>CAMPDV010000051.1:0-600000 GCA_946699065.1 Loxodes magnus | reverse complement strand
CAGTTTAACTTTTTTTATAGAAAAAATATTTACAGTTTTAAATTTTTGCCATACAATCTTAAGCATTTAAAACAATTTCGCACTAAGTTCTGAATATGCTTCTATATAAAATATATCTAACTTTATCTAAAATCAGAGGAAGTATATGATATTTATGATTTTTTATCAAGAAATGAAATAAAAATTAGAATGAAGATAGTTGAAGTTTGATATTATTTGTGTTAATTTACTCTTATGAAGAGATAAAAGATTTGAGACAGGAATTTATGTTTAAATTTGGATGTTCTGTTCTTTCAAACTCAATTTAAGGAACTCAAGCTTCTTGATATCTTCCATTAATTTTTTTTCTTTATAATAAATGCTCCAATAGACTACTTCGTGTAGAGTAACACACCCTAACAAGAAAACTATCGCTTTATTCTTCTGAATTTTTTACCTTAAAGTGTGTCTCTAATTCTTGAATTTTATAAAGCTGTTTGTTATTCTTTTAAAGGAGTTTGTCAGCATTTTATTTTAAATATGAGTAGCTTGGTATTCTAGTAGTTTTAATACTTTTAATAATTCTTTAATTTAAATATATGAGTCAAGCTTTAAGTTATTCACTGCTAATTAACTTAGATTTTTGTAGTATACACTTTGCTATCATTTAACTCCAGTTATAAGTTTATTAATTTAGCTATATATAGATTTTATACTAGTTGCTTATAAAATTATATAAATAAGATAGTTCATAGTAGCTACATTTCTATATAAAGGGAATTAAATTTAGTGTAGATATAAGATGAGAATGGTCTATTTTAATTTTAGAATATAACCAGATGATAGGCTGTGATAATAGAATGAAGAAGATTTAGTAAGTTTAGTTAAATTAAAATGTTTTGTTGTTCATTTCGTTAGTAAGAGAATAGCCTCTATCATTTCATCTTTAGTCTAACGTAAAGCCTTTACAGCCTTAGCTCTTGAGACATTGCAGTGACTCATTACCATATCAATATGCATTGATGTTAGTCCTGTTTCATCTAATTATCCTTCTGGTTCTTCTTCAACTACTACTGCTGGCCTTTCTGGTTCTTTTGGTTCCTCTTTAGTTGGCTCTGCTGCTGGCTTTTCTTGAGTTTTAAGTTTATCTAATTCTTCGTTAACTAGATTCTAAGAAAGTTCTTCAATTTTAGCTTCTCCAAAAACAATGTAGGAATCACTGTTTGGACTCTTCATTACTTCTGGATTATTGATAACGAATAAAATTGTTTTATTCCTTTTCATTGTCACTCTTGTAATACCAGTAACTGGCTTCATTCCTAGTTTCTACATTGCTTTTCTGCATTTTTTCTCTCCTCTGTTCTATTTTCCTCCTTTATTATGTGGCTAATCTCCCTTCTATTCGGCTTACTCCAACTCTGGAACTTCATCCTGATTAGCTTATTTCTCATCTTTACCAGTTGTTCCTTCCTGTGTAGTTGGTGTTTCTTAGCTAGCCGTAGGAGCAGTTTCTTCAGGTTTTACTTCCGTTTGGGGAGCAGTTTATTAGCTTTCGGTATTTACTTCCTGTGCCTGTTCTGCCATTTATATTAAAATGAAGTTTCCAACTTTAATATCGAATTTGATAAACCCTTTTAACTATTTATATCCATATTCTTATTATATCATCATAAATCATCTACTAATACTCTTACTCCTTAATTCTGCTTATATGTTTCCAAGCTACGAATCTCTCTAAATACAATTTTTAGAGTATTTCCAAGGTACATTATTTATGTATATAAATTAACTTTCTAAGCTCCTCTTATACTTATAATAACATTGTTTGCTACTTCTATATACAAAAAACGGAATCACCAGAACTTTTTTATCCCCTTTATTTGATAAATAAGCGAAAGGATTAAAAAGGAAACTGCTAGCTTCACAGTCCCTGATTAAACAAAAAAGGATTAACAGTTTTTTTTCGTTTATACTAGTTATTGTAAATTAGCAATTTTAAATTAAAGCAGATAAACACTTAATAAAGCAGATGACGAAGAAATTAGTAATAGCTTTAATTCTAACTTATGCCTTATTCTTCATATCCCTATTTTTTATCTAATATTATTTGCAAATAGAACTTGAAGGCTAGAACCAAATAAAACCTCCTAACATAAATGATTTTCTTAAAGCAATCGAAAAGAGTAACTCTTAAATTAGCCGAATCTAGAAAAATTAGTCAGAAAAGGCGTTTTAAGAGTTTTAACCTTAGAAGCAAAGTTACTGTGAAAGAGTGAAATAAAATCCTCCTTAAAAGTTTAATAAGTTTATCTTTACTGACCATACTAGTGATCTCTTTACCTAATTATGGAGCTTTAAAGGCTGGTATGTGCAGAATCCTATAGAATATCTACCTGCACATCATAGTCCTACTGGTTTGGTCGAAAAAGTTCCTCCAAATACGGATCCAGATTATGTTATGTTTGCTCCTGAAAGCGTGAACATGTTTATAATATCTAGATATTTGCTTGAATAATAAAGAAGAGCTAAACCTAATGTAGACTTTGCTTGTGCAGATTACCAACTCTATAATCGAATCCCAGGTTCATACATTCTAGACTAATAGCATTAGAGTTACAAGTTTTGGACTAAATACGTAGAGCAAACTAAAAAAAACAATTAAGAGCACTGTATTGATGAATTCGGGCAAATGCCTATAACTTTAGACTTAGATGATGTTAACTAATGCAAAGAATTCTTTTAGAAGCTTCCTTAGATAATAAAGGAAGTAGAAAGCCAAAACTTAAACTGGATTATAAAGTACACAGGAAAGTTGTAAAGAACTAGAACTATAATGCTTAACTAAAATGAAATTAATCAATTGATTCATACTTTTGATTATGGAGCTTAATGTGGAAACATTAAATCGAATCACATTGTTCAGTAGTATATTAAAAATGCCCTAACAATCATGAATAAGAAATTTGATATTAGAGTCTATCTAATCATTACATCTACTAATCCATTAGTCGCCTTTTATCATGATGGATTCATAAGATTTTCAAAAGAAAACTACAATCCTAATTCTACCAATATCTTCTCTCATGTAACTAATAAGTTTAATGAGTAGGATGAGAACCTAAGCAAGGAGTTATATATAAGCTTCGAAGATTTTGAGAAGCAACTGGTAAAAGAAGGAATTACAAATAACCAAAATTTGATGAAGAAAAGAATAATTCCTGAGATTAAGAAAAAGCTAATTCATTTGATAAGAATGGCTTATTAGTACTTCCAATTAGGTAAGGGATACTATGAGATTTTTGCTATGGATTTCTTAATTGACTAAGATTTCAATTTATGGTTTCTCACTGCTGATCGAAATCCCACTATAATTGGAGTTTAATTAGAAGTCAAGAGAGATTTGGTACTTGAATTTACTAATTTAATAGAATAGAGACTTTTTGGCAGAATTTCTACTGATGAACTTCCCTATAAATCTTTTAATCCAATCATTGACACTTCCAAGCAAAGTAAATCTAAATACTTTGGGCTTTTATCAGATGAATGTATTTCTTTGCCTTATTAAATCAATGAAAAGGATTATTAAGAAACAAAGTAATTTGGCTACGAAACTTTAGAGTATCCTAAAATGGATCTATTCTTTAAAAATTCAAGGGATTAAAACGTCTGAAGATGATACTTTAAATTTAAATCTAAGTAATTCATCATTTTATTACTATCCTTTATTCCATTTTTCTTATGTCATATCTTTAATAAGCAATCCCTAAAAATACCCTACTAATATCTTTATATACTTTCCTTATCATTTTCGTCTAAATAACTGCCTTAAATCTTTTTCTTTTAAGTCAATGATACTAAACTGGCAATATAAGACTAGAAATGTAAAGATTTTTAGTTCTTATAGCAGATAAAAAGAAGGTGTAAATGAAGGATATAGCTTTATTGTGTTGAAGGGTAGAGGCATAATATAGTAGTTAGGTTGATTTTAGCATTGAAAAGTTTTATTTAAATCTAATTAATTATGTCGAACAACATTTATTTAGTCAACATTCCGATTACTGTCCCCCCTGTGCATGATACCACCCCTTGTATGAAATATATGCTTGCTTATGAAGAGTGTCTTGTAGACGCCGTTCCAACTCATATGGAGGTGTTTCACCCTTCATGGCCAACTGTCTGGCCTAAGTTACTATCAGACGGAGTTCTTCGACCTGATCTCTTAAATAACGAATAACTAGTTAAAGGCCCAATAGTCAGTGGAGCTTACAAGTTTAACTAATAAATGCCAGAAGATGTGAAGAGAAAGCTTTGGGAATGTGAAGAGGAACGTTTCACTTTCAAGTCATGCTTAAGAAAATTAATAAATTTAGAGCACGATTAGAAAACTAGATATCCATTCTGGCAGCCCGAAGAAAATATTCATAAAGCTTGGGGACCAAGAATAGTTAAGAATAATAGGGATAGATACCCTCTTGACTTTCACGGAATGCCTGACGAATATGGTTCTAGATCAATGGAAAATAGAGAGTTCTGGAAAAAATTTGTCGAATCAGGCGGAATACTTTGAGCGAAAGATACAAATTAAAACTTTTCTAAAGTTTAAGAAATAATTATAGCTATCGTTTTCACTTCAATTCTAATACAATTCTTCTCCAATCTCCCTAATTATTACCTCAGTACATACATGACCTAGTCCTTACATATTAAATCATTATTAAGGTTCTTAAAAGGGCGATTCTTTAATTGTATAATTAAGACAATTTATTGGAGTTTAATAGACCTATTAATTAGAAACTATGGCAAAAGTATTTAATTTATTAAATGGAAAAAATTAAATACAAGTGCCTCTTATTATTACCTGCTTTTATAGCTTTTTACTACTACAAGGATATTTTTACTTAGAACTCAATTAATCATTTAGCTGATACTCTTAAACTTAATTTATTCTTAAACCAATAAAACTAAAATTCAAACCTTGACTTATCTACCTAGTAAGGATAGGATGTTTATCTATAGTAAAGATAATTAGCATAAGCATAAGAAAGGCTTTTACAAGATAATGGTAACTAAGTAAGCTTATAAAAACTAGCCTAATTAGAGTATAGCAATTAGTCATGCTAAGGTTAGTTAGATGTTTCACATTCGACTGTTTAATAAATGGATCAACCTACGCCAGGTTTTTCTATTAGTTTACAAGGAGATTAGTAATTTGTAGCATTTGGCCCTTTGAATTCCTTTGATTTCCCCGAATTGGTAATATCTTTATGAGCTAAGTTTGATCTTAAAATATTAGAAGAAGCTTATTAAAACTTCAATGAGACTTAATCAGATAATCAGGATTAGAAATGCTAAGTTCTCTAAGGTAAAATATTTGCTTTGCTAGGCAATAAAATATAAGGATGTAGCTAACTTAATGATCATTGAGGATACTTTCTTTACCTGATTCACAATTCTGACAATGAGTAAAAATGAAATATTTTACTAGAATTAGGTTCAGATAAAGGATGTTAGTACATCTAAAGTAAGTAAGGCATTTAAAGCGATTATTGATATAACATATAAGTTCTTCTTACTGCATATGGATCTAATATATTCGAAGCAGAAAAAGAAGATGCTTTACCAAAAGCTTAACTCAAGATTAACGACTAGTTAATAGCTGTTTTTGATAAAAGATATTATAGACTAATGTAGACAGGTAGAGCCTTTAGAATAGGAGCATAAGTAAAGAAGAAATTTTCTACCTTTAAGCAAAATAAAGAGGTTATAGGGAATTTTATTACGTTTGACTTCAAAAACTTTTATATCCAGAATAATTACTAAATACTTAGTCAAATCACTTAATTAAAAGAGCTAAACAGTGTTAACTCATTTTGGTATAGTATTAAATTGAGAAATGAGTTCATGAATATATTTCCTAGTAAGAGAGAAAGGAATAAGTAGATGACTGTTTATAGCACTTTCTAGATAAATAATAATCATTATGGTTAAATTACCGAAAAAGACTTCAGTTCTTAAGTATTTTACAAATAAAAAAAGTGTGAAAGGATTTAGTCTTAGTAGTATAGTGCTAAAGTATATAGACTTGGGCTTTAAAAGTTCTTATATTATGTTAATCGCCTCTAATTGAAGATTGAGGAACTAATTCCGATAATTATACCTGCTTGCTCAAATTCTAACCTTTTATAATCTTTTTTGAGTTAAATGGAGCAAGCAGACAATATAAAATAGACGATAGTAGTTATAGCTTAATATGACAGAAACTAGAAAGTAACTGATGTAATTAAAAACTTTCAAAGTAGGGAAATTCTTAATATCATTCATATTTTAACGCCTAATTATGGAAATACAAATTAATTCAAAAAACAGGAAAAAATAGATGAGTACAGTAAGGCCTAAAACGCTTTTCTAGCTTTAAATTTTACTTTTGAGTAATTAAAAGCTAAATCAGTTATCTGATGTGAATAAGATGCTCCTGTAACTAAGGATTTTTATGAGTTTGCTAGATGAGTAAATCTTAAGTTTATTCATAATGCTAAATATGGAAAACGTATTGGATTCGTTAAACTCTAATCTGGTATGGTGAACTTTAGTTAAATTAATTCCTTATACTAAATTAAAATTGACAGTGTAAATAATATCCAAAACTGGATATTGCCAAATTATATGTGACCTGACTTTAAAAATAATATTGCTGTCTGTGATTTTTCAAAAAGAATACTATAGTACTTTAATCTTTCCTTACGAAAGCTAATTTTAAGTCCTTTAATTCCTCGATCTTGATACAGAGAATGAACAGCAAAGGAAGGTTCTAATTCTGAAGAAAATGAATAGATTCTTTAAAGCATCAAAAGTAATATAAAGCTAATAGATTTCTAAGTAAAATACGAAAATAAAGAGCCTTAAATTATACAGCCATAGGATAATTAGGAAGACATTACCTTTGATAGTTACACATTTTCATGGGACTATTTTGATAAGATATTTAATAATACTATCTGATTACTTAATTATATCCCTCATTCACTAATCTCCTTATAGCTCTTTTATTATATATTCAAATTAAACTATTTAAACTTCACTAGACTAGATTCTTTCAAGTAAAGTAACTTTAAAACTAATCTTTATGTTTCTTATTTAACTCAATCTTTTTACTTAAATTAAGAAAACCAAAACTATTTAAAAGAGACTTTGTACTAGAATTATATAAAATCAAGTGATTAGGGTTATAGATTAAAATGATAAAACCACTAGAGAGAAGTAGTTTTAAGCATGAAGGAAAGTAGTTATCCTTACAAGTTAGCAAACCATTTTAGATAGAATAACCAAAGGTAGGGATTAAAAGATAAATACTATATTATATTCGCTTCTTTTAAAGCAGCATGATTTATAATTTAAAATTAAGCCTTAAAAAAGAACTAAAAAGCTTAATTGACAGCTAAGTTAATTTTATTTTTGGACCCTTTAATTATTTTAAAGCATTGTAATCAATAAAAGAACTCCTATATAGGATAGCATCAATACTTAATTTAAAGTCTTAACAAGCAAAGTACTGAAAGTTTAAAGCTAAACTAAATAAGTAATTCTCAATAATATAGAATTTAGTGACTTATATTAGCAGATTTGAGATATTAATTTAAATTTAAGGATTTATTAGTCTTATTTGCTTAAATCTTTAAATCCTAAATAAGAATAATTATAGTAGAATAATTGCATTTAGTAAGTACTATCTAATAAAAAACTATAAATAAAAAAATAATCAGAGTATCTATTATTTTTGTTTACCTATTTGGTGCTTTAAAATATCTTAGAGCTAATAATTATTATTTTAGTTCTATGCATTTAAGAATATCCTCGAGTATGTATATGGAAGTATATAAATTTAATGAAAGACTACAAGAGTTTAGAGCTTTTAATTTTTACATAGATAAAATAATATCTTTTATAGTATTTTAGGAGCGAAAAATGGAATTGAGTTCTAAATTGTAAAGTGATATAATAATTCTAACTAAAGCCTTATACTAATATTATTTCAAACTATTGCTGGACTATATATGGAAGTAATTTAAAAATGAAGAATGAATCAAAGATATTGAGCTATGATGGATTTAAAGTAGTTAGTAAACAGAATTTTAATAATTAAACTTAATTAAAGATTTGCTTTTATCTCAACTTAAAAGAAGCTGTTTTATTTCTAATCTGCTACCTTGAACTTAAATTTTCATTTTAATTTTTTCTTAAGTTATATGCTTATGATTGGTTATGCTAGTTTTAATTATCTTTCACTATGCTAATTTTTTTAAATTGAACTATTTTTGCCTGATTTTGCTTTTAACGTAAAAATCCTGCTAAGTCTTAAGAGAGCGAGACATTTTATTTAGTGTTAGATTTCTTTAAGCTATCTAAGGGATTAGGTTAGCATTTAGTTTTTTAGAGCGATTAGTTAAGCTTGCTAAGCTAGATCATTTGTTTATACTATCTTTAGTCTATGACATAATCAGATTGGTTTCGTTTTAATTGCTGGTTATCTCTTATAGGAGCACTTAACCTTTGTACAGATAAAGTCTGTCTTAAATAGATTTTTTTCCCTTAGGAGTATCTTTAGTTTTATTAACGAAGTTATAATGATCTCTCTCTACTTTAAGATCTGCTATAAGAATTTTTAAAAGAAGAGTTCTGGTCATAGTATCTAAGGTTGCCAACAAAGCACATATTTTATCCGGGAATAGTGGGAGCAACTAACCCTCCTGAAGAGTTTCTAAAGTAAAAAATCTTACATGACATAAGAATCTCTACCAGTTCCATTAGGAACATAGTACTTTACTTTAGGAGGCACTGGAGGTAATTGTTAAAAATGCTAAAGTTTTTGTCTAAATGTAGTAGAAGGACGAGCATTTCTGTTAATAAACGAAGATTACCTCATAGCACCTCCATTATTATGCCATATATACACATCTCTTCCAGTCCCATCAAATTAATACCACTATATTTTAGGTTAAATAGGAGCTCACTTTTACGCCATTTCTCTAGATATTATTTATCAAATAGCAAGCTTATTTGAAACTGACTAATATAAAGTTAAATATTTTCAATTAATAAAATGCAATCAAAAGTAAATTGGTTATAATATTACCTTCATTTTCAGAGTCATTAAGTAAAGTAATAACTGCTATTATTTGCTTTTATCCATTAGCTACATATCCTAGTTTATTTATTTGCTATATATATGTATTCTATAATTAGAATTAGATATCAAGCAGATGCTTGCTAGAAATCTAGTTTAATATGCTTGCTAATACAGATTTAGATATCCTTTATTAGTAATAACTTATGATAAATGAGGCTTAGCTGGTATTATCTTATAGTTGAGTGTTTATTTAATTGTGTTTTAATCATATTTTAGTAAAATTTCTAGTGATACAGTAAACTTCCTTCATGAGCTAACTTGGCTATATTTAAATTTCCTTTATTTAATACATTTCATAGCTTTACTTAATTATACTACATCAAAGTTCTAATAGCTTACTATAAAGCATCATTACAGTTTTTTCAATTAGGTTGAAAATTAAAACAGTAAGGGTATAAATTGATCAAAAGTGGAGCTTAAAGCAGTTTCTAGATTTAATAGGGAATAAGCTTGATCCTATAAATGATGTAAGGTATAGTCTTGCTTAGTAGCGTGAAGGGCTTAAGTAGAGTATCTTGAAGAAAGCTTAAAGATAGTAAAAGGCGAAAATAAAGTTAGTTAGTTTAATTATTTGAATTTAATTTAATAAAATGCAGGTTATTATGAAGACAGTCACTTGGTCTAGAGATTCCCATGGCCTTTTTGATTACGATACTAAAAATGTATAAAAAAGTTAGATTAAAGTATAAGGAACTTGTAGAATAATGAGATCTTAAAATGAAATTTTGGTTGCTGACCCTGTTAAAGAAAAGAGCATTCCTGAAGATGCTAAATATCTTGTTTCTTTAGAAGCTTATGATGGCTTCTATAGCATTAGTTCTGTTTAAGAATCTGGAGAAAGTATGAAGAATATTGAAAAACTGTGACTTGTGGTTAGATAATTGAAATCTAATAATGGAAATAAAGGATATAGGTTAGCATAGGGTGATGTTATTAAGCTTGGAAGAGTTAAATTCAGAGTTAAAGAAATTTAAGCATAAGAGAATGAAAAAAATTCTAATACTCCTTAGCCTCTCAATGCTATTATGCAGTCAGTTATCTGTACAGAAACTGAACTTCCTCTTTCAGAAGAGACAAGAAAAAGCTAAAAATAGATTTAAAATAAAAAAGAGTTGGTTCATGCCTTACCTTGTAGAATTTGCTTAGAAAATGTCTACGAAAAAAACAATCCACTTATTTCTCCCTGCAAATGCGCTGGAACGATGAAGTATATTCATTTGAAATGCTTATAAATGTGACTAAAAAATAGGCTTGTTATGAGGTAAACAGGTAGCTCTATTTCTTTTTACTGGAAAACTCTAGATTGCGAACTTTGTAAAAGAGCCTTTCCAAATTCAGTAGGTTTAGAAGGGAAAACAATAGAACTGCTAGAAATTCCTAAACCAGAAGATTAATATATAATTTTAGAAGCTCTTGTTAAAGACAAAAACAGTTCTAGAGGTATTCATATTATAAGTACGAGAGATAAAAGTATGATTAAACTAGGCAGGGGGCATGATGCTGATGTAAGAATTAGTGATATAAGTGTATCTAGGCAGCATGCTACCATAAAGCTTAGCAAAGGGTAATTTTATTAACTTTAGATTCTTTTTTTTGGAAGATAATAACAGTAAATTTGGAACTTTGATTCAAATAAAGAGACCAATAGCAATTGATACCTAAAATTAGCTGGCTATATAAGTAGGTAGAACAGTAATAACATTTAACTTAAAAAAGCCATGAAACTTTCTTCCTGCTTGCTTTCGCTCAACTTCTTCTTATAGTGAATCCTTTCCTTAGTAGCTTTTACCTGTAAATTCTGGAATACCTCTAAGTACAACATAAGTTCCATAAAAAGACTAATCAAATAACTTATTACATAATCATCATGAACTTGGTAGAAATTCCAGTTTTGAAGAAGAGTATTATGAAGAAGAAGAACTCTAAATAGAAGAATTTTAACAAGAAGATAACTAATAAGCTCAGAACAGTCTAAATAATGTCATTAATCATGAAAACATTAGCATGGCCATTGCAGAAAACAATGCTGTGATTGGTGACGCTTAACAACAAAATAAACATGAAAGAAATCATGAAAATGAAGAAAATAATATTTTGGATCTATAATAAAAACATTTTGGCACATTTAATAATAACCCTTAATCTACTTAGTTATGAAAAAATGACTTTATTAAAAACAATCACTCTTAATTAATATTAATGCTCTTTCCTTTTTAGTCCCTCCTTATAAATGCAAATTTATCTCTAGAAACCATAAGGTACATCTATATTTACTTGCTCAAACTGCTATTTTCAATCTTTGTTTATTTTTTAATTTGCCTCTTTATAATTAACTTATTAATCTGAGCTACTTTAGTTTTATTAAATAGAAAGTTAATTTAACTTAGTAATTTAAAGCATATAACTAGTACACTCTAAATAGATAAGATCCTTTTAAAGTATGCATTTAAGTTAAATTCAATTAAATTCAATTACTATAACAAATAGCTTATCTTTATAGACCATTATTTAACAATAGCTTTTTTATCTATTAAATTTACTTAGATTTTAAGAGTCTAATATTAATAAGATTACTTCTATCTTTTGATAACTAACCAAGAGATATTTTAATTTAAATATGTTCAAAATTGTGAAGGAAGAGTTGACTATTTTATTGAATGAGATATACTTAATGCTATATATAATTATACTATTTTAAATTTATTTCTCTTTAATTAAAATATCATCTAGTTAGTACTTCCCACTTTGAATCACTATATTTCAAAACTTCTTCATAATTAGTACTTAAAGCATATACCTTTCCTTAATAATTTATTCCAGAACAAAAAAATTGCCTTCCGAAAGGCAAACTTTCCTTCTCTTCAAACTATTGCCCATCAAACTGGTAGCATTCTTTTCTGTATTAATTACTATATCCTCCAAATATTAGCCATTTTTACTCGTCAAGCTTTACAGAACCCATAACGCAAGCTTAAATAGGATATTTAATTTGAAGGGGTATCATTTAGTCTGCATTTTTATTGTATAATTCAATAAAATCAACTCATGAGTTGCCATTGTACCCTCCTATTATGTAAATTTATTGATTGAAGTCAATTGATGTCATATTTGCTCTTGGGATAGGTAGTTAGGCTATCTGAATCCATCCTGTTTTCAATACTAGTGTAAACTTCTCGCATTTTCTTGTATAGTTTCCATTTTCCTCAACGCCTCCAAAAACAAACACAACTCCTTCACTATATATCATGCTATGATGGCATCTTCCTATTAGCATTGGAGCTATTTCATTAGTGGTGTTTGTTTTACATTCATAAATAAAAGAATCCTTTACTCCTTTCTCATCTCCCATATGACCTCCAGAAACCAGTACCTAGAAAAACTCAGGAATCACAGCTCATTTGCAACCATCTAAAATTTCATGATCTCTTTCAATTTGCTTTTAATCAAATTTTTCAGTGATGGAAGAAAAGGATAGAATATTGAAAGAATCCTCCTTAAAGTAAAATAAAGTCCTAGTATTAGTTGAAATATTATCCAGTTCTTAGGGCAAAACTTTAATCCTTCCAAAGTTCTAGAGTGGTGTTTCTATCTAATTCCTTATTTCCTTCAAGTTATATTTCAAGTTAAAATGCTAATTCATCTACAACAAATCACTTTCCTCTTAAATCTATTAAATCTGAGGTTAGAATTTCGAAAAATGTTCCATTTACTACAGTTGCTAATTTTTTGTAATTGCACTACATTTTTACAAGAGATTCTCCACTTTATTATTCTACTCTTAAATAGACTCCTTGAAATCTTTGATTTTCTGATTATTAATCTACTTCTTATTCTCAGAATTACAAGCAATTTGCTCCAAAATATTTTCTTGCATTCTTTTATTCTCCACCAAGAATGCTTGATAGTTATCAAGAAGCTTCTATTTTTATTCCTTTAAATACTGAATTTAATTAGATAATCTTTCCTTCATATTATCTAAGTCTACGTTGAACTCTTTTGTTTTGTTCTAAAGTACATTTTCAGCTATCTTGATATCGACTACTTCGCAATTCTTATGTTTTTAGTTAAAGTTTTTGCATAACTTGCAAATTTGTTCTGAATGAGTATAGCAAAACCATTTTAGCTTTTCTAAATGAATCTAGCATTCCTCAAAGTTAGCTTCAGTCTTGCCTTAGTTCTATTCAATCTACTTTTTCTCCTTTAAAGAGCACTAACTTTCTATAAGCTCTAAAAGAGTGTAGTTTTTACTCAAACTTTCAGGTTTTTAGTCATGAGATTACTAGCAAGTAGGACAGAATACCTTTTAGGAAGATTTAAACTGATTTTACAGACATTTAAGACAAAACGAATGTCCGCAAACCAAGATAATAGGGATTTTTTAATCGCAGTTATAGTTAGATCTACAGATCTAGCAGTTTAGATTATCCGACATGGAACTATAATTTAAATTTAAAAGCTATTTTAAGATTAATTCAAACATTAATATCTGCCTTCTATAATTTGCCTTGTTAAAAAATTCATTTTAGTTAGTCATTGTATAGCTAGATGGACAGGAAAGAGTAATTAATATCAATTGAGTGATGAATAGTTAACTGAAGTTAAACTATCTCTTTATCTCAGAATCGTTTTTTCTAGTCGATTCGTTAGAACTAGCTTGGACATTTAAGGATAAAATACTCAAAGCATTAAGATTGAGTAAGTATAATGGATAAAGTAGGAGAGTGTAAAGTAAGAGTAGGATTTAAATGTGTTAGTTTATAATGAAAATATTAAATTATATAGACGAAAATTTTATGGACGAAATCAGCCAAAATCTCTTGGATCAAAGAAGGGATTCTTATCTAGTTGCTTGATGATACTTTTTTCGTTATTTATAGCCTTCAGTACATAAAAAGTTCCGTAACTTTCTTTAAGATTCTTTAAATTAGTATCATCAGAATCGAAATCCCAATGCATAACATGAATGTGTAAAGATGCTGCTAGTTTTTTTAGCTAAAATGAAAAAATTACATTTTTGATGAGAATCTCATTTAGTTAGAATTGCTTCTCTTCTGATCCTTTATAGAAATATCCGAATATTTTAACTTCATTACTCAATATTTTATCATAAGCATAGTATTTGAAAAACAGCCAAGTGAGTAAGAAAAACTTGTAAACTACTATAAATGAAATAAGGAAAAATAAGCCATATGTTCACCACTTGAATTCAAGACTGAATAAGATCTGATAAGATATTAAAAACTTACGAATTTAAGTAAGAAGAATAGAAACACCCACACAAAAACAAATAGTCCAGCGAAAGGAAATGTTAAATCATATGTTAATAGAGTATCAGTTGGGAATATAATTTAGGTAAATTGGATTTTACTAATTTGACCTTTATTCCACAAAGATAAACCTGCACAGTTATTTTCTTCGTCCTAAAGCATTCAAGTTCCTTTATAAAATTTATTTTCAAATATTTATTCTAGGTCTTAAGGCAAGAAATCTGAGGTTTTATAGAAATCAGTGGTATACTAAATTGCTTTTCCTACATCAATCCTTTAAAAAGTCAAATTATCATGGTACTAATCTTCATGAATTCCACTAAATAGGACAGCAGTTTTAATCAATTTAGCATTGATATATCTCATCTTTTTAGCTAAATTAAGCATTTTGAAATTATCGCTATAAACGTTGATATAAATATATTCACACTTTAACTCTTTGCACTCTTTCTCAGCAAACTAGCATAATTTTTATCCCAATCCCATTCTTTAATACCCCTCATGGACCCTTAAATTAAATATAAATCCTACTTTAATTCATTAAGGTTCTACATTATCCTAACTAAGCCAGACTGTTTTTGTGACGATACAAATGCCAGCAACTACCTAATTTGATCGAGTGTCTTTCAGAAGCATTACTAAATTTTCCTTAAATAGCTTAGCTCTAGTAGCATAATCCATCTCAAAATGTACGCAAGATTTGAACAAATTCCAAGGAAATATTTTCCCCATAGGCTATGAAGAAATGATTTCCAATTCTTGGAGTTGATCATGATACTGCTCTTAATAAGGAATAAGTTAAAGATAATCAGGAAGTCTTTCCATTTATAAGTTATACGTGGATTTTAAACTATTTATATTTAATCCTTCATTTAATTAAATCTAGAACCATCTATTTTTCTTATTTTACTACTTTTCAAAATATTTACCATTAAAACTTAAGCAAGGATCTTCAGAGCACACTTTTCATTATTAGTTAGAAATGTTTGAGAATATCACCTTATCTTATTAGTTAAGCTTGGTGTAGCATGATTTAAATAAGAAATAGATTATATAAAGTTATATTTGTAAAAGGTTCAAATTCCTAGTATTAAAGATGCATTTACTAAGCTTATATACAAATTACACTATATAAGCCTTTACTTATACCTAATACTTATTCATTATATACCCTTAACAACCAAGCTAACTTTTACTAAAGACATCTATCTTTCTTGCTGTTCTAGGTATTTATTAGTTATACTCTTATCCTATTCCAGAATCTATCCCTCTCTATAATTTTATAAAAATGAGTTTAGTTTAATAAAGATTAAAATAAATATCTAATTAATACAATTATTAGCTTACTTCCTATTTAGGCAACACTCTAGTTTTATATTATAGGATTATATCTACTTCCTATACCACTAAATAAGACTAGCTGTAACTATAAGATTTGTAAATATCATATACTTATCTAGGCATAAATAATAGAGTAATAAGGATATAAAGCATACCTTTGCTGCTTAGACTCTCTCAGTAACAGTAAAGTTCTAATGAAACTAATTTTTATAATAAATGATTTTTACCATTTCTAAGTTTCTTAGTAATATATAGTCCATAGAAAAAATAGGATACTTCACATTAATATAGTCAGATTATGTTATATGCTAAGCATGTATGCCTTATAACTATTAATTATAAAATAGCTATATAAATAGTATAATTAGCATAAGAAGCTTTATTTATTACTTAAGCAAATCTCTCTGTTTAAACTTAATTAGCTAGCATGTAATCTCATTTATAAGGATTATCATGCTAATTAACTTAGGTCAATAAGACTGAATATGTTTAGGAAGGATTAAAGGAAATGCTTATTATGCTATGTATATAGAGATTTAGGAGTTCAATAGCTTAGTATGCAACCTATTAATGATTAAGCTTTACTTGTAGTTTATCAGATTTGAGTAGGTTGATTAGAGGTTTAAAGGATATAGTTAGATAATTGATTTGATTTTCTTATTAAATTAAAGTTTATTTAATTTTCTGGTTTATTTTGTAATCAAATTATATAAAATGGGATAAAAGCAAACGCTAGCTGAGAAAGTGGCAGAAAGTAAAAGAGCAATTGACAGGTCAGTAAGAGAATTAGAAAGAGAAAAACGAAAGTTGGAATAGAATGAGGTCAAAATGACTTAGGAAATTAAGAAAATGGCTTAAAAAGGCTAAACTAATACTTGCAAAATTTTAGCGAGAGACATTGTTAGAAGCAGGAACTAAATTAATAAAATGTTCGAAATGCGCAGCTCATTGTAAGGACTTTCAATGCAAATGGCAACCATCAAGTCAACTGAAGCTATTAGCTCTGCTATGAAAAATGCTTCAAAGGCATTGATTGCTGTTGACAAAGCTATTAATTTACCTGAACTCTAAAAAGTAATGAAGGAGTTCGCTATTAATAGCGAAAAGATGGAAATGAAAAGCGAAATGATGGGAGAGGGAATTGATATGGCATTAGAAAGCACTACTGATACTGCTGAAGAAGAGAAATTAGTTTCTTAAGTTTTGGATGAAATGGGAATTAACATAAATACAAGTGTAAGTATAATTTACCATATTCAATATACAGCTTTCTAACGCTCCTAATACAATGCAATAGCAGCAGACCAATCAAAACAAGAATGACGTATCTGATTTCGAGGCAAGGTTGAAAGGACTATAGAACTGAAGAGAACCATTTTTAAATTTTATCTTTATCTTCAAATAAAACTCTTACTATACTACTAAAATCACATATAAGCTATCTATTTCCTTGCTTAAATTTATCTTTGCCTTACTTAAGGGAAAAAGAAAATTACTCAAATAATTAAGTTGAAAGTCAAAAGGGAGATTAAAGTAAGAATAAAGAAAAGACTCTATAGAAAAGAATCAATTTACTAACTTTAGAGTAAAGCCTTTAAATATAGATAAGGATATTTATAATTTTATTAGTTTAATAGTTAAAATATAAGTCTCTTATCCTGTAAGAGGAAGTTAAAGTTCATAATTTGCTTTAAAAAAATAGATAATTATTAGGTTAAAGTTAAGTTGATATTTTAAGTAATTAAATAGTTTAAATTAGCTTTCTCTATTAAAATAAAGAATATAATTAACTATATAATAACTCTAGGTTTATAAATCAAATTAAAGGAAAAATAAGCTATTTCGAAGAATAAATTTCATATAAGTAATTAAAAAATAGATCTTTTTAAAGATTACTACTTAAATAATAACCATTAATTTTAATATTTAGCTAAGTGAAGGGATCAATAGTTCATTAATTTAAAGCTGGAGTTATAAGGAAAATTCAAGAGAGTTAAGTAACATTTAAACCTTTTATTAATAGCTTTAGTAATGTGTAAGCTGAATCATTTTAGGACTAGAACCATTATAGTAAATTATATTCTCCAAAACATGTTTGTAAACTAAAATTTTATTACTTTATCTTTAGTAAAAAAGTAAGAACAGTAGACCAATTTAAAAATAAGAGTTATTTAACAAATTATCTTATATAAATAAAAGTTGAATAGAGAATACTAAGAGTTGCTCACTTTTATTTCTGACTTTTTAAATCATACAACTGTTTATAGAGATCTTATATGTGAGATCTAAGCTGCATCTCTAGTTATTGCTTTTCTTCTAGTTGCTTTTTCTATATTATATTTAAAACTTACTGTCTAAGATAACTAGAAATTGGTATCGTTTTTAACTTAACTTATCTAGGCAAGTAAGGTTCTATATTAATCGCATCTGAAACATTTCTAGTCTTTAGAAGTTTAAGGTCTTGTATTTTGATTTAGTAAATTTTCCTAGCTTGTATTGCAACTTTTGTTAATTAGTTATTTCTTTACTGAATTTTACTCTAGCTTCTCATTAATTTAATCTTCTACAGTTTGTTGCTATCTTTTTTCTTAATTATAAAGCTATTCGTTGTTTTAATCCTAAGCTTAAGAACCATTTTATTCTTCGTTCTGAATCTTTTACAGACTAATTGAACGTTTTGACTAATTTTCTTGCTATGATTCTGAATAATTAAATGAAGATTAATCCTTCGAGTCATGCATCTTAACCTAGTCATTAGCATCTTCTTCTAACTCAGGAGATTATGGAAAATGAGGAGTTAAAGAATGAGTTAAAACTTGACTTTTACCAGCAACATTCTTCTGCTAATTCTATTAATCTATGTTGTAAAGGTTATTTCTACTTTATCTATCTATATTTTACTAGTTCTCCTACTAACTTCTTTATGATATCTACTGCTTTAGAAGTTAATATCTCTAGAGATGATCATTCTAAGTTTACTATTAAACTCTTTATATGCTTGACTATGCCTATGATAAGTCCTATTTATCATTTGTAGACTTGTTACTGTAATTTGTATTTTGTTGGGCAGTGAAAGAAGAATGCATGTAATTAGATTCTTGACTCTAGTTTTTTTTCTATAATACATAGTTGTATTCAGGTGAATAGCTTCTTATCCCATTCTACTGCTAATAATCTTAATCTCTCTAACTTGAATGCTACATCTATGAGCTATTAAGCTAGTTCTCTGTCTTTTAGTTTTTGGAAATAATTTTTTAAGGGTTGCTTAAATAGGGTGATTTAGGGACGAATCTAGGACTTTATTGCTGAGAAAAAGAAGTAGATTATGAGCTATATTACTGTTTACTTCCCTTATGAGTTAGCGCATACTATGTATACTGAAATTTCCTAGAATTTGACTTTTGCATTTATAATTAAAAAGTTAAACTAGCCTCTCAATTAATTAATTATGCATATACACTCCTTCTAGTGCTTAATATGATCTTTATAGTCTATACATGAAATAGTCTTCTTAATAAGGAATAAATCTATAAGGGTTTAATGAGAAAAGAATAATAGAGTAGGAAGTAAAAGTTAGATGTAGTTTAAACTAGATTAGTAGCATTTCATTTGTTATCTTTATATTTCCTCTCTTTAGAAATCAATCCAAAAATCGTTTATCGTTAAGACCAAAATAAATACTTACACTAATACTAAAATTATTAGAACTTTATATTTAGTACTTTAGCTTTAAGTCATTCAAAATAGAAACTAATCACTTCAACTTGCTTTCTTATTGCCGATAAAAGAATATTTAATACTTTGAAAGTTTAAACTTAAATCATCTTTAATATATTAAATAGAAAATTCAATGAAAGGGATAATCAAAAGGACTCTCTAGAGTTCTTAGGTGTGCTAGAGATTCTTTATTAAGTATCTTAGCTTAATTAAATATCTTAGTCTAGAAGTTAGTAACTAGCAACTATCTAAATAATAGATTTAAGTATTATTCAAATTAAATAATCTAGAATTAGTTTATTCAAGTATATCAATATTTCTTATTTAAAAGGAGCGATTATTAACAGTTACCTAATTAAGGAAGCTGCTATTGATAAATTTAGGAATTAATTATAAAAATTAAGAAATTAAACTTTTATTTAAATTACTTTATCAGTTCCTAGTTATACAATATTTAAGGTTTTAGGGGTAATAGCTGTATTATAGTAGTTTAAAAGAATATTGTATATAATAGCATTAAATAGTAAATTACTTACATTTATAATAGAAAAGAAGTAAAATTATAAATAAAAAGCTATATTTTTACCATTAAATAGTTTATTAGTCTTGTAATCCTAGGGAAAGATAGAACACTTTAATTGTTTGTCTTAATGCTTTAAACATTTATTACCTTAAATATTTCCTCTTTCTGCAACATTTTTAAGTGAAAGCATTATGATATATTTTTATTTCTAGCTATATTTTATCACAAGCAATCAAATTACGTTTTTCATATGAACTAGCATAATATTAAGACAATAAAAGGAGCAGGAATAAAGATATATAGCTTAATCTTAATGCAAAGAGCAAATATACGCTATGAATATACTAAATAGCATTATTTTATTAATCAATTATAATAAAAACTAACTCATTTATTTAAAAGCTACTCTAATCTTATGAAATTCCATTGGACACTAATAGTTTCTGGTATGCCATAGTTTATAAAGAGAGAAGTTTAAATTTAATAAAAATGTCTGAAACTTGTTCAGAAAGCGTCAATAATGGCTAGTCGTAAAATTTTTTGTAGAGAATACCTACCTTAACTTCTATTTATATGGATGAATCTTCTAATAGTTAGAGTCTATGGGGTAGTTAGGAAATAGAAGCTATATGTTAAGACCATAAAAAGTAATAAAATCATTAATGTCATATTGGAAGTGTAACAATATGCTAGCTTTGCCATAAAAATCTCCAATAGTCTTGTTAAGTATCAGAGATCAAAGAGTTAGAATAGTAGAAACATCAAGAAATGCAAAATTTGCAGCAGGAAGTAGAGAATCATTAAAGCCAATAAAAATAGAATTTATTAGCTTCTGTCTAATAAAATCAGTAAAATAGTTAAGAAATCAAAGAGAAGCTAGAAAATTTAATGTCTGAGCATTTAAAAAAAGTCGAAAAAGTATTAAATATGCTACAATAAGAGGAAAATATCTAGATTGACAAATAGTGAGATCTTTTCTTTAAAAAATGCTAAAAAATAAACTTAGATTTAGAAGAAAAAAAAAGAGATTTTAGTATAATAAAAAATTAGAAATGTAATGGATTATAAGAAATAGAAGATAACATTTAAAAAATTAAATAAATTTTAGAATGGAAAGCACTTGAAGATCTAGTACCTATTAGTGAGCAACCATTACGTTAAAATTAAAGATTACGACAAAAATTCTTTTTATTGCTGTAATAAAATAATCTGATTGAAGTACCATCTGGATAGTATATAGAAGTATACAGATATTACTAGTTATAGCAAGAAAAACTAGATTTGACTCTATAATTGAATGTAGAGTAATAAAAGTTATAAGAGATTAGCAAAAGATTGTTTGGAGTATAATAAAATAATAACTAAATTATAGTAGAAAAAGACTAAATTTATTAGAACTATATATAGCTAAGTCTATTATCATCGTAATAATAATAATAAATCGAACATTTATAGCAGAATTTATAAGACCAAACTATAAAATATTAGGATATCATTTAAAATATTAAAACTGAGTTATCCAATCAAACTATCAATCTACAAAATTAAATTTCATAATTGAAAGATAAAGAGGACCAAACTAATAGATAACTAAATTAAATCCAAAATGAAAATATGAATACATAATAGAAAAATTAACTTTTAGACTTATAAAACTAAGAAATTTAGCAGAAAATAAGATTGTTAGAGCAAGATAAAAATTAGTTAACTAGTCAGTTAAATAAACAACTGTTAGAAATATCTTAACTAAAAGAAGATTAAACTAAAAGAGATTAGGCCGTTGAGCAACTTAAGACTTAGATAAAAAGTTTATAATCAGTGAAGATTAAACTAGAATAGTAGAAAAATGAAACTTAGTAGAAACTAAACTAAGTAGAATAAGATAAGATTTAGTTAGCTAATTAAATCAACAAATTGCAGCAAGAAAACTCTTAACTTATAGAAGTTTAAACTTAGAAAGAATAGATATTTTAGAACGAGAAAAGCGATTTTTAATAAACAAAAGTTAAACTAGAACAAAATAATTTGCAAAAGTAGTAGAAATTAAAATAGTTGGAATTAGTTAAGATTTAGTTAGCTATCCAAATTAGAAAACATTAGCAAGAAATTTCTAAATTAAAAGAAGAAAAAGTTTAGAGAGAATAGCTTGTAAAAAAACTTGAGAATGATAATATATCTTTACTATAACTTAACCAAAAAAATTACTTTAAATTGAATGAATAGTCTTAAGAACTTAAATAACAACCTTTAATTACTTTTGAGAATGATTATGAAAAATTTGTTAAAGAGCTTCAAAATGTTATAAAATTATAAAAAGAAGACCATAATCTTGCTAATCAGTAGTCTTAATAACTTCCTGTTTAGATATCATAAAGTAAGTCGAAATTTTAGATGTAAGCAGAAATAAATTGCCTATTAGGATAAGGATAGTCTTAGTTAGAAGGAAAAGCATAATAATAGAAATAAGCGCCTTAGTAAATCTAAATAAATCAGAAGAGCAATAATGAATCTTAAGCATTGAAAAAGGAAAATTAAAGTTTGTCTTTATAAGTACATCCAAATTAGTAATAGAAAATATATATTATATAATAAACTAATTATTAATAACAGTCACAGTAGAATAATCAAGTTAAAGCTCCGATAAAATAAATTAATAATTAGCCTTAACAAATTAAAATTCCTTAATAGTAGAATGTAAAGTTGATGGGTTAAGAGAAAGTTCAATAAACTTAAGTGAAGTCTAATAATAATAATCAAGTTTAGCCACCTGTTGCTTAGAAGCCATTGATACACAGCTAATCAACGAATTAGTTGGCAAAAGAAGATCTCTTGAAAGCTTCCACAACGAGAGCATGATGGAGATATAACTAAACTCTAAATTTAATTTGAATTTCCTTTCTAAAATGTTCTATAATATCATAAATATTTACTTTTATTTTGTTCTAACGCTTAAAAATGATTCATTAAATCTCAATACTTCATGTTTAAAACATTATAAAGTAAAATAAAATAAATAATCGCTACACATTGCCCTTCTCTAGGTTAGGTAATAATCCTAAAAGCCTTCTCTTTATTAATGCAAAGCAATCCAATTATAATTAGATTAATCCTTTAAATATTGTACTGAACAAAGATTACGAATTATATTCTAAATAAGGTTCAATTTAAATACTAACTATATTGAAGCTTCCTAAAGAAATAAGTTATTCTAAATAAAAATTAAATCACTCAAGTCACAATATTATATTTAAAAACCTTATTATTTTATAATTTTGTTACATTTAAAGAAAATTAGCTAAATTAAAGATATTTAACTAGTTAAGTGGCTATGCATTTGATGGAAACTAAACATACTAATATTTGCTAGTAAGAAGCTTCAGATAAATAAAATTAAAAATAATGTGAGTAGTAATTCATTTCAGTTAGATATTGTAAGAACGCTAAATTTTAGTTTTTTTCAAGTATAAGATATCTATTAATAAATGAGATATTTAATGAGGATAAACTCTCTTTTTATAATAAGTGACAAACTTTTAGCAAAGATACGCTATAAATATCTTACATTCTAGTATATGATATACCTGAGAAAAATAAAAGTACTATATCCATTTAGTTCTATATAAAGATTTAATTTATTCAATTTAAAGATATATACTTTAAATGCTAAGAGTAAGAAATCATATATATCTTTAACTAACTCGCAGAATTTTAAATTGAGCCTATTACTATTAAATTATTTTCAAAATAGATTTAATTGAGGATTCATTGTATCATTTTTTAAATAGAAGCATGATTAATAATTTAAATATTCTTTAATATAATAGAATTGAAATTAATTTTGAAAAATAGTATATTTTTAAGGAAAATATTGCAATTAAATGAGTCAATTTAAGAGATGTATCTCAAACAAAATTTTTCTTCTTATTTTGATTCATATATACCCAAGTGTGGATTTTTCTTGCTGGTACATCGTATTTCTGAGCCAAGGTTTCTAAAGGCACACCTTCATTTAGCTCTTATAAAATGTTTTTCTTCAAACTGAGAATGCAACCCACTGATTTCGATTAAAAATTTTAAACATCCTTAAATCCATTACTTTTTCTTTCCTGCTTTTTCTACTTTTATTATGCTTTCTAATTGGATTTGTGATATTTAGAATTTTAGAATGCTTTTTAAAATTCCTCATCAGACTTTTATTCCTCATTTTTATTTCCATTATTTTATATTTCACTTTAAATTTCAATAGGCTACATCTTTTCATTTTAAGCTTAATTTTGTTTTTTCTGAATTTGTTGTTTCGAATTTTTAAAGTTAATGTTTTGTTTCTCCATATTATTTTTTTGTTCTTTTTCCTCCTCTTAAGAACTTGCTTCAGATTCAAAAGAGTCCTTTTTCCTTTTCTTTTGCTAAGGTTAATTATTTATTTGTCTGTTTAAAACTTCCTCTTCTAATTAGTTTTCTTCTTGTGATTGATTCTAAGTTTAGATAATGATGCATTATTGGGCTTTCTTTGTCCTAAAAAACTTAGTCTAAGCTTAGTTTTTAGTAAATTTGTTAAAATCCTATTCTTCTTTTTCCTAGATAGCTTAATCAGCTTCTTTTAAATTTTACTATTTAAAAGGATAAAATTTAGCTCTTTAATTTAATGGTTTGTCGCTTTTATCTTCTTAAAAAGGACTTTTAAAATTTGATTTTTAAGCATTTAATTAAACATCGTCCAATACCTTAATTTTGTTTTTTTCATCAAGATTAGCTTCTTTTTTTTATTTTTTAACAACTTATTATTCGCCTTCAGATTGGCCAGATGAATTTGTTTCTCTAATCTCTTTTTAAATTTTTTTTTAAACAGCTTGCATAAGCTGTATAGGTCTCTTATTTCCAATCTCTATATTAACTTCTTCCTGTTAATTCTAATTTACCTTTTATACTTTTGATTCATTTTATTTTTTTAGCTGCTTTTAAACATTTTTATTCTGAAATTTTTGCTCATCATTATCATCAAAATGCTAGACTTTTTTGAAGTTAGATTTACTTTATTCATTAGAGTATCTTGACTCATTTTCATCGTCTGACTAAGGAGATTGTTATTCTCTCTATTTAGCAGTGTTAAAGCTGACTTCATTAATTTAATGCTTCTATCCAATCAATTCAAGAGTAAGTGGCATTAAAATTTCAGCCTCGATTTAGAACATTTAGCTTGTAGTTCAAATATCTTTTTCTTTAAGAGTTTTAATAAGAAGCTACTTAATTTATTCCAAAAATGGATGATGCTGAATTATCGCTTCATAAACACACTTTTTTAAAAACTGAGAGTCTTTTCTAGTAAGTACAGCAGTAGCTTCAATTCCATAAAGAATGGTAAAAATCCCTAATGATTTTTAAGTTAATTATCCAAGCATTTTAGCACTTAATTTTATTATAAATCCCCTTATTTAAATTCCTTTATTATAACTCTATTTATAATACTAAGCACCTTATAACTTATTAATCAAACTTCTGCTTAGTAAAACTACAATCTTTAATAGATTAGATATCTTGATATGCACTTTCTAGTATATACTTGATTATAATCACAGAGCGATGTTTTTTATTACTCAAAGTTAGGTTTCTAAACCTAAGAGTGGCTTGAAGAGTGAAGAATTATAACATAGAAGTAGTTATTTATAGGTTATTATCAATTATACGATTTATTATTATACCTTTTATTATTATTTTACTTGCTTCTTGCTTTACTGATGTTAGAATCTTGCTCATTATACTTCTGGAAAATTAGCATGTATAATTTTTCTTAGAGACTTTATAATAAC
Source organism: Loxodes magnus (assembly GCA_946699065.1). NCBI lineage: Eukaryota > Ciliophora > Karyorelictea > Loxodida > Loxodidae > Loxodes > Loxodes magnus. The sequence continues at coordinate 574,182 of CAMPDV010000051.1, read as the reverse complement.
TGATAGTTTATTTTTGAGACTTAAAAAACTGTCTATAATATATTGCTTACAAATATGTTTAAAACATATAAGCATCCTATCAATAGCCTTTATTCTTCCAATATCTTATATATTTCCTAACCTGCTACTAAAGTTAAATTTTCAGTTTAGATCAACTTTAATTCAGACAGTAAAGTAATGAAAAAGTTGATTAGTAATAATTGGAGGAATATTAATTAGCTCATCTTAAGGATATAAGTTAAATACATTAAAGAGCTCAGCAATTATAAGGATTTAAACTATTTAATTTAAAGTACTTAATTAGAATTAGATATAAAAGAATGGACTATTAAGTATTTAGCTAGTAATCAAAAATTCCCAATTCTTAAAGTGATCCCTAAAATTCGTTTGAGCGGTAAAACCTTACAACTTAAGATACTTCATTACTTAATTTATCAGAAGATTAACAAGAAATTAAGGAAAATTAAGCTTAGGATAAATAACCAAATCTTTCCAGATTTAATAAGGTAAAAGGAATGAAAATAGATAAAAGTCTAATATAGTCTAGAATGGAGCATCAACAAATAACTAAGAGTGAAAACGAAGAAGATCTTAACTTTTAGTTTTAGCAGCAGCAAGCTTAGTAGATGACTGATTCAATGTTCGAAGTTGTAAAATAAAAAAATTAAACTAAAAATGAAAATCTGAAATAAGCTAAGGGCGAACTGATTTGTTTTGGAGATATAGTAAGTTTAATAACTACTTCTGATATTTATTTTGAAAATTAAGAATTTCCCTATAGCAAAAAAACATTTGAGTGAGTCATTTATGATGATGGCTTTGCTCTTTCAGATCCTTAAATTATCCCAAAAGAAATATTTTACTTAAGCAATTAAGCTAAAGATACTTTGAGCTATGATTAAGTCGTAAGGCTATGCCTTTTCAGAGTTGAGAATATAAAGCCATGCTTTGAAATCTCAGAAGATTAGAAAATTTTTGAAGAAATAGGAAATGAAGATGAGTATAAGAGAGTTATAGGAACCCCTTTGACATTTGGAGAGAGAATAACTTTAAGGCATATTCATAGTAATGGCTTTCTGACACTTAAATATGACGAAGTAGCAAGATAAAGAGGCTGTATAAAATCTTGTATAAGCTAAGATGCTTAAATAGGAAGCATATTTGAAGTTCATCATGCCTAGATTTCTATTTAAGCGACAGGTACTCCAGTTTAATATGATTAAAAAATTTGCCTGATAAACAGAGCTTAAACTCCCTCTATAAACTATTATTTAAATGCTCATAAGACTGATATTATAAACAACCCTAATGCAAGAGTGTAAGTTAATGCAGGACTAATACCTACGGAATGAACCGTATAAAAGTTTCTAGGACATGATAATTTTATAGAATAAGGAATCTTATACTCTGGTGATCCTGTTAGACTATTTCACTTCAATTTTAATGGTTGAATCTCAGTAAAAAAATAATAAATAGAACTTTAAAAATAACCATTTATTACCTTAACTCAAAAATAAGAAGACTTGTGCAATCTAGATGAAATTTAGGATATTGACTAGGATAAATATGTGTAAGAAGTGAAATAAATAGACTAGATGAATAGCTTGATAGAATTAGAATAAGAAGAATATGATTTATGTAGTTTTAAGCCTAATAGACTTCAATTTCAAGATAATAGAGTATAAGTAGAAGAAGAAGAGGATGCTTTATGTAGTTTTAGGCCTCCTTAATAAAATAAGGAAACTAAAGTATAAGAGGTTGAGGAAGAGCATTAATAGTACAGTTTGAAACCAACAGAATAATCTCAACAATAAATAAAAAAATAAGATGAGAAAGACCATACTTCATGCAGTTTAAATCCTCATGCTTAAAAAGAAGGAAATTAAACTCAAAAATCTATTAAAGAATATGACGATAACTACTCCTGCTAATTAAAACCTCCACGAAAGGCTGATTAGCAAAGAGAAAAACCATAAGAAAATAGTTAGACTATAAATATCAAGAAACCAACACAAAGAAGGAGAACAGTAGTATTTACAATAAAAGAAGAAGAATAAGAAGTGTTTTTGTAATAGTTCAAAGAAGCATAAACTCTTTGGGAAATATAAAGAAAAGATATCTCATAAGGTGGAGCTCTTCAATATGGCGAAGAAGTTCTTATTAAACATGTAGCTTCAAGAAAATATATGCAAATCACGTGAGAAAATTAAAAAATTATAATAAAATTAGTTGATGTAAGAGGAGCGCCTGGTACCATTCTTATAATTTAGGCTGAACAAGAATCATAAGGATTTGTTTCGTATAGCAAAGGAATATTTCTTCTATGTCCTTTTAAATGCTTTTAAAATTAAGATCTAAAGATAATGAATAGATATAAGCAATTAGATAATTAAGGCTATTATCTTGGAACTTTGCAGTCTTAGAAATAAAATTTGGAGTCTTAAAAAGCTGCTTAAGAAGTAAATACATCAATAAAATCATGAATTGTTTTGTTTTAAAGTGCGAAAGAAAATATTGGAGCTGTTTCTTTTCAAATCCAAGACGCTATGAACAATTAAATCATCTATAAGCTTTCAATGCTAAGTCCTCATTTGCAAAAAATTCATAATTTTCTATGCAGTTGATGCATATGAATAGACAATGCTAAAGGTACTTATAACTTAGATTCAGAAATGGCAGTTAAAAACAATTTTATACTTAAGCTAAAAATAAAATGCTAGTAAGCTGAGTAAATATTTGATACATATCGGGATAAAATTCTAACAGAGAAAGATATTGACCAAGAAGAAATAGCAAATAGATAGAATATAATAATCAACTTAGGACAGTTAGAATTATTTATTCAAATCTTATAAATTATAAGTGAGAGATTAAAACTGAATAATAATAAGACGAAAATAGCTATGTTGAGAGATAGTTAATTAGGATAAAATCTTGAGAGTGTATAATGAAAGATCTGCTATTTTTTAGAGCCACTTGTTTTAAAAATATATTATGTCTTACTTCTATGCATTAAAAGCAATCCTAGAAGTAGAGAAGTATTAGAAAAGTATGATGGGTTCTTCATTTAACATTTAAAATGGTATAAATAAGAAGTTAGTTATCTACTTCAAGAGTCATTCGAATATGCCTCTTATAACCCATCTATTAACTAAAGCTTGTTTGCCTTAGATTTATTTTCATAATTGAAAGTAATAAGAACTGAGGAAAATTCGTTTTCAAATATAGAGCACTAAACTAACATTTTGCTTATTTTAAAAGTATTATGCGAATACCAGGGAAAAGCTGTTTACTAGTTTTAGTAAACATTCAAGCATTATTTGTAAGATGCTATGGACAGATAAATTCCTTTTTTCATAGCAAGAGTTGGAACAATTGAAGCATTAAATGGATATAATTAGGATTTTATCTAGTTTTCTTACAAGAAACAGTCAACAGAGTATTTCTTAAGAAACAACTAAATCCTTGCAACTGTATAAAGAGTAAACTCTATTAAAAAGGAAAACTAAGATGATTACTTGATCTTCAATCTCTAAGAAGTATCTTAGCTTACTGTAAACTAATAACATTCTTTTGCCAACTATATAAACGCTTTAATTAGCTTTTACACTAATTTATGCTTAGATAATGGAGAAGATAATCTTTAATTTGTGAAGTCTAATTTTGGGTTGAGTAAGAAGCATATTATAAGTGTAATTTATAATGTTAACACTCATATAAAGGTAAAAGAGGCATATTTAAGAGCTTATAGAATAATGTATATTGATAATAAAGCAACTGCAACCATTTTCTCTTAGTTCTAAAAAATAATAGAGTGAGACTAAATCCTTATTTAGGAAGGAGGATCTTATGTAAACTCCAGATTAACTAATATGCTCTAATATATTGAATATTACTGGGAGGATGGATAGTTTTGATCAGAAGACGAGAACAAAATTAAATTTACACTAGCATTTGTTTAGTAGTTACTATAGTTGACTAAATCATTGATAGTATATAATTGTGTTAAGGAAAGTTGAATTTTTAGCATAATGGACAGCTTAGCTTCATTCTTAATAATAGATAAGCAAGATTTTTTCCAGTAGACGGAATTAGAAGAGAAATAGAATAAAAGGAGAAAGTATTTCTCTCTTCTCTAATAAGAATCTTCAATAAGGCTTAAAAAGCTTCAATTATATGATGAAAATGCGAATGATGATAAGGTAAAATCTGTAAGCACACATAAGCAGATTTAAAACTTAATGCAAGGAGCTTTAAATTACAGCAAATAGAAAGATTGACTATTTTAGTTCTAAGTCTACTAAGTAATGAATGAAGTGCTAGAAATTTTCAAAGCTATTTAGGTACTTAAAGTGAAAACATAAATAGAGTTCTTCCTTTGAAATTTTAGAGTAAGAAGTTAAAATTAATAATTACCATTTTCAGAGTTTATAACTAATGAAAAGTAAGAATAAATTAAAAATGAAGTTAGGAGAGAGTTCTAACAGATCTTTAGAATCCTTCCTTTTTAGACTGAGATTAAAAAAGATATTCAGTCTAATTTAAAAAATTAAAGAGATCAGTCAGAATCGTAAATCTTATCTTCTAAGCAAAAGAAGTAAAACTAATCACTTGATAACTAAACTACTTTTGAAATGACCAATTGATGTGAAACTTTAAGAGAGCAAACTACAGATTTTAAACGACTACAAGAAAACAGCCAGCAGTTTTTCAAAATTTTCAATAGTTGGGATAAAGGTTTAAAATATGATCTTAACTTGATTCTTTTGAACCTTCTCTTTTCCAAAATATCACATGATAAGGGATTAGAGAAATCAGCTTTGTAGCTTCTTATAAAAAACTTCAACTAGAAAAAAGAACTTGTAGACTAACTAAAGGAAATAGAAATGATGGCATGCTCTAATTTGAGTTAGATGTATAATGTTTTAGAAGCGATTAAAGAGCTTCTTTAAAAATATGTAAAGAGCTATGTTAAAGGCTCATAAATCATTACTAATGATCACAGTCAGATTGAAGAAACCTAAAGTTAATCTAGAGTTATTATTTCTATACTCAAAAAGCTAAAACTGTTTATGAACGATGAAGGCAGTGAAATTGAGCTTATTTCTAAATGCTAGCACTACTGTAGGTTTTTAAAATATGACGAACTTCTAATTCAAATTTTAAAGACTAACTATAATGAAGAATCAAGTAGAGATTTATTCTTGGAAACTATAGGGTTTTTGTACGTTTTTTGTAAGAACAGCATATAAAACTAAGAAATACTTCATACTTACATAGATCTATTCATTAGTCTTATAGGATACAAATTAGAAGTTACTAAACTAATGACAGAGATATTAAGAGGCTCATCTAATCATAAATATAACTAATCGTTTATTTAATACATACTCAAACGATGTAAAGGGGACAAAGAATGATTTCCATAGATATTATATATGGTTAAAGCTCTTCTTATTGATAAAGATGGAAATCCTGTTGAAACCTATTAAATTGATGTAATACGAACTATTATCACCGATGAAATCATTTTTGAACCTTATAAGCAAGCAAGTGTAAAGGCCAATATAAAGTTTTTAAAAGATAGTCAAAATTTACAGAAGTTGAAGGATCTAAGCTCTGTTTAATTAAATCTCCAGCAGCCAAAGTTTTATAAATTTCACTGCGAGTTAATAAATTTACTAGTGGCAACTTCTTATCAAAGTAAATTTGGAATATAATAATGTAGAAGATTAATTTCCCTAGATAAGCTATTAACAGCAATAAAGTCAGGTAGAATAAACCAATACAAATAACTAAAGAATTATTAGTATTTAGATTAAAATGACTCTAATCTACAGATTCCCTGAATTCTTAGAAAATGCTACCTGCATTTTTTATTAGAAGTCTATATTAGACCCAAAATAAACTATTACGATGATTTCCAGTTTTCTGAACTTACTGAATTAATCCTTATTTTATTAAAGGATTTAGAGTCTTATACACTTTTCTTGGATTAGTTGGTGGAAATATCTAATTTGAACATTTACTCAGTGGTCTATAATTATAGTGCTGAAAATTTAAAAAGATAGGAAGATCCTTCAATACTTGAGAGGTCTGAAGGGTTAAGCAGTATGTTTTCAGTAGTGGTTCCCGTATTTCCAACCTAAACTTTGAAAAAATAAAAAAGTGAAGTTTAATCAATTGTGAAAGAAACCAAAATAGATGATCAAACTTAATATGCATTTGATTATTGGAACTATATCTACATGCCTAGAAAATGACATTGCAAGCATTCTGGTGTATTAGCTTTCCTTTTTGATCTGATTTTATTAATGAATGAAAGAAAAGTTGACTATAAAGGGTTAATGGGAGAAAATTACGACAAAATTTATGTAATATTAGCGAAAATGACATAGGACTTAACTAAGCTTGAGAGTTAATATAACAATCTAGACTTTTCAGAATTGATCTGCTGAATAAATATAGTAAGAGACAAAATTCCTATCTCTACAGATTAAATAACGGTATCCTCATTTGAGCGAGAGATATTTAAGCGATGTCCAGAGGCTTTGCATATATTCGAAAAAGTATTAAACTTAGTAAAGCAATATATCATATAAAAATAGATCACTCTAAAAGTGTGCTTTGATGAGTTTGATACTGATTAAAGCAACATGATAGAAAGTTAAGAGTTTATCTAGAGAATAATCTAAATTTCAAATGGGTAAATAACTTAGCAAGAACTGAACAAAATAATTCCTTTACTTGATAGTGATTAGTCAGGCAACATCAATTTTTAAGAGTTCAGTAAATTTTTGCGTAGATATTTTAAATCAAATCCCTTGATTAGTAATCAACTGATATACATATAGTTGAATAAGTATCTAATTGACTAAAAAACTGTTCAAGATGCTGTGCAAAAAAGTTTGCAAAGTTAAACTTTGTTTCATCAGTTACAGGATTAGCAAAAAAAAGAGTGGCAATTTCAAAAGTTTTAACTAAATTTTATATAATACACAAGGAAAAATAAACATGAAGAGATAGAAAATTTAGTCTAGAAAATAAAAACTAATTTCTTCTAAGATAGGAAGGACACAACTCTAATATAGAAAACATTATCAAAACTTGTTAATGATTTGTGTTTAGCTTTTAAAAAGTCAGAAAATAAGATTTATCTGTTAAGGATTTTATTGAAATTAGTTAGTGATATAGAATACGAGGAAGATAAAAAGTTACTTAACATAGTTTAATAAGTCCTTACTGAATGTGGAGTTGCTAATATGGCTTTTGAAATGATATCAATTTTCAATGATGAGTCTTTATGCTTCGAAGCTGTTAAACTTCTTATAAAATTACTTCGAAATGGAAACAGAAGTGTATAACTAAATCTATTAATGAACTTTAGACAAGAGAAGCATAATTAATTTTTTGGTTTCGTGAAGTAATACCTAAGAAAATATAATGACAGTTTAAACGAGCAATGTGAGAATTGATAGATGAAAATAGAGAAGCAGCAGCTAAAAGAACAATATAGTGTTTACAACATCAAAGCTACTAATTTAATTAATCCTTATGCTTCTTGTGCTTTGGACGAAGAAGAGGCTGATCTGGAAATTTCACCTGAAGAGGAAATGTAAAGAAAAAAAGCAAAACAAGCAAAGAAACTGTTGATATTATTACAGTTGTTATGTGAAAATTGCTTTGCAAAATTTTAGGACTTTTTAAGAGACTAAAATGACGAGCAAAGTATCGATATAATTGCTGAAGTTTTATCATTTGCGATTAACTTACAGTATATGGATATTGAAAAAGTATTCAAGCAACAGTATATAATTGAAGTTTATGAATAATCTCTTTATACACTAAAAGATTTCACCACAGGTCCATGCTTATTAAACCAGCAGAACATAGGATTGAGAGTAAAATTCTACAATTTAACAAACTCAATCTGCTTGAAGTTTAACGACTTATTAATTTAATTATGCAACTTCTATGACTAAGAATATAATGAAAATAACTTATTAAGGCCATAAAAAAGATGCTTTAATTTAAATTGCTTTAAAAAGACAAACAAGGTTTATCCATTGAGTTAAGTTCGGTCTCAATCCCACTTAAGAGATATATTTTGCTGCTGTGCAAGTACCAACAGTCAAATAGACGAAAATAGTTTCAAAAACGATAAGAATGTATAGATACTATAGCGCAATTTAAAATAAATAGGTCCTTTATTTATAAAAATAGTTCAATTGCTATTAGTTCTACTAGAGGGAAACCAAAATTAAGAGATTGCATATACAATGATAGAATCTATTTAGATTGATGTTTTGATAGATTGTGCTATTATAATTTATAGACTATTTATAAAAGAGAAAAGGGATATTTGCAATATCTTAAATACTAAATCATATAATAAAATTGAGCTGAAGATTGGCAATTTAGAGGATAAAGATTTATAGCAAGAGGAAGAATAACAATTTTATGATTACTAAATGAATAAAAATATAGTTAACGCGGGCTTTGAAATAGCTTTAATACTGATAGAACTTAAAGCTCTTTTTAATGATTCGAAGAAACTTACTCCTTTTACTAGATAGTACATAAACCAAATAAAACTTAATTCACTATGTAAGGTCTATTTATAGAACTATATATAGAGTATATGACTTATATTCAAGAAAGATATAATGATTAGATTATAAGGAAGAAACAACTATAAGGGAAATCACTCTTTAAAAAGTAATGCTTGATTTGCTATGAAAAAGCTAAACCCTATCTATGCTTCTGTAAGAGCAAAGCCTTTAAGATAGGTAAGTTAATAATAATTAGGTATAATTTTTAAGCACTTGATTGAATAAGGTATTGAAAGGCAAAAACGAATAATATCTAATAAAAATGAAAATGATTTAATAGCTTCGAGCTTTAAATAAAGCTAATTAAAGTTCTTTAAAGAGAATTTCAGTGATAGCTTAAGCATTGATACGCTTGATTTTGAACTTAGTCTAATTTAATCTTCCTATAAATTCTATGCAGGAAGTATATCAACAGTTGAGATTAAATAGTAAGTTTAGATTAAATAATTAGTATGGGATCTTTGCATAAAATCTACTTTAAGGTTCCCAAAAGATGCAAATACCTAACAGAATAATTTAGAAATAGCATTACTGAAAAAGCTAAAATTGATTCTCAGTTATAAAAAATTGAGAATTTCTTAAGAAAGTCATGGAAGTGAGAGATAGATATGAGGCATTAGAGATAACTAGCTAGAAATAAGAAATTATTCATCTTTACGAACTAATGGAAAAGGTTTGCTTCAATCTCTTATATCTTCATTTTAGCTATAAACCTACTTCTTATATCAACTCTATCTTAAGATGAAGTTAGCTCCAATAAAGATCTTGATGATCAGTACAATTTAAAATAAGTTGTTAGAATAATGGGAGGATTCTAATTTACTTTTGCAATGTTGATGTTCATATTTTATATTAGAGGAAACTATCCCAATATTATATTAAAGCAAAAGAAAAGAATAGATAGAAGATTAAATTCCAATAAAAGAGACCATAACAGATTTATAGGTACTTCGTGATTATATGAGAAAATGCTTGAGAATTTATAACAGAGCCCTTAGTCGTTGCTAGCATATTAAGATATTTGCTAGATGAGATATTGGAAAAAAAATTTATTTTTGATAACTAACCCAACAGTCTTATACTTCACATTTTATCTAACAATATCGCTAGCAGCACTATTCTATGTCTTACTCTATTCATTTTTGCTATTGGATATAGTAAACAGAGTTTAAGAAATTAGGGATATTTTGAGATCTGTTACTATGAATTCGAGGTAGCTTTTACTAACAGCGGTCTTCACATTGATCATTATATATCTTTTTAGCATTATTGCATTTTAGGATCTTGAAATGCTTTATTTAGAAACAAAGTCAAACACTGAGTGAATAGTTTAAGCAAATACTTATTGCGATACTTTATGGAACTGTTACAGTAGTACTTTAGAAGTAGGATTAAGAGCAGGCGGAGGAATAGGTGAAAGTATAGCTTAGCCTTTCAAAGAAGATTCAGAATACTGGAGAAGACACTTCTTTGCTCTACTTTTTTTTATCATTGTCAATATTACCTTACTAAATGTTGTCTTTGGTATTATAGTTGATAGCTTTGCAGCACTTAGAGATTAGAAGAACGCAATTTTAAAGGAAATAAACAATAACTGCTTTATATGTGGAATAAGGAAAAACGAATTTGACTTAAGAGGTAATGGTTGGATTAACCACATAACTCTAGAACATAACGTTTACTCTTATTTAGCTTTCATAGTTTATATAAGAAATAAAGATCTCGTCGAATGTAATGGAATTGAAAAATACTGTCACAAACTAATCAAAGAGAACAATATATCATTCATACCGAGAAATGCTATTTGCTTAAATAAAATAGACAACAGCACAGCAGAAAAAGCAAAGGGAAGCTAAATAGAAAAAGCTTAGTGATAGATAATTAAAATATAAATACCTCTATATTTACTTAATTCCTTTAAAATAATATCTTTCACATATATTAACTCAACTCCAAAATTTATAATATCATCTTTATAGCAAAAAGAATGAAGAACAAAGTTCTATCACTATTATTAAAAAATGGAATAAAGTAAGATAAAATATATATTATATAGTTTAAGGAAGATAGAGCTATCATTCTAAATATCAACAGAAATGTCAAGAAATGTTCAAAGAACTAATATATATGAGTAGGATTTTTTACCTATTTTGTAAGATAAAAAATTTAAAGGGTTTAAAGTGACTTCTATTGCTTTATAGTAATGGAAGAGTTAATGAACTATGTCAAATCAATCCAATAAAGGAAATTTAGCTATTTAAAAATTTAAATATTTGAAGATTTACTCATTTGTTAATTTGCAACTTGTATAACAGTGATTAACTTAATCCAAGCTTATTATGGAATCTTAAGTTAATCATCTATAATTTGTATAATAAATATGCTTTTGATTATGCATCATTCTCAGAGCTATATGTAGCTTTCACTCCTTTTCGTTTACACTTTTATTTAGTTTTTAATGGCTAGAAAAGCTTATTTCTAAAGGTAAACTTACGCTCAAGCAAACTTAGTGATGCTAGAAGCAAAATACAGAGATATATTGTTATCATTCCACTTACTTTTGTAATATCTCTTGTTTGGCTATTCCTCTCTGTAATTTGAATTAATGGTATAAGTTATATAAAGTAAATAAAAAGAAAAATACCTATATAGAAGTTTGCTAAATAAATCTAAATCATTAAAATTGAAAAATGAAAACTACACAAGCCATATAAAAGGATATTTAGATAAATAATAATAAAGGGTAACTAAGGAAAAGCTAAAGATATATTATAAAAATATGAGTATAGGCAACAAAAAGTATGTGTAAGACACTTATCTTAATGATTTTTCTAATTTGATTTTATTTAAATAAAAATGGGAAATTGCTTCAACAGAAAGATAAATGAATTAACAGTTTCTAATCTCTTACCTAATCCCTAGCGCCATAGTCTTAATAGCTAGAATTAAGATTTGCTTATTAAAAACGAAGACTTTAAAATGTTGTGTTAAGAATTCCAAAATACAGACTTATAAAATATAGAAAATTAGAATGAAGAAGAGTAAGAGTAAGAGTAAGAAAATGCCTAGAAGAAAAATCAAAATGAGATTCCTTAACCACTTAGCTCTCCCAAGGAAATTACAAGGAAGTAAAAATAGGTAGACAAGAAGATTTTTGGAAGCTTTGCGGAATAGATAGACGAGTTAATTCAAGAGGATATTTTATAGAACATTAATATTTTTAAAATTAGCTTTTCCTACCGAGTATCTCCTCCTTGTATATTGGCCTTCGATTTAAAGACTAAGTTGTTTAAAGAAATCTCAATTAAGCAAATTAATTCTCTTCCCTACTTCGCTAAGTTGGTTGTCCTTCCAGATCAAAAAAAGCTACTACTACTTGGAGGGTCTTTATAGTCTCAGCCTAACTTTTGCCCAACAAAAAACGTATATGAATATAGTTTAACCAATTTCACAATATCTAAGATAAAGCAAATGCCTTCTTCTCATATGGGAGCTTTGGTTTGCTAAAATTAAAATTAGATATTTGTGATTGGAGGACTGACTGATAATTAATCTTTAAGTAGCTAAGTAGAAAGATACGATATTACTAACAATGAATGGTAAGTTCTACCTGAAATTTTAATTCCAAGAATTGACGGAAGTGCTTAAATATTCAAATTAGAGCAAGAAGAATGGCTTTATGTATTTGGAGGAATGGCTTAAGGAGTTTGTACTGATTAAATAGAAAGATTAAATCTTACTCAAACAGAAAGTTGACTTTCCGGAAGTGAACAGAAACCATAATTCGAAGCAGTAAATTTGAAATTGCCTATTCCAATAGGAGCATTTGCCTCAGTTAAATTATCGGAAAGTGAGATATTAATATTTGGAGGGAAGATTAAGAATACATACAATTTATATTTATACAAGATAAATATTGAATCAGAGAAATGAGAATAAATAGACAGTGAAATTCCAAGTCCTGGCATTTACAACATGCCCGTTACTGTATATGGAAACATCATATGTGTTTTTGAATGGCAATAGCTAAGCATAGTTCTTTATAACACTAAAAACAACCATTGGAAAAATATTTGTGATACGTAACTATTTAATTACATTCTTTATTAACTAATTGAATAATAATATCAACAATCACTGTCTCTATCATCTTACTTTACTAAGCTATTACTAAACAGCATTTCTTTGACAATCCAGTATCTTATTGAAATATGCTTAATTTATATCTTTATTTAAATTTTAACTCTTTTAATCCTAGTAGAAATGCAAATTTCATTTCGAAAAAATAACATATTTTCATTTTAAAAAGCTATAAGATATAGAATCCTTATAAAACAGCAAAACTTGGAAATGTATATTTGAAACTTGACACTAGATCTATCAAATAAATTAAGGATTTATACATTAATCCATAATATTAAATTACTTGGATGTAGAAATGTATATTAACTCAAGCAGATAAATGAAATAACTAGTTTATAATTTTACTATAATAGTGATAGATTTACCTTCCAAGTTGCTATTTAAATATAATAAATAGATTAATGTACTACAAAGATAAAACTTATTTCACAGCTTTATTTAGAAAGAAATGCTTATTTTAAGTTAAGCATAATAAAAAATCTTATTAGGAGTGTTTAATAAGTAATATAGTAAAAGCATTTCTCATTTATTAAGAAAGCATCATGATAGAAGCTTTATAATTAGGATTTAAATGTTAAGTTATAATTAAAAATGATAAAAAAGAAAACTAAGGCACCTGAAAATGAAAAATAGAAAGAGCAATATGAATCTATTATATTAGATACATTCAGATAATGCCTATTGGATGATTTGAGAACTAAGCAAAGAACTGAAAATTTCAAGATTAAGAATTCACTTTTGAACTAAAGCAAAAATTAATCAGAGACAAGACTAATTTAACAGTAGTAGGATAAGCAAATACAGAATCAAGGTAAGTTTGTAAATATAGCTCACAATGTAAGCTAAGAATTGTTTCTTAACTTGGCTCCTGACTTAAAATATTAGCGAATTTTGAAAAAGAAAAAATAGAAAAAGCAAGAAGAAGAGGAAAATGATGAAGATTAAATTTTGAAGGGTTCATCTCCTTTTTATAAATATTTAGAATAAATGTAGCAGCAAAAAATTAAGTTCGGGCCTCTTTAATGTGTAATTTCAAACTCAATAAAGAAAAAAATTATGAGGTCTTTAACCAAAAGAAAAATATCTAATGCAAGCTAAGCTTAAAGTGTAAAATTGCCTAATTTAACTCAAGCTTTAGAATCAAAAGATTCTTAAGATAAATCTAAAGCTTTAACAACAAGAGATGTTAAGCTAGCAAAAACTGCTTTTGGAGTTCATTTATAATACAATGATGGTGATATGATTGAAATTATTAAAAAGTAAGCAGAGTAATATAAATTCAAATTCAATCTAGAGATATATAAGGCTCGTTCAAAAGGTTCTTCTCTTTAGTATGTTGATAATATAACAGAATATGAGAAGGGAAGATAATTATAGGATACTTACAAAAGTTATAAAAAAGGATTGACATTGAAAAGTATTGGTAATACAATCAATTTTAGTTCGCACAAATCTAACATTATTCACTGAATATATTTATTTACTGCTTAAATATTCAACTTGCATTAAACCTTTTGCATTCCTTTTTATAAGTCTTAGTTTACCAATCATCTATTATAGTTAATTAGATTCTTAAAGGGTATTTTTCTTACAAAATTGTAACGGAATAATTAGAAATAAATAAATAAAATTATTACGTCTTTAAAAGCTTTAAAATAACCAATCAAATGAAGATATTTAAGTATTTTTGATAAAGCCTAAATATATGTATACTTAAAGATTATTAATTCGCTTTCCTAGCTTGCTTAATTTAAGAGGATTCTTTCATTTACTACTCCAACTTATCTTCTACGATGAATGATGATTACATTACTTTGAAGTTATTAAGAGTAATTAGGATAAAATAATTCAGAACTAAAAAAAAGAAATATGGATTTAAATAAATATTCTTTTATTTTCTTTACCATACACTTCAAAAAGTCTAAATATTTTATTCTTAGTATTTCCATTATATTGCTATATCTCTCTTTAAATATAAGTTAAATTTTTTAAATATGAGAGTTTATTTATAAATGATGAAATATTATATTTTTGGTGAATTCATATTCTAACTGAACTCTAAGTTTTGTCTTCGCTAGATATTGTTCTATATTATTAGTTTAAAGCTTCTTAGTGGATTTAATTTTATGATATAGAGCTATTATAAAGTGTATAAGATAATGCTCGTCCATATAGTAGTTAAATTAATAGTTTGCTAGTAAATAAATTCTAAAAATAAAACTGTCAAATAAAAGGTAAGTCTACTTTTTTCTAGCTTAATTCCATTAAAGGAGTTCTATTAAACAAGTTTCTAAAAATCCCCGGTTCGTGGTTTCTACAAGATTAAGCTAAATATGTTCTTGTAAAAACATCTCCTCGTTTAAAAGTTGGCTCAGAGATTATCTCTTCTCTTGTAGTAACAGGTTTTTATGATTTTTCCATTATTTTTTCTAACTTTAAGGCTTTTATTATTTCCTTTTGTGCTTCTCCTCTTTTTCCACTAATTTCTTATCTTTAAGCTTATGAAAAATATGTATTTATTGTTTGCTTCAGACTAGACTCTTCAATTACTTTCCAAGGAAAGATATTCATACAATTTCTGAAATGGACTCAATTTATCTTCAGAGACTTCTATCCTCTTGGTATCTTTGTAAGATATTCTTTAAATTGCTCCTCATCACAATCAGGTATCTTTCCCATATTGCAAACATCCTACTTTAATTCTCTGAAAACTTTGATAATTTCTTCATCAATAATATAGCCAGATTTGTCCTTATCAAATTTAAACCAAATTCTTTTAACGTCATTCTTCTCTCATTCTGATATTTAGTTTAGATACTCTTTATTAAATTTTTCTCTGTTTGATAATATAGTTTTACATAGGGGAGTACTTGTATATATAGGCTCTGGAAATTTTATCCTCTCTTTTTCTATTTTCATTTTTTATTTGATTTTGTATACTTCTTTAGATAAATTTCTCTCTCCTATTGATAAATTAAAGGTAACTGGTCTCAAAGATCTTCTGCTTTCTATTTATACCTTTTTCCCTACTTTTATCTAAACCTTTTCATGTCCCGTTTAGGTATATAGCTGTTCAGCTTTAATTCTCTCTATAACACTAATTTCATGTCTATCCAGAAATTTCAAACTAGGAATTGATGCGATAACTCTAAGTCTATAATTAGTTTCTCCCGTAATTGGATTATTAGTCAAAACTAAGTTCTACAAAAACTGGAATTTGCATAAGATGGCAACTTGTAAATCCAAGTCTTAAATTTAATTATTAGCCAAATTTAGAACATTAAGGAACTTAAACTTCTACAAAGAGCCTTCTAGTGTTGTTATTTAATTATTCATAGCACTTAGTTCCTTTATTCTGAAGCTTCTATCTATTCCATCTATTTTGGTTAACTTGTTATTGTTAAGCCATAAGGTTTCTAGATTGGGAAATAACTCAAAATTTCCTAGTTAAGTGATTTCTCTATCACTTAAGTGGATTTAGGTACAGTCTCTAGCAAACTTAGCATTTTTTAATGGTAGTACACTTCATGGATCAGATATCACTAACATTTTTAATTTTAGCTTATTTTATATTACCAAATCTACTTTAACCAGACTTATCCTTATCTATATTTAGAGTACTTATTATTAATGAATCTACTTCTTTAATATCCAACTATTTGAATCTTTTCCCCAAT
This sequence comes from Loxodes magnus, assembly GCA_946699065.1. Classification (NCBI taxonomy): domain Eukaryota; phylum Ciliophora; class Karyorelictea; order Loxodida; family Loxodidae; genus Loxodes; species Loxodes magnus. The sequence goes on along the minus strand of CAMPDV010000051.1, from coordinate 557,750 downwards.
ATAAGGTTAAATTTTATAAATTACTAGTTTATTATTCTGACTCATATTATGAGATAAGTTGGTGGAAGTAGTCATGGTAAATTAGTTGATAATCTATTATGAGCTTTGTAGCTTATCTTAGCTTTTATTATGATAGTGATTTATGACAGATCTAGCAATTTGCTTACTTTTTATACTATAATATAGGTTTATATTATGTACCTTATTATATTTACTTTATTCATTCAATTATTTTATTTTGCTCTTACTAGTTATTTAGCCAGTAGAAAATTATTTACATTATTTAGGCTTTTGACTTTCTTTTACGATAAAAAAATAGAAATAAGAAGAGTTTTTTAGGAATAATTATAGCGGTATAAAAACTTATAAAACCTATCTGTTAATGGATTAATAGAATAGCTTGCTATATGGAAGTTTTAATAATATTAGTAAGAGTCAATAATTAGAAGAATACATAATAGCTACATAATAGCAGAGATATGACAATTAGAGATGATAAACAATGTTTAAGCAATTTCAGTATTAGATAGTTTGAATCCCTAATATTGATATTCTTTATTAGATTTATATAAATTATATCTTTATTTCCTTAAATAAACTATCGCTATCACACAGTGAGGTACCTTGGTTTACTTAGTTTAAATTAGTTAATATTTAAAAGGAGATAATAAATGAGCAATGCAAAGATAATTGAAAATTCCTTTGCTTATTATTAATCAAATTAAGTATCTTACATAAAACTTAACTTCATAAAACAAAGTGAAATGCTAATAATTAAAGTTTCAAATTAAGATTACTGTTCTCTTCTAGTTGATAGGCAATAAAATTACTAAAATACTAATATATAAATGAGATGAACTAATGAAATAGGAAAAGTACCAAAAGGATACTTTATTTTCCATAATCATTATAGATTGTAGAAATAAGTATCCTCTTTATGCTTAGACTATTCTTTAATCTGATTCTAGTTTACTTCTAGTCGTTACTTACAAAATAATTTTACAAATTACTACTAATTTAATAATAGCTAGATTTTATATAATCAAGATATTATGACATTATAGCACTCTAAATAATATTTAAATACATTTCAAGTATTCATAGCTAAGTACAAACTATTTGTAATTTTATATAAAGATAGCTATTATCAGAAAGCGAAATAGCTCATAAATAAAATACTAAATGCTGCCTCTTTATATTTAGTTATTAATATTTAGCTCAATCTCTTTAAAAATGAGATAAAGCTTTTAAAATTAAAACTCTAAGGTTCATAGAAGTTAATATAATGAAAATTGTAGAATTAGTAATGAAAGATGCTGAATTGGTTGAATATATAGAAGAAATATTACTGTCCAATCATTTTCTTTAAGAGATTTACTAGTCAAACTTTTAATTTTATTCAATTTAGATAAGCTTTATAAGCTTGCTTGAGTTTAGATAAGTTTTAATGATTATAAAAGTAACTTAGATATATCCATTTAGCAAGTAAATTTTAAATAGAAAATGCATACTTTTTAGTGCTTACTTTAACCCTAAGATTTTCCATCTCTCTAAACCTACTTGTGGCCAGCTCACTTCACACAATTCCAAATTTTTTGTATTTTATGTCTAATTAGATCTGAATAGTTAATTTGATGATACTGAATTTGTGTCAATTGATATAATGCTAGAAACTTAATATTGAGGAAATAGAATAGAAGAGAGAATAACTTGATATTTAAATGATAAAAGATATTACCTTTAACAAGCTCTTTCCTTTAGATTGAGCTAATTAAAGGATATCTTAATTTTAGTTGAGTATAGAACGGAAAATAAATTCAATAATGCAAATATATTTAAGATAATGCCTGACTATTAATAAGAGGGAAAAACATTGCAAAATCTCCTTTCTTTATTTGAATTAAAAAAGCTTCAATTATTGATTAAAAAGAAGAAAGATTCTACAAGCCACTTAAGTATTTAGATTCCAAGAAAACTAAATTAAGCATATCTATGATAATTTCTGCAAACTCTTTTAAAGCTTTGAGTTTATTTAAATGCAATGACAGTTAAATTAAAACTAGTTTGATATAATAAGTACCTAAAGATATAAGAATCGAAGGATTCATTGTTATCTTACTGTAAACTGATATACTTTGACAATCTTTTATTCTTATTTTTGCCACTTTGTACAAAATATCAGGAGCTTAATACGTTTGGATTCTAGGATTAGAACCTTCCAATTTAATATTTAAAGAAGTTAAAAATATAGTTAAGAATAATTCCAAGATTAACCTTGATATTCTAGATAACGGAACAATAGTTGTCACACCAAAAGATTATATCACCTCAAAATTAGTTTGATTTAACCTTTTTCTATATTAGAAGATGCTAAGATTCAATTATTAAATTATTCATTTGATAGTAGCAAATACTTAAAATTAATTAAAGCATTCAAACTACATCATAATTAGTATTTCAAGGATCAAAGATTAATGAAATAGGAATTTGTTGAATATAATATTTAAAATTAAAAGGCTGTACTTATTTTTTAAATTTAGAGCTAGTAGATCTATCAAATGGAAAGTTTTATTTAGCTTGGATCAACCACATTTCCGCCACATGAAATGCTTACTTTAAAGGTATCTTACTCTACGAATGCAAAAGAACCAGGAGGTAAAAGTAGTAGTCTGTCTTAATTCTTTCTTTTATTAATATTCCTTACTTTATTGACTAATTTAATAGAGATGAAAATATAGATATCTAACGAAAAGTTTAACAAAAGAATAGGCTACTAAATTATGAAAAATTAAATTAGAATCATTAATAATTTTCCAGGGAAAAATTTATAAAAATGATCATATGACTGGAGTGAAAGCCTGACGATACTAATTTTTTACTTCTCTACCCAGTTCATTTGTATACAGATTCTGCTAAAAATGAAGCTTAAATAAAAAGCATTTAAAGTTTATGCATAGATCAATTACTTTACAAGCTTTGGAATATATAGGAGAAGTAACCCAAAGATTCTTGTAAATGCAGCAAGAATGTGCAAATATTATTTTTCTTCTTGATATTATATTGAATAACCGTTCACAGTAGCTTATGGACTCTAAAGTTGTATAAATAAAGGGTTAGATTTCTCTTATCATGGAATTTTATCTTGAAATATGAGAACAGAGTAATATATAGGATGTAATGGAATGGCAAAGTTTAAATATAATCAAAATTTTAGAGATAGCTTTAACTATGTTTTCCTTAATAACGTTATTGATGTTCAAACTAGATTTAGAAGAACTCTTTTATATTTGCTGTTCTACATGTGCTGTAGTATGAATTTTTTATACTAAAGTTGTATCTTTTGAAATGATATCACTCCAATGTCTCATCTGAATCTTTTATTCTCAATGACAAACGATGTGACTTCTCTGAACGAATAGTCTTCTAGTTTTAAAAAGGAATTAGATTTTATATGATAGTCATGATAATAATTTTAACATACATCATTTTAATAGTGTTGAAGGTTTAAAGTTTTGACTTAAAAAAAGGTAGTTGATACTGTAGTATGAAATATGAATATCAAATGAAGATAAGATGCTTATTTTTATACTTATAATATAATCTTTCCAATATATAGCAATAGAACCTAATTTAAATAAACTTATTATGTAATTGTTATTACTATATTCAAATCATTCACTTTGGATTTTGTTAACTTTAGATTGAAAAATTTAATCATCTAGACAATTTATTTTGTATATAGGTCAGTTACTAGGTCTTAACTATATTCATAATAGCTTTTTATAATCACTTATTGAAGTAACTTTTCTATCAATAATTTTCACCATAGCTTAAACTTTCTAATTTCTCTAAGCTCTTGACTAATTTAGATTTTAATTTAAGCTGAAAGGAGATTTTTTAGATATAGACTACTTTACTACAAGCTTTTCTGCCTTTCATGCGTTACAGTATTAAATTTTCATTTTTTACCCTAGGATTTTATTTACCACTTGTTATCTTAGTTTGACTTCATCGATAAGATTTGTAAGAACATATACATATAAAGCTAATCCATGGTTTGTTCTAATAAGGATATACAGTCCTATCTGAATTGACATTTTAAACAAGTTATTGAAAGAGAGACATCCTAACTTTCATGTTCATTCAATATAAATGATGTAGTTTGCTATGCTGATTTTGAAATTAAAACCTTACTCTTTAATGAAGGTGAACAGACTTCAAAGCAAGTTACTTTCTGCTATCTTTTATGTGTAATTATTATCAAGAAATGGGCAATTTATCTAAGGGAGTTAATATACTAATAATATTCTTCATACTTGCTGTTTTACTCATAACTTCTGTTGGAAACATTTGCTAAAGGACATTTCCAAATTACTTGATATAGCTGAAGCCAGATTTAATTAATTTCTTTAGATTTGCATTCAAACCTTGGGAAATGTTTCTATATTAGCAAACTATATTCAAATGCAGCAAATAGAATTGACATCATGAGGTAGAATCTAAATTCGTATTTAGAAGGTGAAAAAAATACTCAGCAGAAGAAATTCCTACCAGACTTAAAAAGTATAAAATAGCAATCCTTAATTGCTATTAAGAAATTTAGAGTATAGAATAAAGATTTCTTTATCTAAGATATAAGAAAAGAACAAACCCAAGCTTAAGTTATAAGCAATCCTTATTTTACAAACTAAGAAAAGAACAACACTCGTGAAAATGAAATAGCCTAAGAAAAAGAGATAACTTAGTTAATCAACTTCTCTTTTCTTAAAGAATCTCAAGAATACTAAAAGCTATAATAATATATGAACCATTCTTAAGTCTAAGAATAAAAACATAATAAAAAGAAAAACAGCTTCCTTAAGAGTTGAAAGACCCTATGATTATATTCTATAGATCTTTGATAAGGAAGAAATTAGTGAGAATGATAGAAAGGATTGAGATAAAATTATAGATAAAAAATGAACAAAGCATAAATATGGGTAAGGAAGAAGTAAATTAACTTTTTTATTAATGGATCTTTATTGATTTCTTAATATAAATACTCATTAAATTAAGCTAGTAAAATAATCCAAGAAATATCAGATCTTTCAAATATTTCTACAACATCATAAAAGAACAAAAAGCTATATTGACTAAAGTAAGGATTATACTTAAACAAAATATATAGAAGGACTAATTAAATAAGCTAATATCGTGCTAGTAAATTAAGTTAGCTATTATCCTTAATAGCTTAAAATAAATATCTCTATTAAGCATTACTTTCTAACTAGATTAATAAGCAATTAGTTTTAATACTAAAAGAAAACTATCATTATGGTTTATAGTTCTGTATTAAAAATAAATAGCCAAATAGTCTTCTTTTCTAATAAAAAGCATATAATGATGCATACATAATCATAATATATTCAAACAAGAAACTACTAAAGTTAAATATATTTATTAGTGATGTTATTATATTATTTTGGAAATGCGTTATTCTTCTAGCAAAAGCTAATTATATTATTATTTTCTTTCTATATATTTTATAAGACTGAAATGTTTAGCTTTTCATTAATAGTAATAAATTACTAAAAGCTTTGAGCTAATAGTTAAATTATAATATTTATATTTTACAGTCTTCCCACTTAAGAGCTTATAGAAAAGGAAACATTTTTCAATTTTATATTTTATTCTTAGTTAATTAGAACTTTAGTCTGTTCTTTATAAGACTTAGAACTTACAAATTTTCTTAGCTTTTTTAAATATTAATCATAACATAGCTACAGGCTTAAATAAAAAATTACTCTATTCTATTTTTCAAAACTTTATTACATTTTTTAACTTTTTAACTCTAGCAAAACTTCTTCTCTCTTAACTAGAAAAATTATATTTTTATCTTTAGCTATAATATATTAGCTATTTATTAGTTAATGTAATACTCTATAGTTTCTACTATCTAGATTTTATAGCTTTAATAAAATATAATCTTTATTAAATTTGTTTCAAAATTCCTTTTATTTCAATTATAATCAAAACTAATTAAGCCTCTCAAAATTTAATATTTATAGTTTTTATTACTAAAGATGAACTATTAAAAGGTAGCTTCTTTCTTTATCTTTTATATAAGCTTACTTAGTTCTATGAAGTAATTTTATTTAAATGCTACTTAATAAATGAACATTATTCTTTTAGAGTATAGCCAAAAATGCAAATAGCAAAATATTAAGTTTTTGCAAAACTAATCATACTGAGAGTATTTTTAGACCTTTCTTGCTTATATATGAGATAGCTCTCAATTGAGTTGTTTGCATTCTAGTAGCTGAGAGATAAAATATAATAATCTTTGGTAAAAAAATTAACAAAGACGATTCTAGCTATGGGAACTAAACCTGAGATTGGTTATTAAATAAATATCTTTATTTAAAATATTTACAAGAAGTAACTAATTAAATAGCTTTATTGAATAACTGACTATTATTTTTAGAAAGAGCTGTATTCTGATAGCTCTACTTAATACTTCTTATCTTTCTTAATCTATTTCTAAGAAGATATTTGGTGATTAGGTTCTATTATTTAAAGTATCAATAAGCAGGTAAAATATATTTTCCTTAATTGCTTTACTATAGTTAAGTTAAAAAATTTAATAAATAAAAAATTAAGAATTACTGTTAAGAGTCTCCTTCCGCTTTAATAGCTTCTTGGTCTAAATTTTCTACTGAGAAATATTATGAATTGAATTCTTAAAGATTCTAGTTATTAAACTCTGCTTTATCTTTTTTACTACCATTAATGATTAAATTACTACTAGGCTCTTCAAAAATTTCTAACTCTAAAATTAGAAATACTTACTCTTATCTTTCCATTTTACAGTGTTTTCTTCACTTATCATACTTTCAATGAAAAATCTAAGTTCTTGTGACTGAGTATTTTTAGTGTACTTCAAGAATTAAGAATCTAGTTCTTATTCACTTTTAAAGCTAAGAAGGTAGTCTATTTATTAGAGCTATAAGTCAGTGAAGTATCTATTTTTGAAATAGCCATACAATTAATCCTCTTTATGTCTCTTTAAATATTCCTTCTTAGCATTGCATTGATAAGCTCATCTTAAGAGCTCTGAGTTGTCTTTTCTCTAATAATGAACCATTTAAGGATATTACTTCTATATTTTGAATCAAATTGCTATATTCATTATAACAATAAAGCCAAATGTTGATGATATTACTACTCTCCATTTTTAATCTATTTGAATAGTTTAAATAAAGCAAGCAAAAATACCGTATATAATCAAGATACATAGCAAGTTCATATTGATAGGTTTCAACTTGTCAAACGAATACAAATTTTTCTAGTATAGTGTCAAAAGAAAGAAGCAGATACAAATAAACAGATACAGAGCTACATGAAGTTCTTAGTGCTCTTATTCTATCTTATTAATTATAATCAGCAGAATCTAAAAGTACTGTTACTTTATCATATGGGTATATTAAGTTTAGAGATGTAGTAAAGTGCCTTAAATCATCTAGAATATTGGGCTTAAAAGGAATATAAGGGAGATGTATAAAAAGATGGCTATTACTGCTAAAATAACTGCTATTAAATGCTTTTCAGATCAGCAAGGTAAGTTACAAGTTTTAACAAAGAATGATTCCTGAAAAGTAAATTTTCCATCTTTATTGAAATCACTAGCTTCTATACATATAAATGTATCCACTAAATTATTTAATAATGGAATACTTCCAATTTAAGTAATGGAAGGTAATAGATAAAAGGCTGAAATTCCTAACTTAGAAACTAACTTATTCTTTGAGAATTCTGACTTTCTTATTAAAAAGATACTAAATCAAAACCAGGATAGGCATAACAAACTTGAAATGAGAGAACTTAGATAGTAATCACTTTCTTTAAGGCTAAACAATTTGGCAAAGTCAAGTAAAAATAATTCTTTAAGCATAATAATTTAATCTCCAAATCATGAGATTTAAGGGCCTAGGAAAATAAGTTGAAGTGTTGTAACAAGTCAGTATATTATTTGGAAGAAATCTTAAACTGAAAACCTGCAATATTTGTCTAACCTTTTGATTTTCTATCTATTTCAATGATTATAGAATTTAAAGAACGATAAAGAAGTAAATACAAAAAATAGTGCTAGGAAAATATACTTTATAATAATTCCAGGCTTAAATCGCTACCTTTCTCTATCTAAAAATGGACAATCTAAAATTCATTAATCTTAGAATTATCCCATAGTTCCATCACCTCATTATATATTTTTAGAATAGAAGAAAACAATTTCACATTACTAGCAGAAATATCCTATATTTTCTACTTATCAGAAAGTTTTATTTATCTTTCTATAATTGTATATCTAAAAAGGCATTATAGATCTTTAGTTCTAGTTCTTATCTAGTTGCACTTTTCCTGTAGATCCATAAAATATAGTTTTACGCATCTACTATGTTAAAGCTCCCAATTCTTGGTAGTTTTTTCCTTATGATATCAAATTTTATAAGGCATAAGCTAATAAAAGCACAGAATCAAATTCAAAAGCTGAACTAGATTTTGCTTCTTCATTGAAATAAGTCTATATTTCTTGCTTTATTTTTTATCCAAACTCTCCAACCCATGCCTGTAGATAAAATTAAACAGATCCCTTTACAACTTCCATAAACTCCTCATTATGGTCTCCAATATTTCAAGGTGATAGCATCCATTCAGCTCCAATGACAACAAGATCACCTGCTCTTGCGCCAATTTAATACAGATAATTAACACAGATATAAGTATCATCCATATAATGAAAAATGATAATTACTCTAGTTTTGGCATACATTTCATCAAATATATAGCTCCATTCTGATTCATTGGAGTTTTTAATGCTTTCAGGTATTTAAGTTTAGTTGTTAACTATATTTATTTTATAATGCCTTGCAGCTTCAACAAAGCTTTGCATAAGACCTATTGGTCAGGCTGTGTTTCCATATACCATTCCTAAATTTTTCCATCCCTAAGACAAACACAATCTTGCGATTAGTAAACCTTAAAATGAGTCACTCATTGTTGTTCTTACATAAAATGGGTAATTTTTGATATTAGACAAAATGGGAGATTTATTAGCACCAGAAATGGTTTAGATTGTAAAATTATTTTATGTAAAGAACTTTTATATTGCTATTGAAATCCCACTTGGTACTGAAGAAAAATGCACTATACCATAATAATCCTTCTTTTAACTTCATTCTTTGTATACATAATCATAATTATAAATAACTGCTCCTGAGTATACTTTTGTTATATTAAATGTGTGATATGGTAAAATTTCTTTATTATAATTAAGCCAATTAAATCCAAACCTTCTCCCTTAATAATAATATAGAAGCCATTCCACATTTGTACCATCGGGATTATACATATCATCCACCATACTTATTTAAACGATTTTTTTCCCCCCTTTAGGATAATCTGTAGTATCTCCAGGCCAAATTATTTTATTATACTGATAGAACCCTGTTTCATTTAGATCTCCAACTACTACTATTTCATTTTATTAAACATTCAAAACTTTGAATTTTAATGGCACTAAATTCTCAAACTTAAGCTATTAAAGAACTTCTCCAATCAGCTCTTTTTAATTATTAAAATGAAAGTTTTTAATTATTGGTAGTAAGTTATTAAATACTAGTTCAGTGCAGTACTTTTTATATTCTTATTCAGTAAATGTAATTTAGTCTCCTAGCTAAAATCCTATTAGTCCATTTATTCTTTATTTCCAATTTCACAAAATTCTAGAATTTCTGAAGCTCATTAAAAAAGCATTTCCTCTCTTTCAGTTATTTGTCTGTTAGGCAATTTATAATATATTATAGATTTATTACTCAAGTGCAAAATAAAAGATAGATATTCCATATGCCTCAAAATATATTGGAAAGGTTTAGTTTAATGATTCTTAATTTGGGTTTTTGCTTATTATTTGATACATTCTTTGATCCTTTGTACTTTCATAAATCGCTTTAGTTTCTTGATTTTGCTCAATATTACTAAAAAACCCTAGAGAAGATCAATTCCAGTATTCGATGAATTTGAATATACACTTTGCAATTTATCTATCGCTTGGAACTATATTATATGTAAAATTAGTGCCAGAAGTATCTACTTAAGTAAGAGTAAAATGAATTTTTTAAATACTTTCGCATATTTAGATCAGAACCTCAACCTGATTTTCGTTTTCCAAAGCATCTATTATTAAGGATATTTAAAGAGTTTGAAAAAAATCCTTCAAGCTGTGTATTTCTTAAGTATCTAAAACTTAGAAATTGAATATAACAAACTAATCTCTTTCAAGCTTCTCTCTCATACCAGTAAGGCTTTTTATATTATTCTTATATCATAACTCATTAAACACAAAGCCAATATTAATACCTTATACAACTCAACAGCTTAAAGCAATTAGAGCTAAACTCTTAGTATATTTAATTATCATTTTTTCACTCTTAAACCTTTATATTATCAAATTTTTAATGCTCCTGAATGAAATTAAAAAAGCAATATTCTAACTTAACTGTTTTAAATTGAGAAGCATTTTAAAATAGTAAATAGTAAATAGATCTTAATTACTAAGTATACGTTACTACTAGTAAAGTCTACTCTATATTCTAAAGGCTTATTAGCCAAAACAGAGAAGTAATTAAATACCAAAATTAGACGCAAATTTCTAATAAATTTAATGGTAATACGATATATCTAGATATAGCATATATCCAAATAATTAGTATTATCTATCTTCATTAATAAGCAAAGTAAATTATGTAATTTAAATATTTATTCATATAAATAACTTAGATATTCATTAAGTTTTTCAAATATGTCATAACATATCTAAGCAGTGAGGCATGTACATAAATACTATTTGCCTATTTAAACTAATTCCTTTTATAAAAGATGCAAATATAGTAATTTATTGAATTATATGATTGGTATATTGATTTGAAGGTAAAAATACTTAGTTTTTAAATAAGAAAGAACTATCTTATAAAATGATAAAATCTAATTAAAGGAAGCAATCAAAAGAAAGTATTCTCAAGAATAATTTCATTCAAATTTGGGATGGTGATCTTGACTTGTATTGAGTAAGTTTTTTATTCTTTAGAGGAGTGGAACTGCTCCGAATAAACCCTAAAAGGGTGCCAAGAAATTAAAAAACGGATGTGCTTATATGTATAAAACACCAATCCAGGCCAAAATACAGATGCGAGGAGCGGGATATAAGGATACGAGTTAAAAAGAGGGATAGAGCTTTACTAAAAAAATAGAATAATGGAACATTCCTATGAAGTATAGTGTAAGAGGCTTGAGGTAGTATAATAATAATGAATAGGTCATAAATTATGATAATCAAGCCTAATAGTAGTAAAAAGATTAATCATTGTACGGAGATCTATAGGATCTACTTGAAGAGACAGATCTAAATGAAAGACCACCTTGTAGGTAAACAGACTAAGTCTTCAATTTAGAAAATGAGCATGAAGTTCTTAAAGATGCTTGGACAAAAGAAAAACCTAAGCCTAGTAAATTTATTGATAATAGAATTTTACAGCGTCCACCCAGTAGGCATAAGACACCTCCAAAGGCTGTAGGGCTTGAACTTCCTCCTTAGCCATGTACACCTCCTGAAAATGATAATATGAATGATATCGAGAACGGTGAATAGATCATATAATCTTATCTAAATAATGGCTTTGGAAAAAAGAAGCAAACTGAATGGGGACCAATGAGTGATGATAGTTCATTTGAAGAACCTTCACCTTAGCCAGAGTAAATAGAAGTTGAAAGATAAAAGAAAATTTAATTAATATAAAAGCCTATGTCATAGCAATAAAAATGGGGAAAGTAAATCCAAAATAGAAGAATCTAAGAAAATGTTCCTATCTAGAATAACAATAACAAGCAATAATTATTTTTCTAGTGCAAGCAGGCATGGGATATAGAATAAGACTTTTAATTTCAAATGAGTTAAAAACAAAACTAAAACAATAATTAATAGAATGAAATCGAAAATAAGCAAAAAGAACAGTCTAAGTAAAGAAAAGTTAAAAGCGCTGCCAATTATAAAAGCGCTAGAAATCAAGAAGGAAGTTAGAAGAGCCATTACAAGGAGCAAAAAGATCCATTTGTAATAATTGTAACTGGCTAAGGAAAATAAATTAGAGAGGAAAAGGTGATGAATTTAAGTGAGGATATAGTTTTTAATGAAAATATCCAACTTAAAAATATGTAAAAGAGATAAAAGCCAAAGTCGGCTGCCAATTATAAAACTAAAGCCTCTAAAGCAAGTATTAAAAACGTTCTACCTTTCGAAAGTTCTTTAGAGCCAGATTTTTTGAATTTATTTGCTTAGGAAATCGATTGATTTATTGGATTTATTGCTTATTTATTACTTAACTAACCTTATTTTTCACTACTTTATTTATAAAAAAAATAAAATTTATTATAATCCCTTTTAATTTCTTTAACTTCCTTACTAGCAATCTCTTATTAATATTTGCATTTCATGATTGATAATTTTAAATATCTTTGCTTATTTTTTAATATTTATAATTCTTAAAGATATTTAATTGTAGACTTTTTAAAAACAAGATACGAGTTATACGACATAATGGTGTTTATTAATCTATTGATTGATAAAAATATTAAAGATATATACTAAATATGGTGTGGATTGGTTTATTTAAGTTAATATTTTTATGTTTCTTAATTATTCTTAAAATAGACTTAGTCTATGTTATATTTACCTTAACTATATATCAATCACATGTAATGGCTCAATATTACCCATTAAGTTTTTCCAGCAAGTTTAGCATCTTATTAAATTAAAATTTTATTAACTCTTTCCATTTTTCAGCATTATAAATTGGTATATTAGCTGTAAATATATTAATTTGATGTAAGAAGTTATTAAGCTTGTTTTATAATACTAGGAATAGTTCTAGAAAGAGAGTCTAATTTTATAGTTAAATAATATATATAAGTTGTATAAGCCTAATAATAATTTACTTTAGATAAGCTTTCTTGTTTACTTGACAGTTTATTTAATAGATGATAATTCAGTTTAAATCATTTTATTATTAAAAATCCTTTACTTATGGATAATAAAAATTTAGTACAAATTAAAGGAATACTTGGTTAAGTGCTATTCTTATTTATTTTAGGATTTATGAATGTAATATTCTATTTATTAGAAGATATTTATTAATTGCTGTGTCATTCTTGATCACTCAAGTTTCAAGTATTATTAAGAAACAAATTTTGAGAAGCATATCAGTGCATAAGGATTTAAATTCTTAATCCTTAGATAAATTTTCGTAAATTATAATACTTGCTAATCATTCTGTTCCTGAACAATAATTTTGCTTCTACTGTTATATCGAAAATCAATCTATATTTAATATAATTACTTAGTATTTAATAATTTTCTTAAGAATTAATATTTTCACTATAAATAGCCTAAAGAATAGCTTTACTTTTACATATATGAAGTTGCTTTTTCACTATTTAATAAAATATTTATTATATGCTTTAATTAATTAGAACATGGTTAGATAAATAATTATTGACATCTAATATGTAATAGATATTAATTATCAGAAATATAATCCAAATTCCCTTTTTAGCAACAGGGATTTACATTGATATGAATGATAATATTTCTCTATTTATTAGTAAGAAATACTTATATTATCTCAATATCTATCATGATTTAATAAGTTGTTTAGTCATTTAATATTGAAAAGCTAGTAATAAAGCATACATTCTACCATTATAGTAAATTCTATTATACAATATTATGAGTGGTATTGCTATTCAAAAGGGTAATCTGGTATCTATATACATTAAGGTAAGTACTTATTTGTATATAAATATCTTGCATTACTGTATTGCAGTCTATTTTAAATTAATAAATTAAAGTTAAATGTTAATTTTTCACTATGACAAGTAAAGAATTACAATAGATACAATAGTGCCTTGTATTCAAAAGAGGCTTGAAACATAAAGCCAGAGGACCAAGACAAACACAGCCTAACCCGGTACAAATTACACAAAGCAAACAACTAGTTTTACTTGGCCAAAATTTCTATCTAGTAGCTACCTTGCACTAGCAAGTGCTGCACCAAATTTCTTTTGAATTAAATTTTTACATTCTGTTATTTACTACCTGAACTTTCGCAGGTTGTTTTTACATTTTTGGTTAATCACTCAATAATTTGTTAATCTTAGGCTTTTATTCAAGCTTAGATACCACTTTTTGGTATTATAGATTTTCTTTCTTTTTCTTGAGTTTATCGCTATGTCTTTTCTTAAATTATTTGAATTTAGAATTCTTTATATCAGAATCATTCAATTCTTCAAGTTCAATACCTGAATTCTACCTTGTTAAATTAAACTCATTAACTGTGGCTTCCTGATAAAGCTCAACTTCATCTAAATCGTCTTTGGAATCTAACCTCAAACTACTATTATGACTATCAAAGCTTGAATTGCTATCATTTACTACAATTTATAAAATTTTTTAAGGCTTATCTTCTAAGAATATCTTATCTTGATTAATCTTTGATCATTCCATACTCTGTCTAAGAGGATTTATCGAATATTTCAAATGACCTACTTCTTAAATTAATTTTTTTCTTTCTATTTATTCAAAATAGTTTGATCTAGCACTAAGACTCAAAGAGTTAGACTATTTATACTCATAAGATAAATTTAAAGAATTTTCATTCTCTTAATCACTTATATTTAATCTTTCCATTTCAGAATTTTATTGGACTTATTCAATAAATTAAAGCCTCAAATTACTTATATAAAGTCACCAATACTAAATTTAAGTCTGTACTATTCATCATCAAACTACTAACACAATAGCATTTTTTCTTCATACTACTATCATTAGCATCAAAAGTAATTCTATTTACATATAGCAAATAGTAAGTAGTGTAAATCAGCTTTAGAGTTAAAAAATATAAATTTAAATAAAGAAATTCATAAATAAGTGCACATGCAATCCTACCGCTTATTCTTCCTTAGTTGTATATAACTTTGTATCGATTTATTTTGGAATTAGTCAATAGCTTCAACATGGCTGTTTATCTGCTTTAAAATTTAAGTCTAAAGGATTTCGTTGCAGATTATTTTTCACTTCTTTTAGTTTAAGTCAAAAACGAATACGTAAGCTCCAGGATCAATAAAAAAATAGACTTTACTCTTTTATAAGATTGGCTAGAAATTTTGTCTAGTATAGAAAGTTTCAGCCTGACTTATTTAAGCTGAACATTCTGACCATTAATTATTGCTTAGTGTATAAACAGACTTAAATTCGTAATTAAAGAGGAAAATATCGTTTTGATGCTCAATACAAAATCCTCCATAAATTGGCTAGAACAATTTTACATCTGCGATCTTCCATTTTTCATTCAAAATATCATAAATTTGTATCACATTCAAAATATCTGACTTTCCTTTCTCGATACTAGCTTGTATAGTTGATATTCCTCCAAAAACGTAAATTTTAGTTTTAAAGGTACAGCAGCAAGCGTTTTGGACAGGAATTATTATATCGGGAAATTATTTTCAATTTTGCAATTTAGGGAAATCCATAATGCTTATTTACTCACATAAAGTTATCTCCATCCCTGATTTAAAGCCAGATATGACATAAATAATATTGTCCAAGTAGCAAGCACAATAATTTTATTTCCTCATAATAAATCTAGGGAATTAAAAAATCTAACAGGTAGAGGTTAGAAAATAAGACTTTCTATCAAAGCCTAGTCAAATATATCCTTATATTAAAATTTGAAATTGAAACATCTCAATAAAATTGGTATTCTTGCCATCTTTAAGCAGGACTTGATCTGAAGTTTCTAAAAACTCATGGTAAAATTAATTTGTATATGGGTTTAGAATGTTAATTAAGCGCCTTTTCAACGGCATGGAAAACTGTAAGCTAAATATTGGATCAAACTATTTTTGTTCCTAATCAGCCTACTAACTATCTTAGCTATTCTATTATGCGAGTTTTTCCTCTTGTTATTCCATTAATAATCTATTATTTATTTTATTATGCTTATTTATTAAAAATAAGTGATCCTATTTTAAAAAAGTCATATTAAGATTATATTACAGTTAAGATCTTGGAAATTAATTTAGCTATATAAAAAAGATAATCAATGAACTTAAAAATTATAATAATTTGAGTAAATTAAGTCTATGACAATTATTAGCTAGTAATCATTATTAATACTATAAATGCCTCTCTATATTCAAAGATTTGCTTATTAAACTGATTTAAACTAGTTTCTCTAGTTAGTTCTTATTATTTAAAAAATAAAGGTAGATTGATTTTAAGTTAAGCTTCCCTTCTTTATTTATCTTCTCATAATGCTTACACTTAAAATATACAGAAATTGTTAGATTTTTTATTTTATTTATCTTACACAAATTTATAAATATATAAAAGTAAATATCAAAGCATTTTATCCTAGCAGGCTATTTCATACTCAACAGTCAATGATTTTTATTTTAATAGAATTAATTTATTTTATATGATACTATTTAGTATAAAGCAATAGATACCATTATGAGATAAATTTCTTAACTATAGAACGCATTTGTTGCATGTGCCTCAATTATAATTACTACTCTAATAATTAGAGTTATGTATTCTATATTTTTATTAACAGTCATTTAATTCACTCTAGCTCTTCTTTAAAAGCTTTGAAACTTGCTTTTTTATTATCTAAGTTGAATATACCAAAATAACTTTAAATGTATATATTTGCTTAATTCTATAAATCAGATAAGAAAAAAAGGTATTTTTAATGATTAATTTATTATTTAATAATAAAACTTGATACTTAAAGAAAGAAAGGAGTTTTGATATTATGAAGTAGTATTGAAAGTATAGCCTGCTTAGTATATATAATTAACTAGAAATAATAAAAAGATAGAGTTTAATAATAAAGAGCAAACATATGTAATTAGGAAGTTATTATCTTTCTAGTATTAAAATTAAGCTTTAAAACTTGCTATAATTATTCATAGAAAGAGATAGTAAATGCTTTATTATTAATATAATCAAGCTTTTATTTTCAAGTTTCTTCAAATCTGAAATATCTCCTTCTATGAATGCTTAGAGATTGAGAAAGAATCAATATTTTCTACTTTCTATAAGCAAAAGAGTATTAGAAAGTAGGATTAAAAAAGTCCATCATTTAATATTTTAGATTTAAATTAAAAAAACTAAATAAGATGTCATTTTCTAGGAGCTAGACAATTGCATTCTGCCTTTTCAAAGTATTTTCTCTAAATGGAAAGAGATTTTTTATTCCAAAATTTAGCTTCTATACACTTTGAACGTTTATATCTTCTTCATGGCCAAATTAAAGCCCCTACTACAGGAGGGCACAGTAAGCAACAAACGGTTGGTCTTTTGTTATATCATCATTTTTTATATCCAATTCGATAGCTAACAGGAATTTTAACATCATTAATATTGTGACCAAATTCTAAATTGCAATCTCATTCGGGGAAAACATTGCGACAATCTTTGTGATTACATTTTTCTAAATGTTCTCTCATTTCCTTTTAAACAAGGGCATTTTTTTCGCCTCTATCTTTTCCCTTTTTTTTATTTTTCCATTTTTCTTCCAACTACTTTTTTAAAACTTCATCAGGATGAATGTCATTGCTGTATTAAGGCATTTATTCAGGCTACGTATACATGTAAGGAGGCTAATTATATATTGGTACTAAGCTTGGAGGAGGAAGAATAGGTGGAGCCATTTGAGGTTGAAATCCAAATCCAGGACTTTATTACATTTGGATGTAAGGAACTTATCCTTAAACTTAATAAGGATTTGACATTTTATTAATTGAACTTAAACAAAGTAGACACTACTAATTATTTTTAATTATAATTTGAATTTTAAATTTGCTTCGTTTATCTCAACTAATATAAAACCTAAGCTAACTTTATAATAATAAGTTAGCAATCCCAATCTATTATTTTTATGTTATAATTTATTTATTAAACTAAAATTTTTTGATCTATTATAATCAGAAGATCAGCACTTTACTCAGCCATAGTTCCTAATAACGATCTTTAAGTGCTAATGATTACTGGTGGCATGTGAGGGAATAGGTAGCTGATATTCAGATATCTATAATCAGGGAACTTAATTATTATGGAATGCTTTTTGTCAAAATCCTACCGATGATAAACCGTAAAATTCAATTTAACTTTGAAACAGGATTCTACATTCATGCTAGTGACCTGTATCTAGGTGTAGTCGAAACATTACTCCTTAAGCCGCCAAATTAAAATTATTCTTTGATGCTATTAATTTTAATTCCGTTGCTATGATAATGGGAATTTTTATTTAATAATATTAAATTATTCTAACTCTGAAATAGTAGGTTATATTACCTAAATAAAAGAATAATTCAGGAGAAAATTAAGTTATTGCTATTTTTAAATATTCTTAAGATAAAGAAAATATAAATCAAGCTTTTTAAACTCTTTAAAGTACTTAAAGAGAATATAGTAATATCTTTGCTTTATTCTCAGCTTTTTTATTGCTAAGACTTTATAATTTAGTTTTAATTTTTTTACTAACCTATGAGCAAGGATTCATTAAATCAGTATAATGTAATGGACTATATAATTGCTCGTATACAATCATTATTTTATTCCAATTATTTAATCAAAATAAGTTTATTATTTTGCTTTTTAAAACCATGCAAATCTAGATTATGAGTCATGCTCTATCAGATAGACTACTTTTATTTCAAAAGTTTTTATGAATTCAAAGATTATAGAAAAGAAAACAAATTAAATGTAATACTTAAAATGATAACCAACTGTAATAATTACTTTCTAGTTATAAACTCTTTTTTTATCTTATCTTTAGATTTTTTTAATTTATTTTTAACAATCAAAATCAAACCAAAGTTAGTTGACTAACTAAAGTATACTGATATTCACTTATTAGTAATTACGACATTTCTCAAAGATTCATTATTAAAAATAAAAAATCTCCGGTTAAAATAATAGAACATCTTATTTTAGCTAAACTTAGATCAATTTTTTGATTTTCTGGTTAGATACACTTTCTTAATGGATAGATAAATAAATGTATAATTAAATATAGTTTTAGTGTGATTCTTCAAATTATCAATTTTATCTAATAGAGTTAGTTATGCCATTCCGTTTCTTACTTGTCATAAACACTACCAAAAAAGGAAAAGCTGAATGCTTTTTTATTTAGGAACTTTCGTATTGCTTACCCTATCTTTTAAAAGAATAATTATTTTTGTCTTTTTTGAAAGTTCTAAACAAAGTTGGGTCTTGGAGAAATTTTACTAATCCATTTTTAAAGGAAATAATTTCTGACAATATTTTAGCCAAGTAGAATTGAAAACTTTTATTATTTAATATACAATCATTATTCCATTAATCTGAAATTGGACAGTAGAATTACTTTGATATATCTTTTAAGAGTTCATTCAAAGTAAACAGCAAGAGTAAAGTTTAAATGTCTTCAAGCATATCTGTTGTTACTATCATTATAAACAGAATAAAGAAAATCTCTTTTATTATCAACTTGATTTTAACAGGCTTTTAAGCTTTTAATTTCTAAAAGAGTTAGAAAATATTTGCTAGTTATCCTTTTTATATTTGAAGTAAGAATAATTTTCTAACCAATAGAAATTAAAATTAGCTAGAAAACCAAGCTACATTTAGATACTAAATGCTGGTACATTTTCCTTTTGAATGACTTTAATAATTACTATATTACTCACTCTATTTGAAAATTTTTCTTAATAAGCCTTAAAAGATTAAATAAATAGTTAAGATAAAAGAAAATAATTGAATAACCTAAGAATTTATAAATTAAATAATACATAATAATTTTAAAATATCCAAAAAGATATGTTAAAAGAGATACTTAGATTAAATTAAAAATATAAAATGGCAAGAATCATAACTCATTAAGTACTTGCTAATCAATAAACAAGCTAGTTTTATTAAGTTTACTTAAAAACGGATTAGTTAGATGAAATATAAGATAGAAAATGTATAAATACTTATAATTTAGTTTTTTTCTATAGGAATTATTAGGGATTTAATATTAAATAATTACATTCTTTTAAGTTACCATTTAAAAAATAATTAAATATTATTTATAAGGAGCAAAACAACCACTATTTGCCTATTTATAATACTATCTTGTAGAGTCGACAGCTTCCTTATTCAATCACTTAGTTTCTTACTTTTGAACGTTTATATCTTCTTCATGGTCAAATTAAAGCACCTAAAACAGGCGGAAAGATTTAAATATAAAGAAATTGTTCTTTTGTTATGCCACCATTTTTTATATCTAATTCGATAACTAACAGAAATTGAAACATTATTAGCAATTGTATGGTATTCAAAATTGCAATTATCTTAAGCATAAACATAAAGATGCTCCTAATGTTAATATTTCTCTGTATGATTGCAAATTTTAATTGGTTTTTTGTGGTTTCTGGAATATTAGTTACTTATTCTTTTTCTTTATTCTTAATAAATTTTTCTATCAATTTGTAATTTTTAAGTTGCTCTTCCTTTTCTTTTATACGTAAGTCTCTAAAGCTTTACTGCTTCTTCTCAGTATAATTAAGTAGCTTAATTTAGACATCCTCCTAGTTTAAAATTTCATTGCTAGTGACTTTGATGTTTTTATCTTCTTATGAATTATTTGATTTTAAATCAAAAGGACTTTCTAGAATAAATGTGGATCTTATTGTAGAATTTGTTTTGGCTAGTCTTCTCATATTTTACATTTCCTCCTAGTGAGAATTATTTCTTTACATTGCTAGTTACTTACTATATACTGAGAAGCTTTCTGCTTAATTTAACCTTTAATCATATGCTGGACTTTTGGTTGCTTATAGCTGAACTATATCTATAATGTCTTATTAGTGCAGTCTTTTTATAAGCTAATCTGATAAGCCATGACTAATTTTTTAAACCTCTCCCTGGTAATAAATTTTATATTATTAGATTATTTAGCAAGCAATTGATAATTTTTGCTTAAGCATTACAAAAAGAATCAGAAGATCCTAATGTAACTAGAATTGCCTTTTTTCTAACTTCTCTAGAATTTCCTGCGATTTTTCTTCATCATTTTCATATTTCTGAATTTCCTAGAAAAAATCCATTAATCAGTTTGTAAATTCAAACTAAATTTTAGGTCCTAATAATCCATAGTTATCCTTATTGTCAATCAACTAAATTATGTAAAATAGCTATAAAGTAACTACGGCAATTTACTTAGACTTTATGATTTATTTGCTAATCTACTTGTTTTTACTCTTTAAAGTAGATAATCTTTGTAAATGATTTTGAGATTTTATCCTTATTGGTTCTTTTATTTGACTCTGCAGAAATTTATACTTTTTAGTCTCCAAGTTCTTAAATTCCTCATATACTATATCTTTTTTCTTCTTTTCTCCTGTAAGTATGTTTTGCAAATTAAGTATTTAATCATTTTTATCTCGCAGCTAGAATTCTAAACTCTGATATTGAAGCATTAGTTATTGATACTTTACTATTATTAAATCAGTATCTCCAGTTGAAAAGAACTAAAAGAACTTTTGCCACTCTTGCGTAATTTTAGACACTTATATCATTTGAACTATTTTAAACTCACTTATGATTCTTTACTTTTGCTATAAAAAATTATATCTATCAGAAAGTTTTCTAATTGACTCCAGTAACTCCTCTTTCTCTCTCATTTCTAGGTCTAATTTTTATTACTCCTTTTAAACATTATTTCCGACTGTTTAAACTTATAACTCTTTTCTCTTCTTAGCGTGAATTTCGTTAGAAATCTTCAAATTATTCTAAACTAAATACTCTTTATAAGAAACTTCGTTTTCATTTTTAGCTAGAGAACCATAAATGCTTTATAAATGCTAATTTCTTTTCTTAAGATTGTCATTAGCTGTATTTAGCTGATTCACTCGTTCCTTTGTAATATAATCTTCTTATTTTATTCGTTTATACATATAGCTATAATTCTCATTGTCATACTCTATTTCTTCTCTAAACTAGCTAAACTTACGTTTTAGAAATGATGTCATCTATTTATTATTCTAAAGCACTTATTTATTAGAAGTTACCTACTCTTAAATAACCTCTGTCTTGTTTTCCTCTTAATCTTTCAGCTAACTCTTCTGTGATTTGAGCTAGGTATTACTCTCGCTGTTAGTTAAGCATTCTATACTTATTAGCTAGTTTAGCATATAATTTTCTGTTCTACTTATTTTTGGCTGATTTTTTTTTGGTTTCCTTGGTTTCCAATGAATTTTATCTTTTGAAATTATGGTTTTTCCTTTTAATTTTTAATAAAATGCTATTCTGAATCACTTGATCTATTTCACAATTACATGCATAATAAAATAAACTTACTCATGAAGCAAATAATCATCTATATTAAGTTAGTATAATGCTGAATTGACAACTTGAGCAGGCCAAGACTGTCCATGCTATAGAGTAAGTGGTAGAATGGTTTAAGTACTGTCTTGCTTGATTTCTTTGTTCTTATAATGATAGGATTTAGTGTTAAAAATATTAGCTTTTTAATTACAAGTAAAAACTAAAAATTAATCTTTAATCTTTTATATTAATATCAATTTAATTAATTATATCACTTTATTTTGTATTTTATAAAGACTTCTTTTATCATTATAAAGTCTAGATTTAAAAGAAAGAAATTTAGATAATTAAACTATTAATCAATAATTTGGTGGTTTTTTAATTTTTAAAAATTTGAATTTTCTTCAACTTTATAGAGATTTTCGTTTTATCCAAGATCTTTAAAAAAAGTGTCTGTATGAATAATTGCTCTTATTAGTGGCTTTAAGTTTATATTTTGGAATATGCGATAATTACTCATGACGATCATTTTTTGCCGAAATTAATAAACAGTAAACTCCTGCTAAGACCATGTAGAGACTGCTTAGAATAAACAGTACAATTACTAAAAGATTCTAAGTTAATATTTAAAATTAACTCTTAAAGATCTTTAAATGAAAAATTGACTTATGTACTAGAAATAGTATGTAGAGTTTAGAAGTTAAATATTATATTTTTGAAACCATTATTTGTTAAAGAGAATAAGCTTTATTGTTTTTTAATAGTTTTTATAAAAAAACTTTGCATATTATTTGTTTTTTCTATTGCATATTTCTTACGTATTGTGCAATTTAAAAACCCTGATTCAGAACTTGGTATTTTAATGATCTGAACTAATTTAGCTTTTAGCGTTGGTTAAAAATCATAAATGACGCTTTCATTATTTACAAATACTATTTTAATTATACAAATACAAATAAAAAATTAAGTTTTTGGCGTTCTTGGAGGTATTTCAACTTCTTTCCTGCCAGCCTCTAGATTGCTCTAGAGGCTTAATATAAAATTCTGAAAATCTCCACAACTCTTCTCCTTGCCATGCAAGTTGTCCTTTAATTCTTCTTTCACTAGATGCTAGATGTCTTTTTTCTTGTGAATTTCCCCAAATTTGTTACAGTATAGTCTTTCTCTTTCTCTTGATAGCTTTATTTATTATTGTTTCTTCCTTTTGTTCTCCAACTACTTCTAATAGTTTCAATATTCTTACTTGAAATTAAGAAATTTCTAGCATCTTTTCTACAGATGCTTTTGAGAATTACAGTAATAACATCTTTTAACTTGTAGTTTAGGTTTAAATCTTGAGTTATTTTCACCTTCAATTATCATTGGATCATTCCTTTATTCTTTCAATTCAATTTAAAGCTACAATTTATACTGATTTTCTTCTATTTTTTCTAATTTGCTAATCAGTTCTTTCTGCTTCTATTGTTAGTTTTGAGATTAACTGCTCTAGTCTTGTGATATATTTCAAAATGCGTTAAGGTCTCTTTCTTAGGTCATGAGTCTCGATTCTATTTCCTCTGCAAGTTCAAATTTTTCCATTAACTTCTTATTGTCTTTCTTCAACTTTTTGACCTCTTCCTGGAGGTCTAGCACCACTTTAATCAGCTAATTATAGTTTATTTACTATTATGTGATGAGATTCGAGACTTCCGAGTGCATAATATTCTTAGCCTATTTCCTAGGCTTTCTTCAGAGGTGGGAGATTCATCCTGATGGGTGACCTTTTTGTTACCCTTTTCCTAGTCCTAGCCTTTCTAGGATGTCGTTAACTCCTATGTTTTAGGAGCCGCGAAGAATCCTGACATATTTTTTGTTAACTAGTATTTGAATTATTTATATAAAGTTCTCTATATTAATTATATCTATTAAAAATAAATAAAATAGATAGTATGTAAAGTATATTATTTGACTTATTCAAGTATTTATAATATTAACTTTAAAACTTTCTAATTAATAGATTTTTGATTTCTTTTTACTGCTAAAGAGGTTAGTTTATGCATCCTTTAAAGTATAAAAAAGTGACTTTCAAAGTATCTTAGTTTAATAGATTGCTTCATAGATATTTGTCTACGATTGCTGCTATTTATATACTGTTTAACACTAAGTTTAAACTATTTCTTATTAAATAAATCCTCCCAATTTACAATGTTGTGCTTTGATACTTTGTTACTTATTTTTCATATAGCTGCTCTGATAATTAGAATTGGGCATTCTATACTTAATGTGGAAGCATTTGAATTTATTTAACTCTTCTTTAAATAGCTTAAAACTTTTCTTCTAACTATCTACTATCACATTCTAAATTAAGCATTTTAATTGTTGGATATTCCATTTAATAGAATAAGAACGAAAGTAGTTCTAATAATAAGCTTACTATTTTATAGCAAATTAATCACAACTTTTCCTCCTAATCTAGACAGAAGTTTAAAATTATTGAGATATCACTCTGATAGTTAGCTTGCTTAAATAACTTAAGCAATTATTACAAGCGGATTGATATACCTATTAATAAATTAAAGCAGAAGCAAAGGAATATAATAATAATCTCATTTTTAACTATTTTAAGATTATAAAGGAATAGACTAGAAGTCATCTTTTATTCATATAAGTAAGCTTCGTTATTATGTTTCTTCAGTTCTTACTTATTTTAAATTAACTAAATTTTTGAAATTAAGTAAATAATTAATATTTCCTACTTTCAATAAGTAAAAAGATTATTAGAAAATAGACCGAAATATTCAATAATTTTCATTTTTAAAGTTAATAAAAAAAAACTAAATCAATTTTCATTTTTTAGGGGCTAGATAGCCAGCTCCTGCACTTTCATAATACTTTTTCTAAATGGAAAGGGATTTCTTGTTCCAAAATTTAGCTTCTATGCACTCTGAACGTTTATATCTTCTTCATGCCCAAACCAAAGTTCCTATTAAAGGAGGACAACATAAGCAACAAAAATTTGGTTCCTTGTTATACCAGCATATTTTATATCCAATTCTATAGTCAACCGGAATATAAACATTATTAATTTAAGTTCTGGTCTCAAGATTTAAAATACCTTCGGCAAAAACTTGTTTGCATTCTTAATGGTTACATTTTTTTATATGCTTTTTCATTTGCTTTTTTACTATTTCATATTTTTAACTTAAATCTTTCTCCTTTTTTTTCTTTTTCCATTTTTCTTTCAACTACTTTTTTAAGGCTTCATCAGGATGAATGTCATTGCTATACTATGGTATTTAATCTTTAGAGTTATACATATAAGGAGGTTAAGCGTTGACTTGCTGTTAGTTGGGTGGAGGAAATACAGGTGGATTTCCATATCCTGGATTCTATTGCATTTAGACATAAGGAACTTATCCTTGGTTTTCGTAAGGATTGGCCATTTTATAACTATTAGTTTTCTTTTTCAATAAATAGTAGTTTATTGGTTATTTAAACTGATTTATACATTATAATTATGTTTCATTATAGCAAAGCAAGTAAGAATATACATCATTATATATAAAGCTATTAAGATTAATAGTCTAATTAATTATTTGAAATAACTCCCTTTTTGATTATTATTAAATAAATATTATGTTTGCTTTTCCTGGGTTTTCAAGAAGCTAATCTATCCATCTTTTATGGTTAGATTCCTTTAATATTATTTAAATTTTTTATATTCTATCTTAATAATTAGTACTCTACAAATCATCTTCCTCCTATTTTCACTTTTCCATTCTTTTTCAACTTTCTTATTTTTTTAATCAGAAAGAGTAACTTTTAATACTGAGGTGCTTATTCTTTAGATATACATGTAAGGAGGCTAAGCGTTGGAGTGCTATTATTTCAGATGAACTGCAGGAGGAGTTGTTTTAACTTGATAATGGGATTTTGGTTTCTATTAAATTTAGGAATAATGAGCTTATCCTTTTACTAGCAGAGATTCACAGATTTATCAGACCTATCTATAGAAAGCACTACAGCCTATTTAATAAAAAGCATTAGATTTATAAGAAATTTAATTTTAACTCAATCAATCAAAGTATACAGCAACTTTACTAAAATTATAAACATTTCTAAGTAAATAAGCAGATTTTCCTATTATCTCTTAATAGAGTTATATTTTGTCTATGAGTACTTTTTAAGAATCAAAGCTAATTTCTCATAATAAGGATATAAAATAAACTAAATTAAATACATTTAAAATCGCTAAGATTTAGTCTTGAAGATTCTTATTTTTCTAAAGTGAAACTGCTGTCTAAAGCAATATCTATAGACAGATGCTATATTACTTGTAAGCAAATTATATACTTTATTGATTAGTATAAAAGCAAGGTTTTCCTTTAAAACTCTATTAAGAAATGTAGATTGCCTATATAATGTTCCTTCATTTAAGCTAAATAAAGTAGGTTTTCCCTAAAGTGAGGTAGTTTATGATAGAAATTTTTAAATAGAGAAATGTACTTGTAGATCAAAGGATTAGCTAGTAACCTCAATATAATAAATGAACTTAAAGTATGGATTAAGCGAAAAGTTACTTTAGATATGATATCTTCTAAACAGTTGCACAGCTTAATTTGTAGATAAGGACAATTAAGATAACTAATAGATAAATAATAAAAATAAACTTAAATACTATTTAAAAATAACTAATACTTCAACTTAGCATCTATGTACTTTCTAGCTTTAAAAGGAAAACTAATAAGCACTAATTAATACTATTACCATGTAAGTAATATCTACCTAATTTTTAAAATTAAGAGAAATTCTATCAATTTACTTGAAATTCATAATTATAATTAGCTATTAAATGTCTAATTTAAAGCAAGGTAAAGTTAGTCATTAAACTGATATAATATCTTATTTGGACAAGAAATCTTAAAGTTAATAGATCATATTAAATATTAAGAAACTTCAGCAAGCGAAATTCTGACAAATATAGATTCATTTACTGAAATCTTAAAGCTAATAATCATGTAAGCAAATATTTATTATTCCATTGCTTATATTTAAGTTAAAGAGATTTAAAATCTTCTTCTTACTTACCTTTATTAGCAAACATTAAGAGAAAGCTGGATTTCGGAAGAAGTTAATAAATATGGAATAACCTTTAACTTCGAAATAAAATAATGTATACTACTAGGTAAGAAACCAAAATTATTATAATTAATCTGGCTTCTGATATTAACTTAAGTAAAAATACCTTCTAATATGTTATTTGAGACAAATGCATTACAATAGCATATTAGAGAGATGGAAGCTCTCAATTAAAATCACAACAGAGAATATTTCCTTTTATTGAGCAAAATAGATAAAATAAAAAATGCAGCAACTTACTATCACTTTTATAATAAAAAATATGGAAAAGATGGAAAGGTTTTCTTGCTCCCAAAAAGTAGAAGTAAGAGGTATCCAAGAATTTCCTGAAAAAGGAAAAACTGGAAGGAAATTTGCCTATTAATTGAAGCTTTTACCTCTAAATAGAAGAAAAGAAAGTTGACCAAAATATTTTATGCGGGGAAGTCTCTGATTTAACCATTAAGTAACAAATAAGCTATAATTAGCAGAATAAATAGTGATGGGTTTTCAGAATTATGTCAAAAAGTTAAAAAATTGTAATAAAGCACTTATGGAAAAACTAGAATTACCAAAATAAAACGAATCAAAACTCATGGAGGGAGAATTAAATGCCTTTTAAAATATGTCATACAATTAATGTAATCAATCATAAAAGTAACAGAAGCAAATAGAACTTTGAAACAGAATATAAGATAATTAAAAAATCTTTAAATCAAATTTAATAAAAAGTTTAAGAAAAAACTCAAAAATAATAGAATACAAAATGAAATAGAGCATGTCTCATTCCTAATACATCTGAAAAAACAACGCGCTAATTAGAAAAAGTGTTTTTGTTTTAAAAGCGAAAATTTCTATATCGATAGTGTTAATTTTTCTTTGAATAGCAGAAAGCTTAATGAAAAGATAGATAATGTTAGAAAATAAAAGATAATTAAATTATAAAAAAATGTTCTATTCTCCTCAGGGAATTAAAGAAAGAAAAAATGGATGTCTGATCCTAAATTAGAACTGTTGAGAGAGTTTAGTGGAGAATAGGATTTTTTCGATTATAGAGAAAAATTGTATGCTTGGAAATAGGTTACAAATACCAGAAAATGAGCTAACTTCTTATATTAAGTATATCATTAATAATAATAATGATAATAATAATAAATCACTATCATTTAATAACAGCAGGCATAAATTTATAATTTTAAAATAAATAAAGTTCGCATTAGAGAAATTTGATTCAAAAATAAAAAAATTTTGTTGAAAATGAACCTAAAATCAAAAAAAATTTTTGAATTTTTTATTTACTTAATTTAATATAAAACCAGACTTATTCATTCTACGACTAAAAATTTTTGCTTAAGTTTAGAAGTTTTTTTTAATTTAAAACTATTAAATTAAATTCAAATAAAGTTTATCTTTCAAATAGAAGTTTGAAAAGTTTTCAACATCTGTAAGGCTCTCCTTTCTCTTATAGTATATAAGTTATCTCCAATGATCCTTATTTTCGCATTCAGATCTTTTTATCTCTCTATGGAAAGAAATTTCTTACTTTGTGTCCGATCTATTTGTAGATTGCTTTTTATTTTTTTGCTTTGGACATTTCCGTTATAGGATCATAGAATTTTATAAATTTCTGTATTTTTTCTAATTTTTTTTAGTTTTAATTCTGTTTGCTCTTTTCTTTTCTCTATTTCCATTGAAACACAATCACTCTATTAGGATTCTTGTTGGATTTTTTTCAATTTATTCTCAATCTTTGTATTAATTTTTATTATCTAATCCAGTTTTTTTCATTTTTCTCTTTTAAAGTTCAAATAACGTTTTCCATTTCTGAATCTTTCTCTGTTCTTTAGTTACCCTGTAATATTTCTAAATTTTCCGTCAAAATGAGGTTCATCGTCTTCAATGTGGCTCTTTTTTATTTTGTTGCATTTGCTCTTCTTCTGACGGTCGGACTCTTATTATTAGAGTTCATATTAGGACTAGCACCTAAGTTGGTTCCATAATTTTTACGGTTTTCTTGTCCAATCGTTCCAATTTGTTCCAGTATTAAAGCTGCTTATTCCTGGCTATTAAGTTTGTGGGTTTTTTAATTTCTTATGTGAAGTTTCAGTGTCTCTTGCCTATCGTTGTTCTTTTTAGGGTGATGGGGTAGAAGAGTGCCACACTAAAGGAGGTTTTTGTAGTCTGGTTCCTTTACTTTGGACCTTAATAATTTTGTGTACCTCCTTCCTAGAGAGAAATTAACTTTTAAGAGGTTCCAATTTAATGAATCAATTAATTTAGCATATTTGTTTTTGTAGTTCAGTTGCTTTAATATCTAGCAATTCGCATTTTGCAAAAGATAAATTTGTAATATTAATATGAGCTAATAAGCATTCGTTTATCGGCTTAGCAAAATCTTATGATTAAGGGACAAAAGAAAATCTAAGCTGAATGGAAAATGAGAAATAAATCTAAACTTTAAATAGGTAATTTTCTTTCAGTTTAACAATTCTCTCCATCAATTCAGCAAATTATCTTTTAAGATTTTCAATTATTTTTATACAGTAAATCTAAACTTGGAAACAGTAATTAAATTCATATAAAGAAGAATCTATAAGTAAGCTTATAAGATAATTTCCAGAATAATTTCTTCCGCTTACTAAATAAAACTTCAAAAAGAAAACTTTGCCATCTTAAAAATTTAAAAGCTAACTCGCAACAACGGCAAGATTTTATTCTATTAACTTCTAAGAAGAACTAATTGTTAAATAATAGTAGATACGTAGTATTTGACTAAGAATTTGAAAAAGGATTTTTGATAGTCATACAACTAATTAATTAACTTTAATATTATTAATTTAAGATTCTGATTTAATCAAATACTTCATTTTAATTAAATTTATAAATATCATGCCTCTTTTCTCTCCTTACTTTTTTCTTCTTCTATCTAACTATCTATTCTTAAAATATAAGTCGTACAGTTAAAATTAGCTTTAACTAGAAACTATTGAAGTTATACATCTGATGGTATATTTACAACATCTATCATTTATTGATTAACATATAGAGCATGAAAAAATATTAATTCTTTTAGAATTTATAGATAAGATACTTTAATTAATTTCATTGAACTAAAAGGAGAATCTTAAATGAATCATTAAATAAAACAAGTTAATTTAGAATATTTATATCAAGGAATGCATACAAAACTCAATCCATTCAAGAATTCAATATTATAATTATGCTATATTTGAATTTCTTCAACTTGATCTTCAATTTTAAAAAAAGCAAATAGTCCTTCTGTTTTTCCAGTTCCTTACAGGAAATATTATTTGAAGTTTTTGTTTAATATTCCATATTCTTTATTAGTTTAAATTTCTTGGAGCATTAGAATATCCAAGTTATTTTCTTATATAAGATTATTTATTTCTAATTTTTTTTAAGTGTCCTCCATGTATATTTATGGATCCGATTCTGTATATTTTTTCGTACTCTTCTATATATTATGAGTTAATTCCATTTCCTTCTCAATTTTCCAGTTGTTGTAAAAATAGATGAAAATCTTTTAATTAGTTAAAGCCCTGATATATTTAGCTATATTATTTATCTTTAATTAAATTACATTTATTCAAATTTTATAGTTTTTTCTAATTCTCATAGTTTTATTATACATATTACTAGTGGTGATGTGATTAATTTGCTTGATTTCAGAGATTATTTTGTGGTTATCTTGCTCCACCTTTTAAACCTCTTGGTTTAATTCAGATTTAGTTTTTCTTTGGATATAATTTTACTTTTAATAGATTTTCTTCTTGTTTAAAACTATTTTTAATTCATTTATATTATTCTAGTATTCTAGGTATTCTTTTTAGTATTTTTTAGTCTATGTTTAAATCGATAAATTTTTATTTTTTTGTTTGTTAGATTAAATCAGCGCTTTTAGCTATTTATTAATAATTAGTTTTTATCATCATTATTAATCTAAATTTTCTTTTTATGTGTTTTTCTAGGCTTTGTTTTATAAACGCGTTAGATTTATTTAAATAGTATGGCTAGAATTTTATTTAGTTTTAGTTTATATTTTTTATTATTTTAATCTTAAGTTAAAGTACTTTTAATAACTTTTTAGTCTTCTTTTTTACGTTTATATCAGAATTATTCACATTTTGTTTCTAAATTTTCCAAATTTTCTGTTGCTTCTCTTTTCTTTTAATTATTTTCTTATGAAGATATTTAAAATGTTTTGTATTTGAGAAGAAATACATTGTCCCTAATATTATATTTATCAATTTAAGTAATTATATTTGTTTGTTTCTTAGTTATTAAATTATTTCTTATTGTTGTATATTTTAAGTTAAGTTGTTTTTATTCTTAGTAATTTTGTTTCTCTTCTAATGATTTGCTCAAATTTCTCTGTAGTTAAATAATTTAGCTTTACTTATCTTCTATTATTTAATTTTTCTTATTTATTTCTAGATTCCTATTTGCGTATTCTTTAATTATAAATTTGATGTCTACCTCTTTTTCTTCCAATTATTTTAAATATTGTTATTCGATTTCAGTAATCTAATCTTATAATAATTGGACTCTTTCCTTGTTTATTATTATTTTTAATTTTAAATATTGTATTAATTTTGTTCTTTTTCTATCTCTGAATTTATATTTAGATTTTAAATTTCTTACTCTAATAAATCGTTATAATCTATTTATTATGTTCATTTTTCTTGCAACACTATATTATTATCTTTAAATCTTTCTTTAATTTAATAGAGTTCTTATATTTATTTTTCTTGATTATTTATTTCTTTTTATAATTTTATTATTTCTTCTTATTTTTTTTATGAGCATTTTGTTTTTAGATTTTTAGTGGGAAATTATTTATTTTTAAGAAGAATTATTAAATATTCTTTATGCGCATTAACTTTTCGATATTATTTGATGCATTTTTTATTTTAATTAATGAAATTAAATGTTTTTAGTTCATTACTATTCATCTTGATTCTTCTTCATTGTTTGTCTCATCCTAAAATTAATCAGCTTTTTGCATTTTTTGCATTTCTTAGTTTTCTTACTATTTCTTAAGGTTATTTTATTCAAATAATTTTCTCTAGGAATTTAAAGGTGAACTTTTAGATATTTTGTTTCTTCTTCGTTCTTTTCTTGCTATATTTCAATATTATTAAAGGTTTCTGCTTGCTATCTTATATTTTTTTTAGTTCCTGCAGCATTTTGTGCTCTGGGATTTCTACTTATATAACTAAATTATTGTTTTGGAATTTGTTAAACTATTACTAGTTACTTTGCTACTATTAATTTTTTAATTCTTAAAGTTTCGTTGCTGACTGTAAAAAATTATTTTATCTAGTTCTTATTGTTAAATTTTTATTTGCGCTTAAAACTCTAAGCGCTCTTAAATTTCATCTCTTTCTGTCCTTTTGATTTTTTTATTTATTTACTCGATTTTTTAATCTTATATTCTTCTGTAGAAGTCAAATTTGTGTCCCACCTAGCCACAGAATATACAGAATATACATATTATTTAAGTTTTGTGTCTCATAGTTATATTTTAATCGTAATATTTTATTTAATTTGGTAATTTTAAAATTTCTTGTTATGTGATTTCACATATTATTTCTATTATTGGGTAGGACTTGCTTTCTATTTGTTTGAAGTTAATTTCTTTTATATTTTCGCTTATAAAAGTTAAAAAAAGATTTAGAATATCATCTAATTTCATTGCATTTGTGCTTGTTATTCTTATTTTATAGTGATTTCTGTTATATTAGTTATCGAATAATTTTTCTTCAATTTTTAGTAATATCAATTATTTTGGCATGTTGTTATCGGCTAGGTTAATGTGAAAATATTGTTTATTGGTGTATTTCTTCATTAGTTCTTTACTTTTGAAGAAAAGTACGTAATTCCCTTTAAAATTAAACTTCGAATTGCATAGAACCTCCATTCTTTTGATATTTCCAAAGATTTTATTGAATATTTCGTTTTCGATTAGTTTTTTAATTTGATAATAGTTTCCCGGGTAATTTTCGAATTAAGTCAAAAGTTGATTTGTGTAAATAATTGATTAATAGTTAGTGGTTTATTCGTCTAGAAATGTGATTAGTTAGGAGAGAGTTATCCCTTCTTTCAGTTAACAACCAACTTTAATGGCTTAGCCAGGTAGGTTGTTGTCAACTGATTTCTAGGAAATTTAATAATCCATTTTTTTTAAAGAATTAAATATTAAAAATTATTTTGATGCTTTAATTAATGAAATGCATGTTAAATATTAATTTGAACCTACTAAAGTGCCTGGGATTAAATTATATTATTACAAGACTTATGGGTGAGGAGGTGTTGTATTCTGGTAAAAAGAATCTAAACAATACTCATATAAATATGAATTAGATTGAGAAACTAACTCAGATTTGACACAATCAAACACGACAATATGCTCATCATTTCCAGTTATATGCAAAAAAATACCAAAAATACAAAAATGAAAGATGAAATCTATGAAATTCTTAATGAAATAGTTAATAAATTTCCCCAAAAGGATCATATTTCCTTAGTGACTTTTTTCCACTACTAGAAAATTATGGTAGAAGAACTCATAATAAAATGCGACATAAATAGTTTCATCCTATAGAAGTGCTTAAAGGCTATTATAATTCTATAGTTAAATATAGAATTAATTTATAATATTACTATAATTATTACACATTAGCAACCTAATATCTTAGTAAAATACCTTGATAACTTTATGGTCCACTATGATAAACTAATCACTAATCATATTTCTATGTATCATTAGTTTACAATATAAAAATGACATTCCAAGATAATTAAATTACTTTAAATGGTCTACTAGCTGCATAATCTAATAGATAGATGAAAGTATTTAAGTTATTTAGTTTTTACTTTTTTTAATGCATATAAAGATGGCATAGACTCTTAGTATAATTTCAATAAAAGCTTAATTAAAAATAGCACAAAGAATATAGAAATAGTTTGGTAAATACCAATTACAAAATTCTTTGGAATATAATTTTTAAATATATAGATGATCGAAAAGCAAAATAGGAGTACAAGAGACTTTTGATTATGCATAAAAAATAGCCAAGTGATATTTTAAATTTATTCTACAGCTAGAAAACTCAGAGACATATACATAATTTTTATCGAAAGCTCAAAAAGCTTCAAACAAAAAAATTAATTAAACTTAATGAAAATTAGAAAATGATGCTCTGCTAAGAGAAAAAGATTAATAATCCTAAAATGAGGAATTAATTTAAGTTTAACTAAAAATTTCTTAACTTCATATTGATAAATGAGAAACCTTTGTATAGTATAAATATAGAAATATTAATTAATTTAATTATTAATTTTGAATATTTGAGAATAGAAAAACTTTCGCCGATAATATGTAACCCTTCAAGTGATTTGATTTTTAACTAGGGAATCTTGAGCATCCATTTTCTTTTAATAGAAAACTTTGAAAATAAACATTTTTTCCTAAAAGTCTCTTAATTTTATTTGAAGTATTAGAATTTTTTTAGTGTTAAGAAGTTTAATGCTATATATTATGGAAATTTGATTCGTTAAAGGTAAAATACTTGAATTTAGTTCTTTGACAATAGTTTATATAAAAATAGTTAAATATTATTTTATTATATTTTGCATTCTGTAAAACTTAGAAGTATTTAATTAAACTTAATTATAGCAGTATTCTAATATATACAGATTTTAATAATTATTGGCTAGTAACTATTGCTTACTTTGTAATTATTTCCTCTATTTATAATTATCATTTATTTAATAGAATTAAATTAGTCTCTCTAGTTTGCTTCTGTTGCTTAAAAATAAAAGCTAGATAAATATTTAAATTAAGCTACCCTTCCCTACATAAGATTTATTATTGCTAAATATTTTAGCTTATATAAAATTATAAATATATAAATAGTAAATATCTTTAAAAAAATCGAAAAAAACCAGGAAATCTAAACCTTGAATTCTAACCTTAAAGATCAATCTTAAGTCTCAGTTAACTAACAAGAACCAAGAATTCAAAAAAGATAAATCTACTCCTGTTAAGGATTGGGAAATACGGAATTTCCTAGCAAACTGAAAAAGCTTGAGAAACCCCACGAGCAAGACATTATTTAGCTTTGTTCGTTAATTGAGAAAATGAATACCGAAATATAGATCCTGAAGGCGGAAAACTTGAATCTTCGGCTTCTTTTTTAAGATAGAAAAAAGGAAGATCAAGACTTGGTAAGTAAAGTTTAGTTTTAAATTGAAGCCTTAACTTCCTAATTTGAACTATTAGAAAAAAACCTAGAAGCAAATCAATAGAAAATTAAAGAAGAAATTTGATTACCAATAAAAAACTAACTTCAATCAGAAAAGATGGAAATTGAAAAAATGTAAACAGAATAAAAATTTTAATTCAAGCCCTTAATAAAACGTTGGTATTGTTGTCAAAAGGTTGGACATTTTTGGAGGTAATGTCCGAAGTGAAGAAGAGTGCTTGAGTAGCACCGTAAATAATTTGGAACATCGAGGAGGCTATATTGTAACTACTTTGGAGGTATTTAAAGAAAGAAGCTGATATTAGATGATTCAAGTGTGACACTAATAAGACAGGATCTTGGTAATTAATAGTAAAAAAATAAATAGCTTTAAAAGGACAACAAGGACCTTAGAATTTGTTTAAAGAAGCTGGAGAAAAATTACAAGAAGATGGAAGAACAATCCTATGAGCTATTGAAGAGAAAGAAGAATTATCTCAGTTTGAAATTGATTCAGATGAAGACATGTACAGTTGAGTATTGAATATAAAAACTTTTATTGTCTTTAATTTGAGGAAAGATTTCCCTAATTAAAGATGACCCTAACCCTTATAGTTAAAATTAATTAATTATAAATAGTAAATATCAAAGCATTTTATCAGGCTATTTCAACCCCAGCTTTAATGATTCTTATCTAAATAAGATTAATTTATTTTTTATGGTATTATTTAGAATAAAGTTATAGATACCATTAATAGATAAATTTTCTTAAAGCAAGAAAGGAGTTTTGATATTATGAAGTAGTATTGAAAGTATAGCCTGCTTAGTATATATAATTAACTAGAAATAATAAAAAGATAGAGTTTAATAATAAAGAGCAAACATATGTAATTAGGAAGTTATTATCTTTCTAGTATTAAAATTAAGCTTTAAAACTTGCTATAATTATTCATAGAAAGAGATAGTAAATGCTTTATTATTAATATAATCAAGCTTTTATTTTCAAGTTTCTTCAAATCTGAAATATCTCCTTCTATGAATGCTTAGAGATTGAGAAAGAATCGATATTTTCTACTTTCTATAAGCAAAAGAGTATTAGAAAGTAGGATTAAAAAAGTCCATCATTTAATATTTTAGAGTTAAATTAAAAAAACTAAATAAGATGTCATTTTCTAGGAGCTAGACAATTGCATTCTGCCTTTTCAAAGTATTTTCTCTAGATGGAAAGAGATTTTTTATTCCAAAATTTAGCTTCTATGCATTTTGAACGTTTATATCTTCTTCATGGCCAAATTAAAGCCCCTAGTACAGGAGGGCACAGTAAGCAACAATCTGTTGGCCTTTTGTTATACCACCATTTTTTATATCCAATTCGATAGCTAACAGGAATTTTAACATCATTAATATTGTGACCAAATTCTAAATTGCAATCTCATTCGGGGAAAACATAGCGACAATCTTTGTGATTACATTTTTCTAAATGTTCTCTCATTTCCTTTTAAACAAGGGCATTTTTTTCGCCTCTATCTTTTCCCTTTTTTTTATTTTTCCATTTTTCTTCCAACTACTTTTTTAAAACTTCATCAGGATGAATGTCATTGCTGTATTAAGGCATTTATTCAGGCTACGTATACATGTAAGGAGGCTAATTATTCGTTGGTACTAAGCTTGGAGGAAGAATAGGTGGAGCCATTTGAGGTGGAAATCCAAATCCAGGACTTTATTACATTTGGATGTAAGGAACTTATCCTTAAACTTAATAAGGATTTGACATTTTATTAATTGAACTTAAACAAAGTAGACACTACTAATTATTTTTAATTATAATTTGAATTTTAAATTTGCTTCATTTATCTCAACTAATATAAAACCTAAGCTAACTTTATAATAATAAGTTAGCAATCCCAATCTATTATTTTAATTTATTAAGTTTAATTCTGTTGCTATGATTATGGGAATCTTTTATTTAATAATATTTAATTTATTCTAACTCTAAAGGTATTAATATAGTTAGTAATATTACCAAAATATACAGATTAAAAAGCTGTATACTTATTATTACTATTAATAAATACTTAAGATAAATAAGCTAATAAATAAATATCTATAAACATTTATTTTACTAAAGAAGATTTTATTTATTTTATATTCTTAGTTTTATTTTGCTAACACTTTCTAATATAAGTTTCATCATTTTCGTCAACCAAATGAGTGAAGACATATTAATCCAATATAATCAATAAACTACTTTTAGACATGAATTAAAGGTGTTTTTTCAGATTATTTAATTTAAAATAAATGTATAATTTGTTTCATAAGCTATTATGCTAAATCATAATATCGCTATTATTAGTATGATTAACTATAAGAAACTCTATTTTAATAGGCAGTTTACTTTCGATTTGCACTAAATTATATTTCTGAACTTAAAGATTATACTAACTGATAAAAAAGCATTATATAACATGGGTTATTTCAAATGTTTCTCAAGTCATAAATAGCTTAATTTAATTTATAAAGATACGCTTTTTGATTTTATTTCAATTAATCAAGCACAAAAGAACGTTAGATGAATAACTAATTATTCTAGCATCATTTAATCAGTAATGACTACATTTTGATAGCTTTCATTTTTAAATAATGGAAATAAAGTCTAAAGCTTTATAATAATTATTAAATAGCATCTTATTCTTGCAAATTCTATAAATCGTTTTTAAATTTTCTGATTTTAAAGCTTCCTTAGTGATTTAATAAAGCTTTTATGATACAAAAAGGTATAAAGTTATAAGTATTTTGAGATTAATTATAATTAGTTAAAGTTATATTTAGTTATTCTTTTTCTTACTTTTCTTAGCTAATTCCCTTATTAATAAAGCTGCATGCTTTGTATTTGTAATAATCCTATTGCTTTATCTTTAGTATAAATCTTTTAATATTTTATTCTTTTTTACTAAGTATTTCATAATAAATTGTTAGATAATCTTATAAATAGATAGAATAGCAAAATAGTTATTTTAATAATTATCTTACTAGTTTATAGCTAAGTCTTTATACTTTTCATATAGCTCACTCTTTTATTAAAAGATTTCTATATTAAGCTTAAAAAGCTTGTAGAAAATAATATACTTAGAAAGTTAATAAAATAAGCAAAGCATTTTTAATTCAAATACATAGAAGGTAATTTTAAGCACTAAATCAAAGTGATTAAGTTTATAGAAGATAGTAAGATAAAACTAAATGTAATTTATTGTTATTATTCTCAATATCATGACAAATCAAATGCTTACTAGCTATTAAATCACTTATATTATTAAGTTTATTTATAAATTTAATTATTAAAAGCATCTAGTTATTAGAGATTGAGTAAATAGTCCTGCTCTTAATAGCCAAAATGTGGTAGAATTGAGTCTTTACTCCAAATTTTTACTTTTATTGAATAATTAAAAAAATAATAATCTATCATTTATAAGGAGCTAGACAACTGCAGTCTGCCTACTCGTATTTATATATAGTAGAGTCGAGAGATTCCCTATTCATGGACTTAGCTTCTTTGCATTTTGAACGTTTGTATCTTCTTCATGATCAAAACAAAGCTCCTAATAAAGGAGGACAAAATAAACAACAGAATGTTGGTCTTTTGTAATATCATCATTTTTTATATCCAATTCGATAGCTAACTGGAATTTCAACATTATTAAGGTATTGACCGCATCCAAGATTACAATCTTCTTCGGCATAAACATAAAGACATTCCTAATGTTCGCATTTCTCTATGTGGTCTCACATTTTTGAATAGAATTCTGACTCAACTGAATATCTTTTACCCTTCTTATTGTTTTTCCATTTATCTTCTACTTTATTTTTTTTAACTTCATTAGGAGGAAGATCATTGGTATACTGTGGTATTTAATCTGAAGCACTATTCATATAAGGAGTTTAAACATAGGTAAATTACTAGTTTGGAGGAGGAAATACGGGTTGAGTTGTTTAAGTTGGATAACCATATCCTGGATTTTATTACATTTAAACATAAGGAACTTATTCCTAATTTTAATAAGGATAAGCCATTTTAAAAGATTATTTTATTTTTTCAGTAAAAAATAATAATCTTTTTATAGATTATTTATTACAATTAAGTTTCATTATATCAAATTAAACAAGCATAGACTTTAATAAAGTAACAACAAGTTATTAAACAGATAAATATATCATGTTTATATTTCTCAATTAGCTACTTTTTTATTTCATGAATAGTTATGGCTTTTTCTTAAGAAGGTAATAATGAATAGATAAGTAGATTTTATTGCATTTAATTTAATAAAATTAACTTTAAAAGTTTTTGAAACATAATAAGCTTATGCTTTTCATGCTTTAAAATAAAAATTGTTCTTTCTCTTTATGCTACCATTATTTATCTTCAAGTCTTCTCACATTTTTTGGATATAGTCTCTCCTTATTTCTTAAATTAATTTCTTTCTATAGATTTCATCATACTTTATTACATAGAGCTTTCCAAAGTACTTTATAATTTTATTCTAGTTTTTATTATTTTTGTTTATATCTTCAGTAATTCAAGTATGTATGTCCTTTGCATATTTCACATTTCTTAATTTTTCTTTTGTAATATTATTGAGATTTTTTTTAGACCGTTAACTTTTTTATTCTATATCCATTTGGTAATTTTATCTTAAAGATACTTAAGCTTCAAATTAAATTTATTCTCATTTATCGAATTTGTTGCAAAATTTTTTCTATTAACATAAATTTGGATATTAAGATTTCTCATGAAGTTATCTTTAATTTGCTAAATTTTGATCTTCCTTTAGAAGCAATCTAAGATTTTGGTTTTCCTCTTTTAATATCTACATTTCTGATTTAATTTCTCAAATAAGGAATATAGTTATATAATTTCTTGATCATAGACTTTCTCAACATTTTTTATTTTGCTTGGAAAATCTTGGATGCCCAATTATAGCATGAATAAAATGTGCTTTATGAACTCTAGGCTCCTAAATGTAAACGGCTGACTACAACTAGTTAATTAACTAAGAATTTGAAATTTACATTCTCATCTACTTCTTTCTCTTTCCTGTCTTTTTGAGTTGTTGAAGTTAAGCTTATTAAGAAGAAATTTAATTAGAAAACTACATCTGACGGAGAAATGATGCTCCTTGCTTTTTTCTCTACACTGAGAAGGGGATAAAAAAGCTTTTCTTTAAACCAGCTACCATTTTATTCTTGCCAATCTATTATACGCCTTTATTTGAGCATCCATAAATTGAACCTACTTTCTAAATAAGCTTAAATTTATAGTATCAGTCATTTTATATTTGAATTTTCAGCCAATTACTGAAGAGATTTCTTAATCTTTATAAATGTAAACATTGTAATTTCTGCTTTATGACTTCTTTTGGAAGTTGTACGATTCTGTTCTGACTTTAAAAATACTTATAAGTTCTTATTTGTATTATTATTAAAATTTGATATTTCATTACTGGGAATTACTTTAAGTTTTAGAACTAATGAAAATAAATTTAAGCAGGAACCAGCCTGTTTAATCTTTCAGTTGTAATTTTATAAAAAACAGAATTATTTTCTTAATTTGATGCGTTTACTATAAATATTAAGGTTGTTGCTTATTTCTTTACTTCTAAATTCAATATTGTAGTTACAGAATGAACCAGTAGGAGTTTATCTATCGTTCCAGAGTTATAGATGAAAAGCTTATAGTTGAATACCATTTCTTCCAGTATTTAAGCCCTTCTGCCCAAATTGCGGCTGAGCAGATTTAAGGTATAAAATATAATAAATTACTTCTAAATGCTACAATCATTTTCAGTACACAAATGTACTCTACATTTAAAAGCTTTTTTGGAATTAATTTTAATGATACTGCTGATCTATCAGCAAAAGGAACCAAAATGTTAACTATTGCATATTAAATAATCAAAATCTTCAAGTCCCTACTATTTTGATACTTATTCAGATGAGTTCAATTACTTCACTTCATTATTTAGATCTCCAGCATAAAACCTCTTTAAGGTAAGAGGGATAACTAGATTTTTATTTAATTAAATTCTTTAGATTATTAATATATATAAAATGGTTTCTAAGAAATAACAGAACTTTGAACAAAACATTTAAGCAGGAAAATTCTCTAAAAAATAAAAAAACGAAATAATTACAATGAGTGAAAGTGAGAAATATGATTGATATGACTAACATTAACCACTTGGAAATCCAGAACTAAAAAAACTTCCGACACAAACTCAAATAGAAATATTATCTAAGTCATTAAAAGAGTTTATGTTTAAAAATAGATACCTCACTGATAAAGTAGACAAATTAGAAAAACTAATAACGTCTTTACTTGAGAAACAATATTAATCATCATAAGAAATAGAAAACAAACTGGAACAAAGAATTCTTTAAATTTAATAATAAATTCAGGTAACGCCATTTTCGATTTAACAGAATTAATCAGATCCTATGGAAATAGAAAATGAAGCCTCAAATTAAAATAAACAGTAAACGTTTATTTAAAATAAGTAGTAAATTTAAATTAAATAAGTGTTAAAAGAATAATAGTTTAAAAGAAGAATAAAATGCTACGTGTGCAATAAATAACACCAATGAAAATACTGCTACTAACTAAGTGAAATTTAAAGAAAGAATAAATAAGATATTTTTAGACAACTATTTAGGATATCCAAC
Organism: Loxodes magnus; assembly: GCA_946699065.1. Taxonomy (NCBI): domain Eukaryota; phylum Ciliophora; class Karyorelictea; order Loxodida; family Loxodidae; genus Loxodes; species Loxodes magnus. The sequence continues at coordinate 515,225 of CAMPDV010000051.1, read as the reverse complement.
ATAAAGCGGAAAAATTTATAGAAAAAATGCTTTAATTCAAATCTTAATCCTTGGAGAAATAATTAGGAACGCTACATGCAAGATGGAAACTATTCAGAATATTAAAGGATGGTGCGCTAATGAAGTGCTACACCGCCTAACTAAGCCTAGTAGAAATTCAAGACAAACTAATGGAGACAAGCTGATAGAATAGGTCAGATGGCTGACTACTAAGGCTTTAACAAAGCTTTTTAACTTTTTTTTTAACTTTTAAATCAAATATTAAGATTAAAAAAGTTTGGTTTGCTTAGAACTAAAGATTTTGGATAAGTACAATATATAAGGTTTTCACGATAAGTGCTTGAGGATTGGCTTTCTCAGTCTTCTCTGTAGACAATGTCAAGCCACTATCGACTCAAAAATTCAACGCAGACATGCGAAATTTTTAGATTCCTATCCTTCTTATCGAAAGCTCATCTTTCTGGAATAATTAAATAGGTAAGTCACCTTGTAAAATAAACCAAAGGGCGCAACTAGCGAAAATAATAACTTGAATTAAGGCTCCTTATATTATTCCTCTTCAGCATCATGCCTAATATAAATTAAATTATTAATAATAATCATAGTTAACAATAACTAGCTCTCTGTCTCTAACTTGCTACTAATGTAATTTTTATTTAGATTATTTTATCATAATCTGTCTAGATTTTATATAAATAAAAAAAGACTTGGACTTATAAAAATTATAGGAACGAAGAAATCAAGTAAAGCAATGCCTAAACTAAATTATCACTTACTCTATAGTCTGTTCAAGTAATTAGTGCAGCATTATACTAACTTAATAGTTATTATTCTTTCATGAGTAAATTTATTTTATTTAGCATGTAATTACGAAGTAAATCAAGTAATTCAGAATAACATTTTATAGAAATTAAAAGAATGCAACATCTTGATATTTTAAACCTCTTTGTAGGCCTTTAGCATTGTCCAAAGTAAATATGGAGGTTAGATAATGTCAAGAACTTTTTAATAAAAAGCAGTTTCTATTTTAAATAAATTTGAAACAGGCATTTGCCTTATTTCACGTAAATGGTTTTTAAATATTAAGAATAATATTTAATGAGTCATGATACATAGACTTGAATTAACTTCCTTTAGCACATAATGATTTATCGGTATAAAATATTTTATAAATTCTTACACACTTATAATAACAGTTGCTTTAAAAATATCTAAGTTTAATATACTACTTAATGCATATTTTATCTAAATCCCTGCTTATTTGTACTAAATAGCCTAAAGTTATAAGTGAGTCTTATTAGATAACTCCTTTTAATTTTCAGCGTTATGTTTTGCTACTTACTGACTTATTATTAAAAAATAGTCTGATAATTAGAATTTTATATTTACATGGAATTATTTAATTTGCTTTTATCTTTCATTAAATGTCTATATGGCTAGAACTTTCTTTATAGCTACTTACTCTATTTTATAATAAATGCATTACAATTTTTCCTTTCTCAAAGTCTAATACAAATTTTAAAAATTTGAGATATCATTATGATAGTTTAGCTTTCTTAAATCACTATAACACTAACCTTAAAATATTTCAAGCTGGTTTATGTATTAATTAATAACTTAAGATATAAATTATACAAAGAAGGGGCAAAGGAAGATAATAATTAATTATTATATAAATCAATGCTTAAAACTAAGCTTTAAAGATTATATGGAAAGAGGCTATAAAGGCTTTTTCATTCCTATAAACGAGTTTCATTATTATGTTTCTCCAAATATTACTTATTTAAAATCAATTAAATCTTTTTGATTTAAATAAAGAATCTTATTTCCTACTTTCAGTAAGCAAACAATTATTAGAAATTGGACTGAAATGTACAATAATTTACATTTATAAAGTACTATAAAAAAAACTTAATAAGATATCATATTTTAGGAGGTAGACAGCTAGCATTTGTGTGCTTCCATAAAACTTTTTATAAATGGAAAGATATTTCTTATTCCAAAATTTAGCTTCTATACACTTTGACGCTTATATCTTCTTCATAGTCAAATCAAAGCTCTTAATAAAGGAGGGTAGAATAGGCAACAAAATGTTTTTTTTGAAGTATCATTATTTTTTGTATCCAATTCGATAGCTAACTGGAATTATAGCATTACAAATAGTTTCACTACATTCTAAATTGCAATTTCATTCAGTAAAAATATTATAGCATTCTTAATGCTTAAATTTTTTACATTTTTTCTCATTTGCTCTTTTACAATTTCGTCCTTAGCTTAAATGTTTCTCCTTTGTTTTGTTTTTCCTCTTTTCTTCTAACTAGCTTTTTAAGGCTTCATCAGGATGATTGTCATTGTTATACTGTGGTATTTAATCTTGAGAGTTATACACGCATATAAGGAGGCTAACGTTGACTTGTTGCTAGTTATTGTGGAGGAAATACAGATGGATTCGTTTAAGATGGATATCAATATCCTGGATCTTGTTGCATTTAGACATAAGGAAGTTATCCTTGGTTTTAGTAAGGATTCGTTATTTTTAATAATTAGACACTATCAATTATGTTTTAATTATAGTTAGAATTTAATCTTATCATTCAACTAATTTAACCTAAGCTAACTTTATATTTTTTATTAAGCAAATTAATTATTTTTGATATCATTCAGTTTAAAAATATTGCTTAATTGTGCAAATCTTAGTAATAAATATCATTAATTTATTAATATTTAGAAGAAACCATTAGAAGATAGAAAGTTATAATAGCAAAAAATCTAATTAAGAAAGACTCTATTTATAGTGTTAGTACTAAATACTTAGAAGATAAAAGTTAATAAATAAATACCTATAAACATTTAAAATACTAAAATTCAATTTTATTAATTTTCTTTATTTTCAGTTGTTTTTCTATAAGATTTTCTATCAAAAGTATCATTCTTTTTGTCAGCTATATGTGTGAAGATTATTAATCTAGTATGATTTAATAGAGAAATAAGTGTAATGCTTTTTTATAATGATTTAGTTTAAAGTAAACTTATTATTTTTCTTTAAATACTAAGATACTAAATCTTTAGTATCTTTATTAGTAAAACTAATTAAATCTAGTTATAATCCATTTTTTATCAGGCAGATTAATTTTGATTAGAGCAAATTTCTTTTTTCTGAACTTAAAGATTATAGTAAAGACATTATACTAGATTGATTGATTAGGATGGTATCTAGCTATATAAAAACGGATGTTTAGCTATAAATGCTTAATTTAGTTTATTCAAGAAAGGCTTTTTAATTTTTGAACTAATTAAATACAAACGAAAGTTAGACTATTAAGTAGATTATAATAGTGTTCCCTTAATCAGTAATCACTATAACTTTTATAGTTTTAATTTTAAAAATAGAACTAAAGTTTAAAGCTTTAATATAATTATTATAAAAGCATCTTATATTAGTAATTTTATCAATCATATTTATAATTTTCCTATTATATATTTTTCTTATTGGTTTAATAAAGCTTTAAGCTATAATTTGCTGTAAAGTTGCATATATTTTTCCTTTTATTAATTTTATTTACTTATAGCTATATTTTGCTATTATTTCATTGCTACTTCCCTAATTAATTAAATTGCGTGGTTTTTAATTTGGAAGAATATGTTTCGTTTTACTTATCTTTAATGTGAATCATTCTTATATATCTCTCTTTTATGTAGAAGTAAGCATTTCATAAATAAAACTGTTAGGTAATCTTATAAATAAGCAGAATAAGAACAAAGAGTGCTTAAATAATCAGCTTACTAGTTTAAAGCTAAGTCTTTAAGCTTTCCTTTCTTAAATTTAGAAAATAGTCTCGAAAGCAAAGTAGCATTCATATACTAAAGACTCTTGCGATAGTCTTTTTTAATAAGTACCAAGTAACTATTATATAGCAACTCTTTATATTTTATATTTGTAAAGCTTAGCAAGCCAAAAGAAAATAATTTTCTTCAAAGTCATAAAATAAGCAAAGCAAATGTAATTAAAGCATGACAAGTAAGCTTTAAGTAATGATAGGTAAATTAATTTAGTTTAGAGAAGATACTAGATTAAACTAAAATTAATAGTTTGCTATTATTCTTAATATCAAAACGCATTAAATGCTTATTAACTAATTAAATTACTTATTATTATTTAATTAGAGAAAACCAATTCTCCCACTGATTAACTATATCTTTGGTACTAGGAATTATTCTGTATTCGAAGAATTTATCAAAATTCTTGGTAGGAATCAAGAGAGACAAGATTTTAGGCTTTAAGTAGCACTTATGTTGTAAGATACCAGATACTTAGGTTTCTTAGAGTACTACTCAGATCACGACTCTATAGAAGACAAAATTTTAAAAAGGAATATCAACATTGGAATAGATTTCAATGAGGAATTTTATTAAAAGAACTGCGTGCATTTGAGTGCTTCGCGCTCTATAGTATATGTTTTCGTATTATTAAGTTTATTTATAAATTTAATCATTAAAAGTATCTATTATTAGAGATTGATTAAAGAGTCTATTTTCCTACTGTAAATTATCAAAATTTACGAAAATGGAGTCTTTACTCTAAATTTTTACTTTTATTGAGATAATTAAAAAAATAATCTATCATTTATAAGGAGCTAGACAATTGCAGTCTGCCTACTCATATTTATATATAGTAGAGTCAAGAGATTCCCTATTCATGGACTTAGTTTCTTTACATTTTGAACGTTTGTATCTTCTTCATGATCAAGTCAAAGCTCCTAATAAAGGAGGACAAAATAAACAACATAATATTTGTCTTTTGTAATATCATCATTTTTTATATCCAATTCGATAGCTAACTGGAATTTCAACTTTATTAAGGCTTTGACCGCATCCAAGATTACAATCTGATTCGGCATAAACATAAAGACATTCCTAATGTTCGCCTTTATCTTCGTGATCTCACGTTTTCAGTGAAATTCTTACTCATTTTAAACTCTTCTTTTTTCCTTTTTATTGTCTTTCTATTTATATTTCATCCAATTTTTTTAATTTCATTATGAAGAAAATCATATCTATATTGTGGCATTTAATCTAGTTTGCGGTACATATAAGGAGTTTAGATGTAGGTTGAATACAAGTTAGGAAGAAGAAATGCAGTCGTTTCATTTACGGTGGATATCATATTCTAGATCTGATACATTTAAACGTAAGGAACTTATCATTAATTTTAGAAAAATACACCATTGATAAGCTTACTTTAATTCATAAGTAAATTTTTATTATCTATTTCTATTTTTAATGGTAATTTAATAATAATTATTATTATTGTTAAATGCTTTATAAAAATGTATAGACAGTTCATATTCGCTGCATAAAATAAGTTTTTAAGTCTTGCTTCCATTCCACTTTCTTAAATTTTTGTCTTCTTTTGCCTATGTTTTGTTAAATTCAATCTTCTTATTTCTTGAGTTCCTTTTCTCTTGCTTACTTCTCCTTCAGGATTACAATAAAGCTTTTTCTCTCTTTTTTCTCCTAAAATAAATATTATTTGTTAAAATTCCAAAATTTCCAGCAATTCTTGTATAGATGTTATTAACTTTTGCAAAAATATAATTTTTTCTTAATTCTTATTTGTTTTTGTTTATGCTAAGCTATATTTTGTTTTTTCATTTAAGATTTGTTATTCCAACTTATTCTATTTCCATTTTGTTATCCCAAAGATTTCCTTTATTTTAATTTTTCTGTTTCTGGCTCTATAATTGGTTTAAGATTTTTTTAGCTTTAATCTTGAATTTTCTATAGTTGAGAATTTGTCTAAACTACTAACGTCAGTAGTTCCATAAGGCATTGATTTCCCTCTTCTAGTTGGCTATTCTTAAATCTAAGGTATCTTAGAAGCCGCTGCTTATCAGCTCCGTCAGCTTAGAATTTTCTCTGCTGAGCTTCTTAACCTCTTCCTGGAGGTTTGGTACTACTTTGATGAGCTGCTCCATGCTCCTTTATACGGATGGATTAAATTCCGAGACCTCCTAGTGTAGGATGGACTTCGCTCATTTCCTCGTTTTCTCCCCTGAGGTTGTTGTTATAATAGCATGAGTTTTTTCTGTTTCCTTTAGGCCTTCTCATACTGCTTTTAGATTCCTGAGCTCTACTTCTTTGGAGCCACGAAAAATCCCTTTCTGAAGTCCACCATCTTTTTATTTTTTAATAACTATTATTAATAATTATAAAAATTTGTCGTTTTTAGGATTAATCTCTCTCCGAACGAACTAATATTATTTGCTCCTATTGGGCTTTAAAATTTTAGAATTCCAATTTCTTTCAAGCTTTGGAACTAGTGTTTTTTTCCTCCTGTCTTAACTTACTTTTGTTAAGGATTCTCTTTTAACACAGCTTCTCTCCTTTTATTCACGATATTGTAATCTAACTTGGCATCTTCTTCTTGAATTGTTTTCCATGTTTTAAATCTCTTTTAGTTTTTTATCAGGTTTTAGTTTCATTTACAATAGTAATATTATTTCTTTTGCTTGATTGCTCTTAATTTAGAGTTTTCTGTTTTTGCTTCAATCTACATCTGTATCGTTCCAGGTACGCTAAACTCTATTCATGCTTGCTTCCCTTTATGGATATATTTTACTAATTTTTCTTCTTACTTTAAACCTGCCCATTCTACTAGATGATTTGTCTAATTTGACCCTACTGGATGTTCATAAAGTTGTCTATATCTCTTTCTTGTGTTATTATTCTTTTTCGCTTTTTTCTTCCTTTTGTTTAGTTTCAAAATGAGATTTTCATTCAAAGTATCAAGTTTTTAACCTTTTTAGAGGTTGACTATCATTTAACAAAAGTGAAACATTTCTAACTTGCTTCGTTCCAAAGTCGAAAGTCCATACTTCCTTGCTTATGACCATTCTTGCATTATCCTTCGTTATTTTGCTGTATACGTATAAGAGTCTTTGTCTCTTGTAGACTTAATTATTTTATTAATTAGGTTTAGAAGAATGTTAAGTTAAAGAAGATTAAGTTAGAAAATTATGTTTCTAACTTTTCCTCCTGATCTTAGGAGATGGTAAAAGTGCCCTTTTTGCATACTTAAGCTTTAATATTTTTTATGATTCTTTAATAATTAGCATTGAAAATTTGAGGATAGTAAAGCAATCTTAGTGCTGCTTTTGTGAACTGTATCTTTATGGATTTAGCATGGTGTCCTGCTGATCAGTTCAGTAAAAATGACTTTCATTATTAAAAATTCATACTCCATAATCATAGATTTAAAGCCCCTTTCTATCGTTCAGTTACGTTCCTTTCGATATCTAGGATATAATTAGATACCTCTTAAAAGTATAGATATATAATAAAATAAATAATATTATTGTCTCCTTCATTCTTCAACTTAATTGCAATCTTATTTAAATTTAATTATACCAAATAAATAAAAGCATACATAAACTTTAATAAAGTGATAATAATTTCATATACAGATGAGTTGGTATGTTGATATCTAGTAATTAACTACATTTTTATTATGAAAGTATACTTAAAAATTAATAATTAGCTTATTCTTATTAAGAAGGCAAAAGTATTAAAGATAAGTAGATTTTATTATATAAACTATAAAATAATAAGGATAGATAACACTTACCATTGCTATTTGTGATAGAAGATAGATCAGTTAAAAAAGAAAGGTTTTAAATACTTTTATATTTACTAATAGAAGATAAAGTTAACTCTGTTATACTTCAGACTCATTTTTTTTCACTAAGGCTTGCTAATATAAGTTTCATTCTTTTTGGATAACCATATGCACGCGGACTTATTAAATCAGTATAATGAAATTGACCACTTTTAGGTGTGAATATAATTGCTTCTTTCTTTTTCTCGTTCTACCCAGATAAAAAAGTTCCCGTTTCTGAAAAAGGCGTTTCAGAAGTATCGTTTGAAGATAGTTTCAAATTCTTACTAGAAAATGCTTTGTTTTTTGCATTTATTTCTTGTGCTTTCATATCTTCGATTTATATGCTCATTTTTTGCATTTTTTCTTTGAATTCAACTGAATTTTCCTAAATTACTTATCTTTTTCTGGAAGATGAAACTATATTATTTCTATAGCTTTCTTGATCTTCACTCAAAATTCTTTATTTCAGTCTTGATAAAGTTTTGGAAGGAAATCTATTGTTTTCTAAATGTTTATATATCCTGGCTGATAATGCTATCTACTTATTAGTCATCTTTTCTGGATTGAGATCGCTAATTTTGTTTACGTCACTTATATCTTTGAAATTCTTAGCTCTCTGCTTTTCTATATTACTTTTTTAGCTATTTAAATGCTAAATTTTTCTGTCAAGATTGTTAAAATGCGCTTAGAGCTGAGAATTTCAGTTTTTCTTTTGACTTCTATTCTAAATTGGCTTATAACTGAAATAAAATCCTTACTCTTTCTAATAATTTGCCTAAGCTTAAGCTCTTGCTGTTTTACATTCTTCGATTAAAGGTAATTCTTCGTCTCCTAAGTTAGTATACTTAAATATTTTTTCAGAAGGACTTGCATTTATTTTTATACATGTTTAAAATTAGCTTTAGAAAGAATTAGTTGTAAAGGATATTTTTGGAAAGGTCTTTGAATTAGTTTCTGTAGTTTCAGGAATATTAGTTGCTTATTCTTTTTCTTTATTCTTAATAAATTTTTCTATCAATTTGTAATTTTTAAGTTGCTCTTCCTTTTCTTTTATACGTAAGTCTCTAAAGCTTTACTGCTTCTTATCAGTATAATTAAGTAGCTTAATTTAGACATCCTCCTAGTTTAAAATTTCATTGCTAGTGACTTTGATGTTTTTATCTTCTTATGAATTATTTGATTTTAAATCAAAAGGACTTTCTAGAATAAATGTGGATCTTATTGTAGAATTTGTTTTGGCTAGTCTTCTCATATTTTACATTTCCTCTTAGTGAGAATTATTTCTTTACATTGCTAGTTACTTACTATATACTGAGAAGCTTTCTGCTTAATTTAACCTTTAATCATATGCTGGACTTTTGGTTGCTTATAGCTGAACTATATCTATAATGTCTTATTAGTGCAGTCTTTTTATAAGCTAATCTGATAAGCCATGACTAATTTTTTAAACCTCTCCCTGGTAATAAATTTTATATTATTAGATGATTTAGCAAGCAATTGATAATTTTTGCTTAAGCATTACAAAAAGAATCAGAAGATCCTGATGTAACTAGAATTGCCTTTTTTCTAGCTTCTCTAGAATTTCCTGTGATTTTTCTTCATCATTTTCATATTTCTGAATTTCCTAGAAAAAATCCATTAATCAGTTTGTAAATTCAAACTAAATTTTAGGTCCTAATAATCCATAGTTATCCTTATTGTCAATCAACTAAATTATGTAAAATAGCTATAAAGTAACTACGGCTATTTACTTAGACTTTATGATTTATTTGCTAATCTACTTGTTTTTACTCTTTAAAGTAGATAATCTTTGTAAATGATTTTGAGATTTTATCCCTATTGGTTCTTTTATTTGACTCTGCAGAAATTTATACTTTTTAGTCTCCAAGTTCTTAAATTCCTCATATACTATATCTTTTTTCTTCTTTTCTCCTGTAAGTATGTTTTGCAAATTAAGTATTTAATCATTTTTATCTCGCAGCTAGAATTCTAAACTCTGATATTGAAGCATTAGTTATTGATACTTTACTATTATTAAATCAGTATCTCCAGTTGAAAAGAACTAAAAGAACTTTTGCCACTCTTGCGTAATTTTAGACACTTATATCATTTGAACTATTTTAAACTCACTTATGATTCTTTACTTTTGCTATAAAAAATTATATCTATCAGAAAGTTTTCTAATTGACTCCAATAACTCCTCTTTCTCTCTCATTTCTAGGTCTAATTTTTATTACTCCTTTTAAACATTATTTCTGACTGTTTAAGCTTATACCTCTTTCTCTTTTCTCTTCTTAGCGTGAATTTCGTTAGAAATCTTCAAATTATTCTAAACTAAATACTCTTTATAAGAAACTTCGTTTTCATTTTTAGCTAGAGAACCATAAATGCTTTATAAATGCTAATTTCTTTTCTTAAGATTGTCATTAGCTGTATTTAGCTGATTCACTCGTTCCTTTGTAATATAATCTTCTTATTTTATTCGTTTATACATATAGCTGTAATTCTCATTGTCATACTCTATTTCTTCTCTAAACTAGCTAAACTTACGTTTTAGAAATGATGTCATCTATTTATTATTCTAAAGCACTTATTTATTTATTTGAAGTTACTTACTCTTAAATAACTTCTGTCTTGTTTTCCTTTTAATCTTTCATTTCAGCTAACTCTTCTGTGATTTGAGCTAGGTATTACTCTCTCTGTTAGTTAAGCATTCTATACTTATTAGCTAGTTTAGCATATAATTTCTTGTTCCACTTATTTTTGGCTGATTGTTTTTGGGTTTCCTTGGTTTCCAATGAATTTTATCTTTTGAAATTATGCTTTTTCCTTTTATTTTTAATAAAATGCTACTCTGAATCACTTGATCTATTTCACAATTACATGCATAATAAAATAAACTTACTCATGAAACAAATAATCATCTATATTAAGTTAGTATAATGCTGAATTGACAACTTGAGCAGGCTAAAACTGTTCTTGCTATAGAGTAAGTGGTAGAATGGTTTAAGTACTGTCTTGTTTGGTTTCTTTGTTTTAAGTTTTTGTTCTTATCATTTTAGGATTTAAAGTAATTAAAGGCTAGCTTTTTAATTATTAGCATAAGTAATTTTATAATTTATCTTTAACTTTCTATATTTATATCAATCCTTCTTAATCTTCAATTCACTTCCACTTTATTTTTTTATTAATATGAGACTTCTTTTTACTTACATAAAGCTTAGGTTAAAAATTGAAGCATAAATAATTTAATTAAATTAGCTAATAAAATCTATAATAGTAAAGTCTATCTATGTACTAGAAAATGATTGTAGAGCTTAGGAGTTAATCTAATATATGAGAAGATGTATTAGGAGACTTAATTTAATTCTTCAGTGAGCAATAGTTTATATCTAATATCATTGTAATTTATTAGTTATTATGTCTTTCATTTACATTTGTATTCGTTTTATTTATCTAAAGCCTAACGCAAACTTTTCATTTTTTAGAGACTTCCTAATTTTATAAAAATGTTTATCTATTAATTATTTAAAAACCTTAAAATTTGAAAGATAGATAGTTTATCTAGCCAAAAACTCTATTTTTATCTCCTTAGTAATTAAATTTACTAGATAGCTAAAAAAGATAAAAATGATTTATTCTAACAAGCACTAAAGCGTGAAAAGGTAGAATAAGTAGTCTTAAGACGCTTTAAAGCTTATACTTAAAACTATAAGAAAGTAAAAATTAAATAGGATTATTTCTAAAAGAATATAAGGGGTAAATACTTTTATCTATATATAGGAAAAATTAAGAGCAGAAATAAGATCTTTATAAATGAGAAAGCCTTATTTTAGATTTCATATCATTAATTAATATTTTAAATACTAATTACTTAATTACAAGATAAATCATAAAGATGGAAAACAATACTAGTGTGCAGAAGAGCTAATTCAAAATTATTATAAATGAAGAGCAGCAACTCAAGAATCAGTAGTAGTTGGTTTATAGTCAGCAGTAAAATCTACAAAGGTAGCCATAAAATTCGCAAAATAAGCAAGAAATTAATAGAAGGTGCTTAAACATCTAAATTATTGATAAGGAGAGAAGACTATCTATTCCTGTTTTAAATATATCCAAGAGTCCTCTGCTAAATAGAAGATTTAATGAGAATAATTCATCTAGTTAACACTCTTTCCGAGATACTGAAAGAAAAATAATGCAAATGCAAATGGTGGAAGTAAATAGAAGCATTTCTGTGGATATTTTATAAGAGCCAAACTTCAGAAGATCTAGAAGCTAAAGTAAGTATGTTACAGAAGTAAGCAAGAGGAATGTTTAGGAAAGTATAATAAAGAAAGAGGAAGAAGAAAAAAAGATAAAACAAAAATTTAAAACCTTTCACTTATTCAAGTTCTTCACAAATGAAATATTCATAGTGTCAATATTAGTCCTTATTGTGATTTTATTCTAAAACATGTACATGAATGCGAAGAATTGACCTTAAAGCACTTCTAGTTAATTAATTTATTTTTTTAAAGTATTAGCTTAAAAAAGATTATCAAGGTAGAGTTAGTCTATCATTTTCAAGCGTAGAAATAAAAATAAATAATTTACTGAAACTTAAAAGTGTAATTATTTAATATAGAAAATACGAGCCTCAGCCAATCTAAAATCACAGCAAAAGTTAGATTGAATTAATAATAATAAATAAACAATAAAATTGAATAAATAGTTAAAAATATATACGGCATAGTTATCCTTAAATCTTATTAGTAAATTAATTATACCAATAAATATCTAGTGAATATCATTGTATAAAGATACTATAATCTACTTACAAGAAAAGAATGCTACTAAAAATAGATTTAATACAAGAAAGACTGATTAATATATTATTTTCTAAGCAAATAAACATTTTAAGTTTTATGCTTTAAACTTATGAAAATACTTTAATCACTTGCAAATTGGAGTTTTAATATTAGAGTGCTAATATCTAATTTAAATTAAGTTTAAAATTTAAAATTCATTAAATCCTTAATTTTAAACCGTTAAGGAAATATATCATAATCAGATGGATAATTTATCACATGGAGCAGAAGTCGAGGAAAAATATTGTGAATTTCTATATTTTTTGTTGCTTGAGATTGAGTTATTAGTTGCTTATTTATATAAGTTAAAGTTAAGTATAAGAGTCATTTATAAAAATGATATTTCTTTATATTATTTAAAACATTTTTAAAAATGAAAAGGACAAATGATAAAAGTGAAATCCTTAACTCTAAGGCTTAGTCTTTCAAAGCAAAATACAACTATAAAACCAACTAAGATATGAATCTAGAGTAACTAAAAGCTGTTATATTATTGAAATAGAATAACTAAAGAGTTAATAAATGCATCTTACTGTAGCATGAGAATAAGGGACATACACATTAACTAGGTAGCACATAACATAGTACATTAATGTGTAGGCGTTCTAGTTCAAATATGAGCAGTCCCATTTCTACTGGAAGTTTAGGAAAAAATCTGCCTCATAATAAAGAAGGAAATAATTTAGATCAAAATGATAGCTGCAATCAGATTAATGTTTCTACCCAATAAAAAAATCGTTTTGTTGACTTAATAGATTAGCGAGATATAAGTTTTCAGGAAAAAAAAGTACTGAAAGAGCGAAAAATATTTTGGAGCTATAGACTCAAGAAATTTTTGTTTAGCGAAATCTTCATAGTTGGAAGTATTATTTTCATTTTTGTACTTGTGACGAGAATGTACGAATCCCTTTAAATATGATAATGTAAATAAATAGTCGAAATTTTTAGTTGTTTAAATGATTGCTAATTTTGTTTTTAAATTGTTATCTATTTATTCACAGATCAACTTCTCATAAAATATAGAATGCTTCTATTTACCGTAAAATTAGTTTTCAGTTGGAATTTAAAAAAAGAAATCAGAGTTAAATTAAGAAAGTGGTAGTTTTAAAAATATCAATCTAAAAATTGTTATATTCGGATATTAAAGTTTTACTTGCATGTATTATGATTTCTTTGACGCATTTCGATAGATTTTCTTCTTGTTCTCTTCAAATAAATTAATATTTTGTTTATAACTTAAGTCATCATCAATTTATTAGAACATTTGGCTTTTAAATAAGTGAAAAAGCAAATCTCTTTCCTTTCTTTTTTATCTATTAGTTATCAAAATATTATCTTTAATTTTAGATAAATTGTTATTAAGTAGTTCTACATTTTTTAAGACTAAAATTAGTTAAATTATAACTATTTTTTAAAGTTATTAATCTTTCTATTTGAGCAACTATTATTATTAAAATTATCTATATGAAGAATCTTATTTATCAATCACCAGAATCTTTATACTATTTTTAGTTTCATTAAAATTATACTTTGCATAGCTTTCCAAATATATGTTGATATTTATTAAATTTTGCTTCAAAGTTCTCTATACTTTTAATAAGCAGTTATAGAATTCCTTATCAATTTTTTATTTAATGTGTTATTTTTATATCAATTAATACTTTATTCTCATTAACTATTCCATAATTTTATTGTATTATTTATATTTCTATACTTTTACTACTATATTCTTAGGATTTATAGATCTTAGGATATGATAATTAACCTAAATTGTTTTTATTAAGATTCGGGTATGCTGGAATAGGCCCATTCAATTTTTTGATATAATATTAATGCTATTTAAAATATAAATTTAGAGATCTTTATTTCTGCTTATGTTTTGTATTATCTTATATCTAATCAATAGCTTCTTATAAATCACTTTCTTAGCACTTTAATGATGTATATTTATATCCAAAGATTTTTATTTTTAACTATATTTGTAAATCATAAGACTGAATAAAATATAAAATGTAAAATATACCTAAGAGTTACTATATGCCTTTAGATTATATTATTCTTATACATTCTTAGCTAATAGCTATTCATGCTTTTACTTTCCATAGTTCCCTTTTATAATATTTCCAAATTATTATTTATTTAGACTTTATTTTAAAATTTTCATGCTATAATAATATAATAAATTAGCATATGCTCAATGTTAATTAAAACTAAAGCAGATTATCTTGCTTCTAAAAGTTGTAGTGATATAAATGCTTAATTTTATTTTAGTTTAGTTAATTTCTAACCTTTTTTGTACCTAAATAGCTTCAATATCAGCTTTTTCTTTATTTAATTAAAGACTAATTCTGAAGATATGGTTAATTCTAATCTCTATATCAAAATTATTATCATTTTCTTAGTATCAAATGCAACTACATTTCCTTATTAAATCTTCGTAGTTATTTTGGAGATTTTACAAAGATAGAATTCTCTGTTATTTATAGTGCTACTTTTAAATAAGTAAAGCAGATAAAAAGAGATAAATAAGGGGATTCATTTAAAGTATTTAATTAGAAAAAATTGTTTTTAATCAAACTGCACTCTTTACGTTAGTATTGGGTCCTCTCTTTTTACCTCCTGGACCAAGAACCACATTTATGAATCTTCTTTTGTATAAAAGACGTTTTTTGAACCTTCCTACTGGCTGCTTCTTCAGCCTTTCAGCTTTAGGAACTTTCTTGGTTTAATTTCTTACTTTGCCTGCTCTAGCAAGAGATCCATGTACTTTACCCATAAATGATTATAAGTAAGTAGAGAAGATATTCTATTTAATATCCTAATTGATATTCTCTGTTAAAACATACCAAATATTATAAGCAATTTAGCCAGAAATCATCAAACCTACTTTCAACTCCTTTTAATAATATAATTCATCTGCACAATCCTTAAGTCAAACCTATATTATATAATTAGTTCTTCCTCTAACTTAATCATTAAGAAAATTCATCATACTAGTTTATTAAGCAGTTTAAACACCAAGCCAAAGCTTACTAGCCTTTACTCAATTATAGATGCAAGTAATAGACTAGATGTAGATAAAAGATAACTTAGTATTAGCAAACTGTTAATTAATTAGTATTTAAAGGATTAAGATCTAGAATAAATCCAAGACTCAAGTCTATTAGTATATTAAAGATATTTAGACTGCTAATCTTATACAATATTAAGTCTTTTATAAATGGTATTTATTATAATTAGCTATCCCAAAAACTTATTAAAGCTAGAATTTAAATTTAATGACCAGCTAGGACCACACTAATAAATACAATGATAAGAGTTGGTTCATATTTAATGCTATAAAGGAAAATTAAATATTTGGCTTAAAGTAAATGAATTGGGGTTATTTAAAATCAATAAAAGTTTTGAAGTTATTAAATTCATCAAAGCAACCAAGCATAGATAGGTGCAAAGCAATAGCAAAAGTAACATATTGCGAAGAAAAAACAAAAACCAAAAAGAACCCATTGCATTGGGCTTCGAGGGCCTCTAGTCCTTTGTGAATCCATTTAATAATAAGTTTAATCTTTAAGTTCACTTGGTAAGTATTAATTCTGCTAATATGATTATTATCCATAAGCTTAATTTTAAATAAGTGGGTCTGGTAAAATCAATGCTTGAGGCTAATTACTTCCTGGATAACTTTAATAAGATGGGTATTGCTAATAAATAGGTGCAGATGGAGGAGGTGCTATATTTAAGGGTTAGGCTTAGTAAGGTATTGTTCCAGCAGAAACAGTATATGTTTGCTATTTTTTTTCCGAAATAGGTACATAAACTTCTTTCATTTTTACTATTTCTATTATTTTAACTAGCAATTTTATACTTTTATTTATTTATAAATTTATGTCTACCACTCTTCTTTCTCACTCTAAATTAAGTATAACCACTTTTTTATTATTTCAACATAAGCCAAAACTAAAGTGTAGTGTAAAATCATAATGCAATAAGCATTCCCAGCATTGCCTTTCTTAGTAGATTTAAATGTATCATATTTTCAGTTCTATATTTCTATCGATTTAGCATAAAATAACTAGCTAGCTTAATTATAATACTCCACTCTACACTAAATACCTCAAATTTAAGCACTCAATAAGATAGGAATAAAAGAGTACTAAAGCAATAAAATTCCTAAAGTATGAAATATCATAATGAAATAAAGCAGTGCTAATACTATAAAGCTATAATTGCTATAACTTTACTTATTACTATACTAAGTTTCCTTTATTAATCTTATTAAATTCTTTACCTCTTTATTACAATATTTTAGACCTATCTGCATATCTAGTCAAATCTAGGAAATTTATGAATATGATTTTAGAATTAAAATTATTGATATTTAATAAGTTATTGAGTAAAGACTAAGTAAAAGATCAAAAGACCATAATAAAAATCTCTAATAAGGACTATTAGTAACTTAAGTTGATCATTAGAAATAAGAAACTTTATTTTAATATAGAGTCTTAATTTAGCATTTCAGTAAGTAATCCTATAAATTATAAATAAGATTGTAATAAAATTTAATTAGCAGATATATAAGCTAGAAAGAATATTTATAGCAGTACTTTGTACAAAATTAAGAGGAAGAGACTTAATATTTTACGAAAAGCTTACAATTTTAATATAAATTAGAAAGATAAAATAAGCAGATATAGCGATAATCAAACCTATAATATGAAAGAAGAATTAAAAGTTTACTTATTTATATAAATTAAAAAATAGAAGAATCATGATAAAAACAAAAAATAAAGAAATTTAAACCAGAATTATTTAGTTTAGGCTAGATTTCAAACGTTCATTGTATTTTGAAAATAATTAAAGTTAAATATATTTGAAAAACTTTAAAAAAATTAGATAGATTCCTTTAATAAATTAAGCAAGAATTAGTATCTATAATTGAGGACTTTTTTAATACTTAAACTAAAAAATTAAATAACTTTGGTTTTACATTTTAATCTAATTAAAAATTAAAAATAGTGATTAGCTCTTAAATAGAGATACTTAGTTATTATATGAATGATATATGATAAAGGATGTTAAAGAATAAATTAAAATAATATTTAATAAAACTAATGCTTAAAGAAGCTAATCAATATAGTATTATATTCAAACAGTATTAAGAAAGCAAACCCACTCAAATCCTTAATAAACTCCTTTTTAATTTTTAGATAGTAAGAATTCGCTTAACCATAAAATTAATGATGATATTAGATTTAGCATTAATTTTATGGTTTAAGCTCATTCTTATTAAAGATATCAATATTAAAAGGAATTATATGTCCTTTATTACAAACATTATAATAGAGATTTAAAAGCTCATTTGCATTCGAAAGATTTGTTTAAAATTAATTTTTGAGAGTATTTTAAATTATTAGGATAAAATCATTTATAAATGCCTATTGGTTAATCATTCTTATAATAAATTTGAGTAAGCTAAATCATAGTATCATTTTTAAATTTATTTCAAATCAAAAACTCAAAACTTGTTTAAACAATGTTTAATATGAAGCACTTATAAAAAGTATAGTAATAATGGTACTATGGAAAAATAAATCTATATACTTTAGTAAAAATTAAATTTAAAATCAAATACAATTATATCTGCAAGCTTAGTACCTAGCACGTCAGAGAGGGTCTTATTCACTTAAGATAAAGTTTATTTTTAATATATCTTCTATAATTTATTTCTTTACAATAAATCATTTAAAAGTAAACATATCTTTTCTGATTTATATTCATTTCTTACTATAACTAATTGCTTCAGATAAAGGTAGATATTTTATTATTTGTAAGGATATAATAAAATTAACAGTTTATTAGCTAAGAGAATAAAATTATTTTTTAGACTATAAAATCTAAAGGCTACTTACACTGTATTATTGTGATACTATAACAATCAATATTTAATTCTGTGACAATTTCTTACAGAGTGACGTAAAAGAAACTAACAACTTAACAAAGGAAACTGTTTATATTCTACTTTTTTGATTATACTAAACCATAGTAATGCTAGGAAGTTATTATACTAAATATAGTAAATTTATATCTAATTTCTTTTTAAGCATGAAAAAAGTAATTCCATTACTTAATTGAACTATAATAAATACTTTAAAGCAGAATAGAAAAAGGCAATTAGCACTAACATTCTTCCTCTTTTGTACTTAATTAATAATAATAAAACATCTAAGCAAATACTAAAACTTATTTAATTTTAAGACTTAAAGATTGATCTAAAGCTTAGAGTATTAAAGAGTTGCTTAAAATGCTAATACAAGTAAATAAGTAAATCAGCTGGATGATTAAATTTAAATGAGAGGAGTTTAAATGCCAGTGTATTTATGTTATTCAACTATAATGAGATTTAAATAACATTTTAAAAGAAATTATTAGTTAATAAAGCCTTATAAAGCACACTATCTTTGTTTTATCTTTACTATATAAAGTTATTTGCTTTTTTATACTATCTTGATGCTAATAGGTTTAAAGAAGTGAATAAGAATATTAAATAAATCTGATTGAGTAAAAGCAGTTATAAAGATTGTAGTTGAAGAAAGAAGATTAAAAACTGATATACAAATAGGTGTTTATACTAGAATTTTGAGGTATTGAAAGTGTTTAAACGATATTTGCTGTAAATGATTTGATCTAATATCTCAATTTCACTTATAAATAAAAAAGTAAAATTAAGGAATGTAAAAAAGCAACAGTTAAAACAATGTAGAGCTTTATTTTAATCCGAACTCTGAGGATATTTGTATTGATCTATATAACGATGCTAATTTCAAGTCTTCTGAAGAAGAATTATAAATCAAACTAAAATACGAAAAAATTGATGAAGCGATCAAGAAAATTATGTAAGATATGGATGATGAGCAAATATTTGCCCCAACTAAACCAAGCAGACCTAGACCTACAGGATTAGCTACAACTTCAGCCAAGCCAGGCTTTATGGCGCGAAGAGGAGTCGAAATGAAAACTCCTTCTAAGTTATAAACAAGAAATACAGAGTTAAAAATAGGAAAATCGAGAGAAGTTCAAAGTGTTGGACTTCCTGGCTAAGTCTCAAAAAATTTACAAATAAAGATTGTAGAAAAGAGTAACCAAGTAGTATTAATTGGAGAAAAGTAGCAAGGAAACGCTGTAGGGGTTTAGTAGAGCGTGCAAAAAGTTGTTGAGTAGTAGAATGCAAAGCCAACAGCTCAATAACTAAAATAGATTCTTGAAGTAGAGTATGATTCAAGTAGTTCAATGCTAAAAGCTGGAGTATCACCGTGATAAAATACTTAGTAAATTTCTTATTAAATTTATTTATTTAATGAAGTTATTATTACTCCTAAGTTCACCTTATCACTTTACTTTAAGCAGCTACCATTAATAACTCTGTACTTAGAACTAAACTTCTTGTTTCAGATAAATGGAAATCTTAAGTTTACTAATATAAACTAATATAAGACACAATCACTTTTACTTATAATATGGCTTTTAACTTAATGCTTAATCATATAGTTAATTAAAGCTAATCTAATTTAAATAATAGGACAATTTAATTGCTTAATCTCAGATTTTAAGTTTGTATAACCTGCTATTAAATAGCCTTATATAAATATGCAGCTATAGCTTATTGTATTCAGATAGGCATATAATCTATTATACTTATTATAATAAATTCTGTCTTATTTTTAAAGCTTAGCCTAGTTTTGCCTGACTTAATAAAATACCTCTACTAAGAGAGACTTACTATGTTAATAGAAAATAAGTTAATTAGAAGGAGTAGATATAAAGGTGAGGGATATGTAATAAGAGATAGTATCCTAATAAGATATTTTAGATGAAAAGTATAATTAATGTTATATAATTGATTGAAGGCTTCATTTTCTACATGATTTGCTTATGAAATCTCTTAAGATTTCTTGATGGCTGTATTAAAAAATTCCCCATGTTCCATTATGATCTCCTTCTGGAATCTCAACCTAAAGAAAAATAAGTACTTACATACTAAACTTCTTATGATTTTGAATTATCTCTTAGTTGTTACATCATCTTAGGAGGAATTAAAACATCTTTCAAACCAGAAATCATAAAAATAGGCTGTTTTATCTTTTTTATTGCTTGTAGAGAATTTCAAGGCTCAGTTAATGCAATTCTAAATACCCAGGATAAAACAGGCAGGTGATTTCTCATAAGATTGAAAATAGAGGTGAAAGTATTTATTATAATTAAAGCTTTTATTTACTTTTTATTCTAGTGTCTGCTAAGCAAATTTATAGCTACAGCTCCTCCTATACTTTTACCCAAAATAATTATCTAATTTCTGTCAATACAATTACATGTTTCAAGCAGATACTCCAAAGCAACATCTGCATCTTTTTAAATACCTTTTTAATTAGGAGTTCCTGTACTCTCTCCATAACCTCTATAAGAAACTATGAAAACATTATAGCCCAACTAATGCAAAAATCTTATGGAATCCATTCTATATCCCATATTTCCTGCATTTCCTTAGAAGTACAAAATAGTTGGAACTTGATGAGAGTTATTTTCCTACAGCACAAGTCAGCAATGAATCTTATTCTTATCAGAGGTAATCAAATAAACATCTTTATACTTTAAATTTCACTCCTACGGAGATCTATAACCTTAAGGGTTTTTTTTAGGAGTTGGTGACATTTCAAATACTTAAGGCTAATAAAATATTTTATTTTGCAAGCAGTAAAATCCAACAATAGCAACCCCAGTGACAGCTCCTAAAGATTTGAGTCCAGTTTTAAAATATCTTTGCATAGTTTTATAATACAAATTATAATATAAAGGTAGATAATAAAGCATTCATAGTATTATCTATTTTATTCAATATAACGCATATTATCCATAACGACTATAAGTGGATAAAATAATTCGGTGTTAACCGTTTAAGTGTCAATAGCAAAGTTTAGCTCAGATTCCTAAATGATTGTGATATTTTTTTTCCACTGATTATTGATATTGATATAATTAGCACTATGTAAGCTAGAATGAACTCGCTATTGTTAAACTGTAACTAAGAAACATCTAAGTCGTAAAAAAAGGGGCCTTGGACTCTGTAAGAGGACACTCTTCTTATAAATTTAGTTAAGTTGCATGGAACTTGTAATTGGAACTAAATTTCTATGAATATTTCAGGAAGAAACGGAAAATAATGTAAGAGCAGATGGTATAATAATTTAGACCCCAATCTTAAGAAGGAAACATGAACTGAATAGGAAGACTAAATTCTATTCCAGAAATATCACGAGTTAGGTCCAAAGTGAATTTAAATCACTAAATTTCTTCCAGGTAGGTCAGAAAACTCTGTCAAAAACAGATTTCATTGCACGATTAGAAAATTAAAGCTGAAATAGAATGATGAAATTACTTAAGACATTCTAGTGATAAAATCTAAAGAATATGATCTAAGGACTAAAAACGAAAGCTTAAATCTATTAAAAGCAAAAGAAGAGTAATTAAAGAATGAAAAAACTAACACAAATGAAATTAAAGATGTTCAAAATCAGCAAATTAATGCTGTTTCTCCATAAAAAGTAAATATAAATGTATAGAACTTATTATTATGTGAAAAAACAAAAAATCAGAGCTAAACCGTAAACTAAATTCTAGATAATAATGAAAATTATACGGAATAAGTTGTCTAATTGGTTGAAAAATAGAAATAAGGCCAATAAAATGATAAAAAACCTGAAAAGTCTAGTAATAATTAATAAGATAAAAATGGCGCAAATGAAGAATAAAAATCTAATCAGCCAGACTAAATTACTTTAAAAGAGTTATAACGTTAAGCAAGAAATCATTACATCAATTAGAAAAGATAAAGAACGGAGCAAACAAAATATGCATATGACTTGCTTTAGAAGCATTAAAGTTAAAGTCAAGATGAATTTGACGTGTATAAAAAATTAAAGATAGAGTCGCAAAAGCAAGGAATTCAAAGCAATGAAGAAATAGAAAAAATTAGGAAAATGAATTTTATGAGTAATTAAGAATAGAGAAAAAAAGAATTTTAGCAAAATGTTAATAACATGTAAGTACAGACCAATAGTGAATATTAGCAACTTTTAAGATAAAATTAAAGTTAAACTATGATAAATAATATGAACTAGACTTTCAGCAACTCATAAATTCCAAGTGATTTTACTGAAAATTAAAATTATGATGAATTGATGAAAATCAACAATGTAAGTATTTTTAATATGTAGCTATTATAGTAATATCAATCGTAAATAGCCCACTAAATGCAAAGACCGCTTCCTTAAATGCCTCATTAAGTTCCATAAAGTTTCCAAAATGTTAATTAAAACATGATATCAAGTTTGGGATTACCAAACATCCCTTAGAACTCAGAAATGCTAACAGCAACAAATTAAAAGCTATTAGTAATGATAGATTGGGTTAAAAAAGTGGAGATGATGCTCTTGCAAACCAAGTATGACCTGGAAAAGTTAGAAAGAGAACATTTAAATCTATCATGATAATTGTTTTATATGGTTTAATTATGCTCGTATTTTTTATATTAAATTGCTCCTTTAAATTTAAAACCCAAAACATAAATAAAAAACGAAAGATCTTGACATATAAAAGTAGATATTTTAATGTGTTATGCTAATTCTTTCATTAAAGATATTACATAAGATTAATAACTTCTATAAAAACTTAATTGGCACCAAAACTTTTTAGCGTTTTCTTGAGTTATGGCTAGTTTTTTATTTAACATTCTTATTAAAACAAATAACTAAATACATTTTTAATATGATAAATAGGAATTTAATAGATAAGTCACTTTTATTTCATTATTTAGCAACTTAAAATAATACCTACTGTATGGTTATCATAGTTTTTTATTTTTTTCAAGACGAATTTACTGAGATAAAGTATTAAAAACTCTAATTTGTGATTACGCCTCTTATCTACTTTAGCTTAACTTATAGAAATATTTTAAATTTTAGGTAATATTTTATATTTATCAAATAAGTTTATATTATTTTGGACTCTTTTAGCTCCTTAAATTTCTCATTTCAACTCGATTAACGAGTAAGTAAAATGTTATTTCTAAACGCTAAAAACTTTAAAAGTACAAAGAGTTAAATGCTTAAAGTTTTAATTATTTCAGTTGCTTATGAATCTCTTCTGCAACTCCTTATTATAAGAAATATCAATTAAAAGCTGATTAAGATTAATCAATTTCTCATAGAATAGATATTTTGCCTTTTTCTAAGCTTAGTTAGTATCTTAAAAATCTGGTATACTTATTAGTGAAGAAGCTAATATTTTAAATATACTCAAATTATTTGAATCTATTTAGCAGAATAAAAGAAAGTGCTTACTATATTTTAAAATTGTGGTAAAAAGCTTTTTAAAATATAACTAATTCCTTCAAATTTTACATTCAAGTTTAAAAATTCTTATCTGTTCAAAACTAAAATTTTGACACCAAAATTTGGAAAAGAATCTTTTTAGTTATTAGGGAGAGCAATCATTAATCTGTCTAAAATCATAATTATATAAGCCTATAGATGGATTGCAATCCATATTCTCTTAAAATGTCGTATTATAATTACTTTTTTCTAGTAATCCTAGCAATATATTTTCTTTCTAGTTAAAAAATAATTTAGATAGTTATACTTAAATAGAATAGCTTTAGATAAGAACTAGATAGTTAAAATAAAATAAGCTAAATGGTATTTAAATATTTATTTAAAACGCTATCATTTTAAATATTTCTTTCTTAAGTTATTCTATTCATCTTAAAACACTTTAATTAATTAAAAATGTTTACCAATTATTTAAAAATAATCCTTTTTATTATAGAGGTATGTGTTTAGCATATTGTACTCTATAGTAATATTTATTATATTATTTACCTAAGAGATGCTATTAAATAACTAAATAAAACAAAAGTTTAAATTAATACTTTAGCTCTACTAGTAATTTTTATAATAGCTGTGTAAGTTAGGAGTGTATAATTAAATGCTATATGTTTATGATATAAAGTTTTATTAGGTTACTCATTCATTTAGCTATTTTATGTCTATTTCTTTATTATGAAGATTCAGGTTTATATTAATTAATCTCTTCAATTCTTTTAATGCTACAACGCTGAAATTTTCTTCTTTATTTCTAACTTTAATCAACTAATACTAATAAGCTCTAAAAAGAGTTGGTTGACTCTATAAGAGGAAATGAAAAGACTAAGAAGATTGGATAAAATCTGATAACATGTTTTAACAATAGATAGTGTAAATGTATTTAAAATTACTAGTTTTATATTTTAATCTTTTATAATTATGAGCGAGGAAATTGAAAGCCAAGTCCTTAGAAAATACGAGATATTACAGAAGCTAGGAAAGGGAGCTTATGGTATTGTTTGGAAAGCTATTGATAAAAAGAAGAGAGAAGTAGTCGCTCTTAAAAAGTGTTTTGATGCGTTTTAGAATGCTACTGATTCGTAGAGAACTTTTAGGGAGATAATGTTTCTATAGGAACTAAATGGCCATGAAAATATAGTGAGATTATTGAACGTAATAAAAGCAGAAAATGATAGAGATATTTATTTAGTAAGATTTAACTTAGGTTTTTGACTTTATGGAAACAGATTTGCACGCTGTGATTAGAGCCAATATTTTAGAAGAGATTCATAAGTAGTATATTATTTATCAAATCCTTAAAGCTATTAAGTTTATGCATACTGGAAGTCTTCTTCATCGTGACTTAAAGCCTTCCAATATTCTCCTTAACTCGGAATGTCTTGTAAAAGTTGCTGATTTTGGACTTGCTAGAAGTCTTGCCGTTAAAGAAGGCAATTCAAACCCTGTTCTAACTGATTATGTCGCTACTAGATGGTATCGTGCTCCTGAAATTTTGTTGGGAAGTACTAAATACACTTATGCAGTTGATGTTTGAAGTCTAGGATGCATTTTGGGAGAAATGCTGGCAGGAAAACCAATATTTCCCGGGACTTCAACTCTTAATCAATTAGATCGAATAATGGAAGTAACTGGAAGACCAACTGCAGAGGACATTGAATCAGTGCAATCCAGTTTGGCAGCTACTATGCTCGATTCGCTACCACCGACAAAAGCAAGAAAACTACACGAAGTTTTTCCTATGGCAAGCGATGATGGTTTAGATTTTATCCGAAATACGTTACATTTCAACCCAAGTAAAAGATTAACTATTGAATAGTGTCTTGCTCATCCTTATGTATCTCAGTTCCATAGTCCTGAAGATGAACCAAGCTGCCCTTATACAATAAAGATTAGCATGGATGACAATACTAAATTTTCAATAAGAGAATACCGTGACAAACTTTATCAAGAAATCACCAAGAGAAAAAAGGAACTAAGAAAGAGAATAGGTGCTAGTGGAGGTCACAATTATTACAAGCAAAAATATTATTGATTTATTCAAAAACCCCCTTTAAAAATTTTTGTTATATAAGAATCGTTTAATCACAATCTAAATCTGTCGTCTACTTACTTTTTCTCTTGCTAACTATTTAAACAAGATAATTTTTCATTATAAAACTAAAGATTTTATTTCTTAATAAAATACTTATCTACTTATAAAGGCAAGGTATAAACTATTTTTAACTATTAATTATGTTTTTTGTCTAAAATTATGATAATTAGGGTTATAATTGAACAGAAATTATATGCAAATATCTAATAACCATCAATAATTTAATTAGAGCATTTTGATCTAATCTAACTTGATATATACCTATATAAATAGCATTATTTAATCAAATTAAAAGATTTCAGCTTAATTCTTCTATATTAATTAAACTTACCAAATTAAAATAAATGCTCTAGCTCAATTTAATTGAATACTACTTTATAATATATTAAAAATGTTCAAAATATTTATTTAACTTCATTAATGAATGTTTCAAACTGCTATTAAATTTGTAATTTGCTAATTTGCTAATAATTTCTAACCTTGGATTGATAACTTAATTTATGGAATTTAAATATATAATTTTGATAAGGGTGCTCACTCTGCTAATTTTAAGTTAGTTATTATCAATGCAGAGTAATTGGTATAGGTATTTATTTAGTAGATAAAGATTAAAGAAGAAATAGTTTAGTTACTTTATATTAATTTTTTAATGTTTGTCTTAAACAGAACTCAAAACCATTTTTTCTTTGATTTGCTGTTTACTTTTTCTACCTAATTTCTCAATTTCACATTTTCATTATCTAGTAAGTGAAGCTCATTTAATTGCTCACCTAGTTTCTGCTTACTCTATACAAGCTATTCTTCAAGAAATTTAATTTGCATTTAATTTGCTGTGAGAGTTTGCTAAGTTTTTTTGAAATTTTGCTCAAAACTATCTCTCTAAAGTTCCACATTGGCTTTTTCAATTTTTGCTTGAGTGCATTATGTTTCCAATTTGCTGTATTCATTTTAAATTGCTTTTAACTGTAAAGCTTAATTTTGATTTTCTTCTTTCTATTTTAATAACTACTATCTGAGGTTATCTACTTCTTGTAAATTTACTTATTATGGATGTTCTGAATAGTAGCTTACCTTCCTTTTCATTGCTTTTAAAGTGGAGAAGTTAATCTCTTAGTAGTTAGTTTTCAGATTCTAAATTTGATGAATCTTTGTTACTATTTTAATTCTTCTAAAGTTGTAATATTTCTTATCGGAGTTCTTGCTCAACTAATTTCTTTGCTGTAAATGCTGTTTCCATTTACTTTATTTCAGTTTATAATTAAATGATCTATTCATTTTATGAAGACTCATGAAGAATTTCCAGACGCTATTTTTCATTTTCGAGAGACTTCATAAGAGCACTATGTCTTTCGTTCTGCACCTTCTCTTTTTCGTATAAAGCTTAAAGTTTTTCAATTTATTACTTTTGCTCTCTTAATTGTTCTTTCATATGTTCACTTTACTTATCATCTTCAAATTCACTTTATAAACGCTCTTATGCATCATGCAACTATCTTTCTACAACAGTATACTTAGATTATAACTGAGAAAGTTATTATTTTAGCGAAATAATCAGCTTCTAATTTGAGGTTTCTGATTCTTATAAATCGTTATTAATATTTCTATTCTCCTCTTCAAGCTCTTCAATTTTACCTTCATAATCTATAATTCGCTCCTTTAAATCACTTAGCTCAGATTTATGTTTGGATTTAATTTATTCAAGTTGCGTTTCAAGTTGATTTATTTTATTTTTAAGGATTTAATTATTTTAACTAATTTCAAGAGACTCATTTTGATTTTAATTAGTATTGGTACTATTGGCTTTTATCTTCAGTTCTAGTTAAAAAATTTAGTTATTGAGTTGCTCATTTTGTTCTTTGAGATCTAATATTTCATTTTTAATTTCTTTATTTTCTTTTTCCAAAGCTTATATTTTATTTTTAAAAGACTAGTTACTTTAACTTACTTCTAGTGACTCATTTTAAAGTAAACTAGTTGTTTTATCTGCATTTTTTACCTTTATTTATAACTCTTTTTTTTCTTTTTCAAGTGTTTCATTTTGCTCTTAAAGAAATTCATTTTCTTCTTATACCTTTTTTAGTTCTGCTTAAAGTTATTGTATTTTATCTTGAGTTTTTTAATTGGCTTAGCTAAATTCGAAAGTCTAATTTTATAACTGATTTGATGTTCTATCTACTTCTTTTAGTTAAAACTTCAACTGTTACTTTTCCTAATTCAATTGTTAGGTATTTTCTTTCAAAGAGTTGTTTTCTTCTTAAATTTCTAAATTCTATAGCTTTAGTTTCTCTATTTCACTTTTTAGCTACTGATTGCTTAAACTTATTTCAAGCTATTCATTTTACAGCTGACCAGTATTACTACTAACTTCTTAAAGTTGAGATTATATCGAGGAATTTGTATTTATAAGTTACTCATTCTCTTATTTAAGAATAGAGATTTATTCTTTTAACTTTTAAAGTTCATTTTAACGTTCAGCACTTATACTTTAACCCTTTTAGAGTTTATTAATGTTCTTTTACATCTAATTTATCTCTTCTTCTGCTTCTTTATTCTTTTCTTATGCTTTTTTTAGATTTATACTTAGTTGCTGAATCTCTAAATTCTTCTATTGATTAATATCTTTAATCTCACGATCTTTCGTGTTGATTTATACCTAAAAATCTTCCAATTTGCTCTCTAGTTCTGAAATATTTGATTTAAACTGAACAATTTATTCAGAGTATTTGTCTCTTATTCTTTACTTCTCTTAAGTAATTTAACTAACTTTATTTTATAGTGACTAGCATTCACTATGCTACTATTCAAGCTAACTGTATGTTTATTAAGTCTTTTCTAACTTTTATTCCAATTTCTAGCATTTTGCTATTTCCATTTATAGCAGAATTTCTTAATCCCTTACATTATCTTCTAATTTCTTGGAATTAGAATTGTCTTATTATGATTTATCTAGCTAGGATTTTAACTTTCCTATCAATTAAGCTCTTTCTTCGGATTCTTCGTTGAGTTCTTTAATAGTGCTTGAAGCAGTTTCCAGCTATTCCTAAAATTGCTATAGCTAAACTTAAGTTTCTCGCTTTTGCTTTTGCAAGCTAGTAACTAGATTTTATTTCTGGTTATGTTCCTGAATATAATAATCTCGTTCCTCTGTAACACTTTGTAATTGAGATTGCATCTATTCTATTAAATCCCCTGATTTTATCTTGGCCATTTTGTTTTTGAGTTCATTGTTTTCCTTCTCTAGTTGGAATATTTTATCTGACTAATTTGACTAATTTAATTAAATTTTGGGAGGCTTTCCACGTGAAATTTCAGAAGATAGCATGGGACTTTAAGATAATCCAATTTCATTAAGCCTTTAATCCCCTGCTCTACTTTTATTTTAAAAGTCTCCTGATATAACTGATGCTGATTCCATTTCTGTTATATCTGATAGATTGGAGACGCTATCAGTGTCAGGATTGGCAACAAATTAAGGAGTGATAGTTAAGGAGATAAAAGCTTAAGCATCAGGACATTTCTATAGACTGAATTTTTTAAATTCAGATCTATGATCATAATTAGCAAACTCGCTCAGATTGATATTAACTAAGCCAACTATATTCTCTCCACTTTAACTGCGAGCCTTTACAACTATAATAGAGTTTTTCCTCTAGAACAAAGCTTCTTTGGATTTCTTAAAAAGAGTATTCTTCATTACTAAAGTCTCCTCAAAACTGACCTCTCCAGTTTTAGGATTAGGACGAAGTTCAGCTTTGGTTGAAATAAGTTTGTTTCTGATGGATTTTCTTTCCCAATATACCTTAATAAAGCATTCATATCCTAAATTAATTTTCACTTGATGAATTTTCAACTCAAACTGAAACACATATCTCTCTGCTCCTATTCTTTTAATAAACTTTGACATTTAAAAAAGAACTAATTTTAATACATCAAACTCTCCTTAATAACTGGTTACTGTTCAACCTTCTTTTTTTTATTTAAAACAATGCAACTAAAGGTCTTTATGACCATTTAATCTATCAGAAATATAATAGCTTTATCTAAAATACCATCATAGCAATAAGGATATCTTGTATATTGGATAAAACTTTTTAGATAAGAGAAGTCTTTTGGTAGTAGATTCTAGATATTTAAATGCATCTTAAGACATTATTTTATCATAAGGTCAAAGGTTTATTAAATAATTAAATATTTCTAGTGTATTCAATTTTGTCTGTAGTACCCATTAATAGCTATGCCATAAAAGAATGATATTATAATAGTTCTAACTTTATTTGAGAGATTTAAATTAAATAATTTGGCTTATTGTTAAGGTAGTAGTAGAGTGTCATAGAAGAACATAAATTCTTATTTACAACCTTTGCTAGTGTTGATTTATAAGCTTAAATATAATTATTACATATCTCTTTGTCCATTTTAATCTCTAGTTTGCTATTAGCAGATTATTAAGAGGATATATAATAAAATTCTTCTATATCTAACTCTAGCTACAGAGAATTAAAAAGAAATAATTAAATTAAGCAATTTAAAGCTCTATCAGCTTATAATATATAATAGATGGCTTAATAAGTTACTTCATATATTAGGAAAAATGATTATGGAGCAAATAAAGTTATAATTAAGTTATATTCAAATGTTGCAAATTATGTTGATTATGTCTGAGTTTATTTCCTTTGAATCTATTTAAATAAGAATTACAAGCTCCTTCATATGTAATATAATTATTAATTAGATTGAGTTCAATGTGCTTTATATTGTACTCACTGATTTATTTATTACATGTTCTTAATTACTTAAAATATTGTTTTTGGTAACTTTTAATCAAAGAAGCATATTATATAGTTTAAATTTAATATTGTCTTCTATTTATTAGGATCATTCATGAATGTTAAGATATTAGCTTCTATAATCATTTGTGAAGAATGTTAAAGTGATAAAGCCAAGTAGCATAAATGAATGAACAAAATAATGTTCCCTTATTTAAAATTTATTTTAGCAGATAGAATTAGAGAAGCAAAACAAAGAGCATGTAGATCCTTGCTCTTGGATTGGTTCTACTACTCTAAAGCTCCTCTTTTCAGCTGGAGGTACCCTTTTCTCAATTGATTTTTGAAGAGCATTACGATAATCAGTGAGCTTGTCTTTGTAATTCCGCTCATTTGTCAGAGTATCAATTTTTAGTTTCATTTCTTTCTTTTAATCCTCAAGCATATCTTTGAATTCACTTAATGTTTTATTTCTATATAGTTGCTTACTGTGATTATTCAGATAGTTGACTTTCATCTATTTCAGTCTATATCTCTAATTATTGCTATTTCATCTACTCAACATTCTTTTTTGTTATTTCTATTTCTTTATGTAATTACTCTTCAACACCATCATCAGCCTATAGTTTCTAATAGACACTGTTCTAAACACCAACAGCATCAAAAAACTTTCTTTCCATCCTTTTTAAAGTAGCCTAAGCCTGTAATATCTCTTAATTAAGCTCAAGTTATTCAAACTTTAAATCTCGTGCCATATCATTTCTAACACGTTCCAAGTCACATTGTAAGCAAATCTTAAATAATTCTTAATTATCCTCAAATTCAACAATATGATCATTACATACTGCAAAGTTGCATCACTAACAGACTGGCTTAAATTCAAATCAAGAAAATTACTTGCTACATACTCTGCAAGACTTTGAATCCATCATTTATTTTAATATCCTTAATCCATAAACTTTTAAATTAACTCTTTAAACTTCGTAAATTACTCTTATTGACGATTATTGGTAAGCTTATAATGCTATAAATTTGAATATTTATAGTTTATACATACTTTCTAGGAAAGCCTCATTTATAAAGAAGCTTAACTTCATGAAATAGCTTCAGTTTAGTTTAGAAATTATTCTTGTTCTATCCTAAAAAAGTAAAGTTGAGCAGAGAAATAGCTCTACATGATATATTCTATGTTACAAAGTTTGATGGAGATTCTAATTAAAATTAAGGTATCCAAATATCATAAAAGCAGATAATATTGAGAAGTAATAAAGATTATATTGATTTATGCTTTTATTCTATTAAGTTTAGAAGTTTTTAAAATCTTTAGAAAGTTAAAATTGCTTTTAGGATTCCTAACTTTCACAGAATTGTTTTGCTGTTTCTTTAGGATACTCTAGTACAAATCATAAATCAAATGATTCATCTTCTTATGATTAAGGCTTATTGCCTCCACAATGCCATCTATGAAGAGGATATTCTAAACAATTTTTTTATTTGTTCCATTTACAAATTAGACCTTACTCTTCTCCCTCCAATAATGGTATATAAACTTAAGACTTTGGATTGTTCCTTTATTTGTAATAGACTACTCCTCCCTGATTAGTACCATTAACTAACGTTAAATGAACCTCGCCTTTAGAATTTTCTCCATCTTCATGATGATCGTGATCTCCACAATTTACTCCTTTACCAGCTAGTCACAATTAGCAATAGACAATAGTTTAATTATTTTCATCACATATTTGTCATCCTCTTAGATTATAAAACTAAACACCTTTAAAGGCAGATCCCCATGGTAAATCACTTACTTAAATTCATTTTAGCTGTTCTTTAAAGGGACCAGATACAATTTTGCAGTCTTCGACTGATTTAATAGTAGTTTTTTTGTTTCCTTGCTATTTTTAAACCATTAAAATATACGCTCCTTCAGGGCCCGCCTGTATTTGATTTTAGTTAACTTAAGTTTACTAAACAGTAAAGTATTAGGCAAAAGATTACCTACTTGGGTCTTTTAAAAATCCGCTTAAAACCTTAACATATGTACCAGGTTATATTTAACACTAGGCATTACCTTAAAGCCTCATAAAAGTTATTTTTCTTTCAGCCAATTCCCAAGAATTACTTGTTTATGTACCTATATTAGAAAACCTAAGCTATAAATCATTATCAGGCAGCCGAGTTATGTTATTAAAAGAAGAATTTGTAGAGGAAAAAAATTTGCACTATGAGAAAAATATCGCGATGGGAATTTAATAAGCTAATCTCATTTTATCAAAAAATTCCCTTTTTAGCTAATAAATGCTATTATTGCTATCTTTAATAAGAATGCTATGTGGAATTATCTATATTACTTATTAGAGTTTAAGCTAAATGTAGCATTTAAAAGTTTAGTATTACTATGCTATAGGTTATAGTTTCACTCAATTTTCTCAAGCTTGTGTGTGGTCGTTTCCTCTTTTTTAAAATTAAAAGTTTTGCATTTTGAAATGCTATCGAAGAATTCCTATATTAAATATTACTTTTGCTTCTCTATTCATTCTAATTATTTCACGATTAGCTCTTTATGATCCTACAATTGAGTATATAAACTTCTTGTATCCAATTCCAAATCTATTTTGGTAATTGAACAATAAAAATTCTTTTGTAATCCTTCTAATTTCTTGCAACTTTAAATCCTCAATTTCTTGAATTGCTTCCTTTAGAATTTATTATAACGTATTAATTTCCATTTACATATGACTAGCACTTTCTGTTTATTACATTTGTGCGTTTTCTTCAGTATCTTCTGAATCACTTCAGTGAGAAAATTTAAGTTTCCTATTTTTGCCGACCACATATTTAGCTCATTTGCATTTTAAGTTCGTAGACATCTTTTATAGCTTTTATTTTATCTAATTCATTTTGCTTCAAGTGCTAGGTATACGATTAGTTTTCTCAGCTTAATTTGGAACTTGATTCTAGAGTTTAAGATAAATATCTTATATTTGCTCTAGTTCTTTGCTTTTATGAGCAAGTTCTAATGTATATTGCACTGTCAAATCGTCATAAAATTTTGGGAATCATGATAATTCCACTTGCTCTCCAAAATTTCAAAGTTCCTTTACTATCCAATAAATACCTGTCTCTCTTGCATCCTAACCTTCTATAAGCAATGTTTTGTAATGTTCAATCAAAGTATTTTTTATAGCTTCTTTATCTCCCCTTAATTTAATAATTTCTGATTATAATTGCTAAACTTTCGCATTAGAGTTGGCATGAGATGAAAGAGAATTTTTCATTTAATTTTTATGTTTTTATTTAGTTTCTTCAATTAATTAGGAAATCTTCTCTAACTCTTTAAATTCTTTTACTCTTATTTTAGTGTCACTTCCTTTTTTCTTCAGTCCGGCAGCTGCTTTAAGAGCAGCTATTTTAATTTTCTTTTCTTACTCAAACAGTAATTTTAATTCTTGGTTCATTAATTCAGTTTAGACATGAATTTCTTTTAGAAAAGACTAATTGTTTTCCAATAGATTAACTTATTATTCTTTTAGACTTAATATTTTGCTTTTGATTTAATCAAGCTTGCTTTTCATCTGTTTTTCTATCTTTCATGAATTTTTTGGTATATTGCTTAATTTGCTTATTTGAGATTGCTTTTACCCTGATCTTTCTGATGAATCTGTCTACTTTTGATTTCTCCCCATTATTGATTCTTAGTTATCACATGTAAGAACTATGAGTGACTATCTTTTGATTAAAGACATACTTTGAGAATTGTCTATAATTCATTTATCAAGTTTCTAAACATTCTTAATTTCTTAGTTTTAAGGGTTTGAGAGAAAATTATTTCTACAATTTTAGAGTTTAAAGAATTCCTTAAGTTTAGGTCTTTTTAACTATTATCGATATTGTTAATTCTGAGAAATACTTTAAACTGATTTTTCAGTTCTTTAGGTTAATGACCCACTTAAATGATTCATATTGTAATCTTTTGTATTATTATTCAACATCGAACTCTTAGATATCAATATTGGTAATTTTATATCTAAACTTTGAGTTTTTGAATGTTTGCTTGAAGAAAATGCTTTTTTTACACTTTTGCTTCTCTTCTCATATATATATTAATTATCATCGCACTAAGGCGCCTTATAATTTTTAAGGGTATTTCAAATAATCCCTTTGCTAGAATACTCTGAATTTTAATTGCTCTCTTGTTAATTTTTCTGTTTATTATAGTTAGAAGGCTTGATAATAGAGTTTATTCTTTTTCATCAATGATTTTTTTCAGATTAATCAAATTAGTTACTATTTAACGTATTTGTCCTTGCTAATGCATTCCTCTTTTTTTGGTTCTATTTAGTTGCTTCTATGGTATTGATAAGAGTATTGAAGTCAACTGATTCTCCTTTAATAATCTATGGAACTTGCTTCAAGAAATCAAATGCATAAGTTTATTTTAATTCTAAGCTTTCTATGTCAGCTTTACTTTTCCCTTATTTGCTTTTAGATAATTTTTATTTGCTTATCTCTTTACTAGACTCATATCCTGAAGAAAGTATATTGTTCATATTACACTTAAGCTTAAAATTAAATCAAATATTTTAATCAATATGTCACAGGTAAGTACTAACCTTTACTAATCTAAACCTTTTCATTCAATTCATTAATTTAAAACTATTACTAGGGTCAATCTAAAATCTATTTTAACAGGCTACTTAAGCTGCGTATATAGAGTAGTTTAGGTTAATAAATAACCAATAAATTGTTAATTTTTCTACTTAAATAAAAAGTATTTAACAGTCATATTTGCAAAAACTAGAAATCTCTTCATATCCCTTATATACAACTCGCTTCAAAGGAAAGATTAAATTGTATTAAGATAATATTAAAATGTAGTTTATTTGCTTTAAATTTAGTACTTTTATGGTACATTAGCTTCTGATTTTATGTTAAATCACTAAAAATAAATAAGGCATAACAAAATTTGCAATGTCAAAGAATAAAATAATATTCATTTTAATATCATAGTTTTTAACATTATCATATATTAAAACCCTTTCTAAACTGATCAGGCTAATGTTTATCTATTTAAGCAATAGCATGCAATTTAAGTAATATACTTAGACTACTATTTTAATTATTAAGCGTAAATATTAATTGTGGTATTTGAAGTATTTTCCTTTTATAATTTATACTCTTACTTATTAGAAAATCATTAAGTTAATCACTTTGCTTATTAAATCTAAATTTAGTTTTTTACATTTTTTACTTAATTCACAAATATATCATCCAAGAATATTTAATTACACTGATTAAAGCGAACTTTATCTAATAAATTTTATAGATTAAAACTGTTATTTACAAGACAAAAGTAGTGATCCAAATTATAAGCACCTAGATACTAAAACTCTAATTAAAATATAGTAAACAAGACAAGATTGATATTGAAATGGTATTTTGATTTGATTAGTTATGATATTATTTCTAGTGGATATTATTATAAGATATACGATATCAAATAAAAAAGCTATAAAAGGTAAAGTAAATTAGGATTTTACTCATCTTCAAATCTCTTTTTCTTGACTGTCCTTACTAAATCAAGTGCCATATGTTCAATTTTTAATTAGAATTAATCGAAATGACCTTAATTCTCTTGAATGAAAAGCGTTCATTTAGGAAGAGTAATGAGTTTGTCTGAAATACCGTCATAATTTTTCTAAATATAAATTATTACGCAAATTGGAAAGGCATAGGTACCGTTATCTAGATCTCTTTAAATAATGCTTTTTTCCTCTTCATCTCTACCACTAAAAGCGAATCTGTTTACGATGCATGCCTAAATATAACTTGCGAACACAATACAGTTCTAGATAGGTAAATTAAATAGTTCATCAGCCTTGAGTAATGTTTTGGCAATAAACTGCTTGGTAACCATAAAGAATAAAGATAGTATCATGTTTTTCTTTCTAAATAAGTTCTTACTTTGAAGTTTGGTAAAGTCCTAACCGAGATAACTCAAATGGTGTCAGATATCCAACTGGAAAAATTTTATCAGCCATTATTACATGCTTTAAAAAATATAACAAAGAATCAGGTAAACTCTCTGTTTCTTTCGCCATAGATATAATTCAAATCTCAGCAGTTTCTTTTAAAAGCTTGCACTGTTTTTTAAACTCCTTTTTCTATTCAGAGCTTTAAAACTTTATTTCTCCATTTTCATCTAAATTATACTATTAAGTTATTAAAGGAAAATCTGCTAATCGCAGCTTATTTTCTAGTCCATATTATAGGCTAACTTTAATTATTCATTCACGAGTGATTTTGGAAAAAACTTTAAAAGCTGGCTTAAGAGCATCCTTATTAAAAGAGCATAGTTGTCTATTGATATTTCAATCCTTTTATGAGAGCTTTTGTTAAAGTTATGGCAATTCAATTTCTTCTAATTCCTAATAAGTGTTCATCCTACTAATTTCTATACTTCTATTTTTGTTAAAACTTCTTTTCAAAACCTTTTTTATAAAACTTTATTCAAATGTACTTTCTTAATTTTCCTCTTCCTATTTTTTTTAAAAGATTAACTTTTTTTCTCTTCTTTTTTAATCTTTGATAAGTAACTGCTCAAGTTATTATTTTCCTTCTATTTTATTTAGCTCAATTGCTAAAAACTTTGTTTCAAGCAGTTTAGCATCAACCTATTATTTAAAAAAATGATCATTGCTTATGGTAGTTTCGTTCAATTTTTTAGGTTGTAAAAATTTATTTGTTAACACTTCGCCTTCTTTAATACTTTTGATATTTAAATCAATATTTTATTGCTTATCATCTAATGAAGCTTATTAATCTTTACCTAATATTTGTGTTTCAGATTCGAATGCTTCTATTTCAGGACTGTAGCTCATTGTGTAACCATCAAATTTAATATTTTATTTAGCTAGTTATTGAGCTTGATTTATATTTTTCAATATCTTTTGTTAATTCTTTTCTTCTAGCACTTCATAAAGGATTATACTATTAAACTTATTTAGTTTTAAATCTTCATTTTAGCTAAAGCTTTAGGTAGACTAGTTTTATAGTTTTAAAGATGAGTATTCTTGGAGCTTTTTAAATTAATTAGATTGTAGATGCTTAAAATCTTGTAGAAGCTTTTTATTTCATTTCATCTATTCTTCTTTCTTTTGTTCCTAAATTATTATTTTTATATGCTTTCCTTAAGACTTTTATCTTGGCTATATATTATCACTTCTAACCGCAGTTTAAATTGTTTGATAATGCTCAAATAGCTTAGATTTTAAATCCTGAGCCTTTTTAATTCTTTTGGCCATAAAAGCTGATTGAAGCTGCCTTATATTTTTATGAATTAGGTTTTTTCTTTTATTTTACTACTAAAAATCAAAATCATAATCATAGGTGTCATTATAATCTTTCTGTTGCAAAGTCTCTTTCTATTTCTTTTTAATGGAGTTAATTTTATTGAGGTTGGATATCCATTACTCAGCATTTTTATTAAATTTGCTTTTATCTACTCTTTGTGCTTGATTCTTTTTATTACGAAATATTTGAGAAATATTTTTTCTATTAACCAGTGCAAACTGAGGGAATTAATAGTTGCATCAAGATGAATTAGATCTAAAATGATTATAAGAATTAGCATGTTCATTTCTATATTTCTTCAAAGGAGTTCCATGTAAGCTTTGCGAGTAAATTTACATTTGAAGTTCATGTATTAGTTCCATTTAAATATATTGTTTAACTAAATATTTGCTTTAGACTATTATTTTAAAAAGAAATCTAATGGTACTTAATCTTTTCAACCAAATTTGCTGCTATTATTACTTCTAATTGTATATGTTATTGCTTTACTCTTTCATTTTATCATATCATGCTTCTTTATTTACATATAAGATCTTGTCTACTTTTAACTATTAAGATTTTCCTTCTTGTAAATGTTTCTTGCATCTGAACAATATTTTCTTTCTAGTTTGGAATCTATTTTGGAGACTTAATTAATAATATATATCTTTCAAATATATATTCTTATTTAAAACACTTAAATTAGCATTTTTACTAAGTTTGCTAGTTATAAGGTTCCCAGCTTAAATACAAGTAAGAATGAAGAAGTATTAGAAAAATTATAAAAAATAGGGAATTTCTTGAAGATATAAGTAGCTAAGTGACTAATTTGATTCCTTATGCTTTATAAGCCTTTACTATTAAATTTTTATTAAAGCAAGTCTAGGTATTTACATAATAAACTATACACTTTATTTAATTTGCTTTCACTATATAAGTTATTTTTATTGATATAAGTAGCATAATAACATTTGTAAATAAATCTATAGAGATTATTACTTTTGAGAATCTTTTTAATTTACAATATTATTTTGATTTTTATATTTAAGCAATGACTTTCAAATAATTACATTTGTATGACATAATAAACCTAATTGAGTAATAATAAGCCTAAACTATATAAATAGATATACCTTTATTAGTATTAGAATCAATAATAGAAGCCAGTATGGATTATAATATTTTCTTATTACTTAAATCTTACTATCCTTTTAGTTCCAAATTACTTATTTAATTCATTAATTGATTCTGAGAGATGCAATACTTTTATTAGTTCATATCTATTAAATTTTATAAACATTTGCAAAGATGTGCTAATATAATAAAATACCTAAAGAGAGGAAAAGTAAATTCTGATATATAAGAAGCAAAATTAAATAAGGCTTTAGTTCGCTTAGAATAAAGAGCAAAGATTTAATATAATAGCTAAGCTAATAAATTAACTAATAATACCATTTAATTTAATCTAAGCAGTTTAGTTTAATATCTAACTAAGATACTCTAATTTTAAACATTTATTATACTAAATTTTTAACTTCTTTTTTACGTTGATTAAAAGATAAATTTAAGCAATTAAAGCATAAATTTAAGGTAGAATCAGCTATCTAGTTAGATAAATTAATAATAGTTTAAGTCTAATGTAATATACTAAGAAAGGCATACTAATTATAAGTAATTAAATAGTAGTACTTTATATTATAACTGAATATGCTTCTAAATGGAAAAATATATATAAGTAATTATAGCAAGTAAAATATATGAATCGCTATTATCTCTTTAATAGCATCAATAAACAATTATAATATCTGTTCATTTATTCTTGCTTTAAAAATTAAATGTTAATATCAACTAATATACTAATTTTACTATTTATGCTCTTAATTATCAATTATCTTATTGACTAATTTTCCATTAGTCTTTAGTTATAATAAACCTCTATAATAAAGCTAATAAATATGCTAATTTGATTCTGCACTTTTAGTCTTTTAGTAGTATTTAGTCATTTTATAATAAAAGTCATTTTATAAAACTGAAAAATTTATACATTACTAAAGCAATAGCGATGTACAAATAATTAATTAGAGATATTAAAGGGAGAAATTAATAAAGGCATAAATAATGCTTGTTCTATAATAGATCTCATATTATTTCTATTGCTATTAAAATATATCCAATAATCTAAATTCTACTTAGATTTACTGAAGAAATTATAAATTGCAAAGTATAAAGAACATTACTTATTTAAATTGCAAGGCATTCTACTATTCATGCATTTAACTTTTATCAAGATATTAAATTTTCTACTAAGTTGATACTTTGAAACGAGTTATATTTTCCTAATCTTAATATCCTTTTTAGCTTCACTTAAATAGTTTAATTTATACTAATTTAAATATAATTAGTAAATGAAACTAATAGAAGCAATTATTTATACTAGACGTATTTAATAATTGCTAGATTAATAGAATAAAAATAGAGGTTCTTTAATTATAAGAAAGTATGGCTAATGATTTAATTAATTAGTACGTAGAGAAATTTAGTGTTCTTTATATATTTTTAATTTATTGCTTCTATACCTTATTACTAGTCTTAAGATATCCATTTTTCATTAAACCTAGCAAGTGAAATTCCTATAAATGTTTATTATTATATAAATAAGCTTAAAAGATGATCATTTATTGAGGACTTATACGCTTATTTATCATCAATTTGATATATTAATCAAAAGGTTATTGAAAGCTATAATATGAGATTAATATACTCCTTTATTATAAAAATACTTAGTCAGTTCTTATTTTTATCCTAATACAATTTATTTGTATTGATTCTAAGTTAAAAAACCTATCAAGCAATTTATTTGCGAAGGAATTTACTTTAAGTAATATTAATACTTAATCAAAAAATGCTTAAAGTACAGAATCTCAATTTCAGTCGAAGATAAATTGTTTATCTTTAGTTCTTAGCAAAATGATGGAAGGTATCTTTAGAATTAGTTTTTTTATCTTACTGAATTTATCTTTATATTACGTAAATATTTTGAGGAAACGACTGAATGGAAAAAGTTTGTTGGAAACGCCATCAAAATTGTTCTAAATAATAAACTTACAGATATCTATTGAGCATAGCCGTCATTAAGTAAATCTTACTAAACGGCCAAAATCTCCCTTTCCATTTTTCCTTTGAAGATATAGTGTTTAACAATTATGCTCTATATAACACTTCCTATTATTTTCAAATTTAGTATTTATTGCTTATCTTGCTTTCTTAGAATCTTTATCTTCACTGGATTGCTACAAATTTTATTAACAAGTGTTCTAGATAAGTAGAAAAAAGCGACCAGTATTTTATTTTTAATTCTATATAAGCACTTACTTGCCACTAATAAACTGGTTAGATATCTTTTAAACCTCAAAATTTGTAAGATAATTTAAAGGAAAATTTACGTTGCAGTGCAACACCTTTTAGGTGAAATATTAAAGTGACTGTGGCATTTTAGGGAGTTCTCTTATTATTTTTTTAAGTAGGAAGTTTAGAAAATTTTCTAATTTATCTATTTGCAAGTCAAGTGTATTTTATTCGTTTTCAGTATTCGAATTTTTTTCTGGTAATTCAAAGATTTCTTGTAATTAGATACTAAAGTCGAAAATTTTTGAACGTAAGTCCCTAATTAAAAGATCTAGCATTCATTTAAAAGCGATTTCAGAATGAATTTATAAAGCTTCTTTTAATCCTTCTTTTTACTTACTGCACATTTTAGCTGTTAGCATGAGAGGAAAATTAGATCAATCGTATTTATTTTGATAATTTTTTTACTCTTCTTCCTCTTTATCTTCTAGTTAGTAATCGTGTTCTTTAACTTCTTCATCGTTTTCTTCCTTCTCTTATACCAATGCTTTTATTTGTTCAGCATTTAAAGTGGTTTTACGGATGTTTCTCCTAATTAATCCTAAATTTGAATCAGAGAAAAGATTCTTCAATGAAGTTTAGTTACCTGGCTATATTAGCATATTGATTCAATTTTGCTAGAAATCTTTTGATTTCATTTTATATTTTTCATCTAAAACTTCAGGTAAGAATTCTTTAGTTTTAGCTTTTACTTTTTATAGATAGTGAAATTTACTTATCAATGCAGTGTCTCCTTTTGAGAAAGGATTTATTTTTTTTAAGTTACTATTTTTCTTGAATGTCTTTGGTTAATAGCTAAACCTAACCTACTTATCTTTGTTCTAATCTTAAATTAATTATAAACTGTCTTGCTTCTAAGATTCATTTACAAGCTCAAAACTTAATTTTTTTTCAATTTTGTTGATTTCCTTAGGCATAATAATATCAAAATTATTACAAGAAAGCTTGCTTTCTCTAATTTTTTAAATCTGATTTAGATTATTATCTCACATATAAAATGAATTATCTAGTTCCGATTAATCAAATATCATTGATTACTCTTATTCATTTTATAATTATTCTTATGGTTTCAGTACTTAATTATAAAGTAGCTTTAATTCACTCACGCTAAGATAATGTAATTGTTAGGAAACTGGGCTATTTATCAGTGAACTATATCTTTGTCTCTTATGCTTTTAATCATTTTTAACACTTTTGTTGACTGAGCAAAAGGAGTTGTTTGAAGACTAGTTAGCTTATATTATTTAATTAGGCTTTTCAAAGTAACTTAAATTAAGCTATTCTTGCTAGAATAGATCATTATTCTTTCTTAGCTTCTCTAATCTTTCTTATCCTAGTTGTGCTTAACTTCTAGTTTATTTATTGTTGTCACAAGCATAGCTTCGATTTTAGAA
Source organism: Loxodes magnus (assembly GCA_946699065.1). NCBI lineage: Eukaryota > Ciliophora > Karyorelictea > Loxodida > Loxodidae > Loxodes > Loxodes magnus. Next base: position 472,294 of record CAMPDV010000051.1, on the reverse strand, counting down.
GCTTTTTTCTTTTAATTAGCAATTATCTTTCCTATTAACATAAATTAAATCATTAAAAGACTTATCCTAAGACTGGCTTTGCTTAATCTTTTATAACTGAAGAAGTTTTTTACTCTTAGCTTTCTACTATTTTATCAAGTTAAGCTACTATAGGTTTTTAACACTATGGCTAAGCTATTTGTCAGTAATTTTATATCTCTTTTCATTAATACAGGCTTTATTTCTATTTCCAGGAGGAAGATCCTTTTGCTCCTAAATGCTAATATCCAGAATTTTAATATCTTGCTTTTTAAAGTTGATGGAAGAGTTTTTAGAGAGGGAATATTGCTTCTAGCTTTTAGTTTTGGCCTTTTAATCTTAAATATTGAGTACATTTACTTGCATTTATCTTTATCTATGCAATGAAAAAATAATAATAAAATAAATGCTTAGTTTAGAATATATTTTATGCTATCTCCCTTTATTTACTATTATAAATCAACCTATCTATATTATTACTTATACTTCCTGGGAAAGTTAGGATATTCTTTTTACTCTTTTAAAATATTTAATTATAAGTAAAATGTCTCTAAGTGTAGAAAAATAGATAGAAGCTAAAAGATATGCAAGTAGAAGTGAAATAAATAGGAAGTATTATTAAAGCTATATTTTTGGATAGCATTAATTAAACACTAACTCCATCTATAGCTATAAGAAGGTAGCTAAGAAAGAAACTTTGAGACTTCTAATAAAGTATTTTTAGCTACCAAAAGATAGGTGAGTGATTAAATATAAGTAAGTAGTAATATAAAAGTAAATAGAAAGGATAATTATTAATAAGAAGCATATCGTTGTAATGTTAACTATATCATTATACATATACTACTGAAATAAGGTTTAGTAAATAAGAACTAATACCTCCCTATAATTTTGCAATGAATTTGATTAGATATATATTATGAAGATAAATGCATTAAATGAAAATAGCTAGAAATATAAATTATACAATTAGCTTTAACTAAATAACCCAAAGAGTTTATTAAAAGCATGCTGTTCCTTAAAATTAGTAGTTTCGGCTATTAGCGTAACAATCTAAATCAGCTAATTTAATGAGCCCAATAATATTATTATAGAGTATAAAGATATAATAATATGCATAGATTTAAAGAAAATTGAAGATAAATAACTTATAATATATAGAAAATACTTAAAAAGCTTACTTACTAGAATTAATTTCTTACATTTATATAGGTAATAGAGTGACAGGAGTATTTTCAATTCATTTATTAAAGAATGAATAAATTATGCTATCTCTAATTAAGAAGCATTTAAGCTAAGAAGATAAGTTGTATATTATGGCTAGAAAATAAATAAATTCTAATATTCTTACTCAAAGCATCGTATACTAAATCAAATTCTAATAAATTATTATATATAGTTGTTCGAAGGTAAACAACAAGGTCATCTTCATCAGAGGTTGGGGAAGTTAAGTACCCATAATCGACTTTATGTCTTCCTCTGCTTTGGTTTGGCCTCGAGACATAAGATTCTTAGACCTTCGGCACTGGCTTAATTTGGATTTAATTCTGGAACGAAAAAGAAATAATATTGCGAGCTTCATCAGAGGTGGGGAATTTAAGTACCCATAATTGACACATGTCGTCCTCTGCTTTGGTGATGCAATGAGACACAATCCTGCCATGTCCTTGGACCTCTAACAAGTATTAAAGATTACGAGTATTCTAAAATTATATCAGTATTGAACATTTTTATCAGTACTGAATAATTATACCAGTATTGAACAAGGTTTATCAGTATCTGATAATTTTATCAGTAACAAACATTCTTGTCAGTATGAAACATTTTTTTTAAAGAGCTGCGCACCAACGAGAGTGCTACGCGCTCTATAATCAAATTTTAATAAATTATTATTAAGTATATTCAGCTTGCAATTATATAAGAATAAGTTTATTTAATATAAAGATAGGAACCAGCTATTATATTGCCAATTGACTTCTAAATCAAGAAAAAACAAATCTTCAACCCGTTTTTCTCAAATTTTAGTTATTTTATTTTTTTTCTTAAAAATATCAAATATATTTCTCTTATGAATGAACTACTTTAGCAGCTATTAATAAATATTTTAGGTCTTAAAAGATAATAAACTTATTAAAGAATTAGCAATTATGCTACTAATTAAATAAATGAGAATAAGTTCTAATTATCAAGGATATCCTATTGATAATAGAGGTATTGATTAATGTTTATAATAAAGCTTATCTTAGATAAGATTATAATTATCATTTTAAAACTCTAGCTTATAAACCTAGATTTTACATTAGTTTATTCAGGTATGGTTGATAAATAATGTAAATCTACTTTACTTTAGATAGAAGAAACGGATAGTAGAGAGTATTTAGTTTTACTAAAGGTATTAGATAGTATTTATAAGTAGCAACATCAAGAATTATTATCAAATTAATAATCAAGAAAGGATATTGTGAGTTAGAATATGCAAAGCCTTTAAAAGATAGCACTTTAAATTATAACATTAACTAGTTACTTTACTTATCTACTTCTAAGCTATTGAAGATATAAATCTATCAATCAGGGAGTCTCTCTATTAAAAAACAAGTAAAAACTCTTTTATTTGAAAGCTTACATTAATATAATATAGCTTATCAAATTTCCTTTATTTGTTATAAGCTTAATTTAATTTCATTAAGATACTAATTAGAGAAAAAATATAGATAATATATAATAAAAACAATGGATACTAAATAATAATTAGCAGGGATAGCACTATACTGATAACTATCTAACTTTAGGAAATTCCATCTAAAATATAATAAAGTAATAATTATTTAAAAAGGAAGCATCTTGAAATAATAATTACTATAGATAGATTTCTATATTACTAACTCTTAAATATAGTTATTATATAATGCTTTAATATAAATAATTGCTTCATTCTTTAGTTGAGCTTGCTAATGTATAGTGATTGATTTAGCAAAGATAATTAAAAAATATTATGTAGATATATGATATTTATTAATAGTTGGATCATTTATATTATAAAATAGTTAGATACTTCATTTTATCTCAAAGGATTCAGTTAAGGAACCATTCATAGATAAACTATTTACCTCAGCTATTTTGCTTACTTCTTAGGACTGGTTTTAGATAAATTAGAAGGAGTTTTATTCTTAATCATCCTAGTTTACTTTATTAAAAGTTTGAATGAGTGGATAAATACTGTTTTTTTATCTTTAAGGCAGTATTTCACTTTTGGTAGGATTTAATTCCTCTTTTGCATAAACCATCTAATGAAAATCAAAGTTATCGATATTGCTTTAGGCTCTATTTTATTAGAATGATTGCTTAGATATCCCTCAATTGCTTAACTTCTGTAATCTTCTCTTCTATATTTACTAATGCTTTTCAAGCATCTCTATTCTAGCATCGCATCTATAAGCAAATCTAAATAGCATTGTAGTATCAACAGGATCTTGTCTTAGCCATTTTGGATAATATCTTTTCATAATTCATTTAGAGTAATATCCTGATATAATAAAGATCAGAGCTATGATACCAATAAGCAAATAATCAAATTCTCTCTTGATATAGTTAGTTATTATAGCGAAAATACTTATAGTTACTGCAATAAATAGAACAAATATTTGAAATATATTGGCTCTATCATAGGTATAAGGTTTAGTTTTATACAGCACCAAAGTATAAATAAGCAAAACAGAAATAAATAGAAAACTATGGACAGTTGCATAGCTTTTCTTAAGTATTCTATTAATCACTACTAATAAAATCTAAACTTCAGATTTAACCAAAATACTATAAGGCTTTTCCATTATATGTAAGGAACCACTTTTTATATCTTATCAATGGGGTCTTGATAGAAAGGCAAGAGGAAAATACACCAAAATACTTATAGAAGACAAAGTCATTTTAACAATATGATCTGTTGAGTTACATGAAAGAAAGCAATTTTTCTCTAAAAAAGATTCTTAATACTATATAGTCCCATTTAAATTTAAATCAACTCCTTATATGCATTCAAATATATCTGTTAAAATTAATATGATTGGAATATAAAATAAATCTCCAATCAAAGGTAGTAATAAGAAAGTTACTCTACCTAAAATCGATGATAGTTTACTCTAGAATTTTAATTCTAACTGGTTTAAAAAAGTTAGCAAGAGAATAAAGAAGATAGCTATTAAAACGATGCACACTCAAAAACTATTTAAATATATCCATCTACTTTTAAAATCAAAAATCAAAACTTTTATTATTTAATCAAGTCCTTCATATAGAGTATTTAAATCTGGTCCTAGAGCTAGATATTAACCACTATGAATAATTAGAATGAAGAAAAAAAAATCATCCTCCATTGTTTTTTCAACTTTATTAATAATTTTTTCATGTTTTCGGCCTCTTCAAATTTTAATGCCTATATAAAATAGGGATAGACTAAAAGAAGCTAAACTAATCATTATGTAGTTTACAATAAATATTCCATTTTTAAATTCATAAAGATATCTTTAAGTGAAATTGCAATCTTCAAACTGTTCAAAGTGATCTAAAGGAACTTCATTAGATTTACCAAAATAAAGAATTTCAGTTTCAAAATCCCAGATGATTGCACAAATAGGGCAATATCTACCGTTATAATAGAAATCATAGTATCCTGTTTAATTTGCTTAAAGGCTCTTAAACAAAAAGTTTACATCATATCTAAAATTGTTTTTAAATCTCACTCTTCCACTACATCCAATAAAATCTACGCTATTAATTGCTTAATACATAACATCAGGATCATTATAATATTTTCCTCAAGATATTATTTTCTATAATGCATGTGCTACTATCCATGGCTCTTCAAAAAAATAGCACTGATAATCAGGAATCAATATTTAGGTACATTAAGAAACAAATTCATACTACTACTAGCCAACCTCATTTTTTCATGCAATAGGATGAATAAAGATTTGATTACCTACAAATATAACTTATTATCATTTTGCTCCTTTTGCTTTAGACTAATCACTATAAATAACATAGTTTCCCATATTATGACCTATTCAAATAAGATCCTCTTTTTTACCTCCTTTAATGTAAAATTAATATCCTATTTCAACTTGTGATTCTAGTCAAGCAAGACAAATTATTATTCTTATTTACTTTTTCATTATGTCACTTACAATAGCTTGATGAATTGGAATTCTATCTTGCAACCCTTCCTCCCCTTTAGTTAATCATCATTCAAAAATAAATAAATTAGGGTCACTCACTACCTGAATTCCATAATAAGCAGCATTTTTTATAATATATTTAGAAATTAAAATGTAATCAGGAATATTTTCAGTATAGATTCCTATCTTATGCCATCTATTCTTCTGGATAAACTTTAGTATTTTATCACCAAAATCAGCTGAATTCGCATAATTGTAGGTTATACTATGAAATCCTGATCTATAAGCAATATTATCGTTTGTAACTGTTAAAAATGTAGGAACTTTAACTCCAAATTCTTCCAAAAGCTAAACTGTTGGATAGATTGTTTCAGAAGTTTTGACTGCATGAACAGGTCCTAATTAATCAGCATTCTTAATTAAATGATCTATGTAATAATCTCTATTATACATCTGCTAACTATAATTCATTTTCACTGCTACAAAGTTATAATTCTGTAATATTTAGTCATTATGTTGCCTTACGTCTAAAGCTCCACATCAAACAGTATTTTAAATTTACATACCGAACCAATATAAAGTACCATCATAGTTAACTTAGTTAATGCTATAACTAAAAGTCAAATTAATTTTGTTTGGAGGAGGTGTTTCTGAATTTCCTAGTCATATTACATTCTATATTTTAGTGATTTAGTCATCTTCTATATTGTGAGCTAATTTAATAAGTAGCTGCTATTTATTATAAACTGAAATCCTATATAAAGTCCTTCCTAGTTGATTGTTCAAGACATAATCAACTCTATACTATTCTAAATTTAACTTTCCTTTCAGTATATTATCTAAAATTTACTTCAAGTATGTTCAAATTCATTGATTGCTATTAAATGAAAATTAGTCGTATGAATTAAAAGCAATTAATCCTGTTCCATTTTGAGTTAAAATAGACAACTCCTATATATAAAAGCTTGCTTCTATTGATAGAATACAGCCAAATCCCCCTATATACAATTTTGCTTCTTCAGCTAATTAAAGCATTTTCAAAGCAGATTATTTATCAACGTTCAGAATTAAAACTGAAGCACCTGATGCTTTCAAAATAGGCATTAAATCTAGTGAAATGTTTTCATAGCTTCTTATCACTAAAGTACTTTTAATTCCCTTTTGCTTTAAATAGTTAAAAGGTAGAGTATATTTTTCCAAATCTTAGTGAATCAAGAAAGAATTTTAGATTCCATAATAATCTAGAAACTGCTAAATTGAACGTCCTTCAATTTGATAACTAGGAAGAACATACAAACTATTGAATTTGTTGTCATTATAGATTTATCTGTAGCAGATTAAATGAATAATCTAATTTTTTAGACTAATAACCTTAAGCAAACTGGTGAATTAAAGCCTTTCAGTTAAATCAATTATAATCCTTAACGAATTAAATTCTATTTCATCTAAGTCCTTTAGCTTATATATTTCTTTAGCTTATATTTTTCCTTTTCAGCAATCAGAATCACACTAAAACGAACCTTACATTTTTTCGATAAGAAAGTATGCAGTTGATTATGAATTTGAAGTGTAGGCAATTAAAATAAAAGTGGAGGCAATATTAAAGGAACTTCCTAATAGTAGTAGCATGAAAAGCTTAAAAATAGTTATCATTTTTATTATAAAGGAAACAATAATTTACTTACCTCAGTTACTTTAAAGTTATTTATACCTTCCTTTACTTTTTCTCTTCTAAAAACAAATCTATAGTTCTATCCTTATATCATTCCCAACTTTGGCTTATTTTAATAACTAAGCAGTTAAAAGTAAGAAAGATAAGTAAAACTTAGTTAATAAACTGATAGAAACAACTAAATACTGATATATCAAGTATTAATTGTTAGGCCAATGGACTGCACTAGTAAATAACAGAACTAAGTAATATTTATTATTATTCTATTGCTTTTATTATAAACTTTGCTAAGCTTTTAAGAAAAGTCAATGTTCCAACATTTGTTTAGGAATTAACTTTAGCAAGTATATGCAAATAATTCCGAAGAATAAAATATTTATTGTTAAGCAAGAGTAAATAATCTTATGAGTTTGATATACAAAGGAGTTGCTAAAGGATAAAAGTAAAATAATTATTAAAAGACTAACTAACTTTTTTATAAATCAAAATATTGTAAAACTTAAAATTAATATATTAAATGCTATAAAACGTAAAGTAGTTATATCAATCAACCAAAATATTTCCATTCTCATCCTTTTTTAGCCTTCTCTTTTAGCTTGCTAGATATTATCTTATATTTATATAACTTTAAAGTAGGTTTAATTTAATGAAAAGCATAAAATGAAAAGGGAAATATATTATTTATAAAATTTGCAAGTTTAAAGTAAATAAATTATTTAGCTACTCTAATCTCATGTTTCTGAGTATCTCTTAGTTATTAATGAGCTTATATGATGATATTGCTATTAAAATCCCATTATGATCAAATTTTAATTGGATAAGTAAATTAAATGAAAAATATTTTGAGTAATTAATAAATTAAGAGTCCTAAACAATTCTATAAGGAATAATCATTTATTACCTGCATTATATATAAGATAAAAACTGTATTAACAAGTCTAAATATGCTGAAAAACCAATAGTTGGATTAACTTTTATTTATAATTGAAAAATATAGTAAAATTGGATTAAAAAGATATTCAAAAAACATACTATTATGATTGCTGACTTAATTACAACAAATATTTTCTTTCATTCATATAACCTTCATTTAAACCAAATTAACAATAAAAAGTGCTTAATAAATCAATATAATTAAGTAGAACATTTACTAAAATAATCTGACTATAACTACTCTAAGAAATAAGCAAATATGAAAATTATTAATTCTATTTAATAGATTCTACAAATATATGGACTTAAAACCTATTTTCTACCAAATTTAATTTAATTAATTTCTATAATATTAACTTATAACATGGTATCTTAGAATGGAAATTAAATTACATAGCAATAGTTAATTTATTTATATTTAGAAAATAAATTAAGATTAAGGGAATTAAATAAAGTTTATATAGGTATTAACTTCTATAAATTACTATATTTAATAGTGAACATATATATTAATAAGTCCTATATTTTAAACTAGTAACTAGTTTTCTAAAGGTATCCCCACCCTTATGCATTAAATATATCTAGCTTTTAATAATTTTTATTTCTAGAATTAAAGAGGAATAGTATTAAAAGAAATAAAAGTACATTGAGTGATTTAAGCTTATAGAATTCATATATTTGGAAGCATGCCTCGTTAAATATCTCTTATTAGTAAGCATAGCATTATTAGCAATAATTATAATATAATATTATATAAATTAAAGAGATATTAGATTAAGCATATCATTATATAGCTTATTTATCTTAATTAGATAATAATGATTCATCTTTCACTAATTAACTCTTACCTATTTAATTGGAAATTTGCTAGTATATTCTTATCTTCTAACAACAAACATTAGGAATTAAGACTCTTTTTAGATACCATTAAGCATTTTTCTCTTTAATTTAAATTATCATATAGGAGATTTTCTTTTAACCATTAGCATTTCTAGCTTTGAACTTTATTAAAGAAGTGAGAAAGTTGTTGATAGAGTCCTTTGCGTTATAAAACTCTTAATTAAAGCTTTTATTTTATTATATAGTTATATAGTAATTTTTTATTAAAGTGCTATGATTATAAAGGTAGGTATATTTAATAAGAGTGGCTTTGATTTGACTCTTATGTTCATAATAAATTTAGAAGTATAGATTGATTATTAGTTAATTATTTCTAAGAAGGATGAAGCAAAGTGTTAATATAGAGATTCTTTATAAAATCAACAAAAAAAAGTTCTTTGCAAAAGAATCATAGAATAATGTCTTCACTCTCATCCCAATCGCAAACTTCTGTAGGCTAAAACTTTTTCCTTTTGTCATAGACAAATTCCGGATTATCCGGAGTTATTTAGTTTATCTTGAATTGATCGTCCATCTAGTGCTTTATCTTACGAACCTCTTCTGGCGAAAGCTTGTTCAAATCTTGAGCATGCTTCTCTTTAAGGCACTTAACGAGACTTACAAGCTAGGAATCTTCAATTTTTGGATGGTTAATGTACTTAAAATGCTTTTTCTTAATTTGGGAAACAATCGATTCTGTTTCTTATTCCAAATCTTTTATTTTCATACGATGATGATACAATTTACCAGATGAAGGGACTAAATACTCAAGTACAATTACTGGAGGAAAGAATCTAAGTCCAAATCTTTTAGGAGCATAGTCTTCAGGATCAAAAGCCATTTTATTTTGCATTTAGAACTAAAAATATAAATATAAGTAATTTCAAGTACCCAAGTCTTCTAGATTTTTCTTTTTAAATGAAATTACTTCTCAATATGAATACATTTAAACCATATTTAACCAATTAAAAATAGTTTAAATTGAAGAAAATAAAGAAGATCAATTTATTAATGAAGCATTAATTTTTATTTTAAACTTATTTGTCAATAGTGGATTCAGAAGCAAAGTAGGGTTTGTCATGCTCGAGCATGAATTCACATCTGTTTAATTTAAATTTATTACAAATGCGTATTACCTTCTTATCTAGCTTATTATTGCTTTTGGACTTTAAATCAATTTTTAGGTCAAGTTCACTCTTTTAGAAGTTGAGTTCTAAGATCTCATTTTTCTTGTTTTGAATGTTTTACTAAAGTTACTAAATTTTTGAACCTATAACTTTGATTTCTTTGAGTAGATTTTGTAGTTTTTCTTAATCTAGGACTACTTTTTCCATTCTCTATAACTCAAGCTATTTAATTTCGTTAATCTACAGGGCAAAGTAATCTTTCTACTTCTTAGAATTATATTCATTAACATCAAACTCAGTATGTAGTATTTCAGTTTCAGCAGTAAGGTCTTTAACTAGCTTTTTAGTCTCAGTTAATTAATTTTTGCACTTGCTAATTTTTTCTTTGTTTTCCAGATATTTTAAGTATTATTATCTCGAAAGTTATTTCTTAACTAAGTCATCCTAACAATAATCACATACTTTCGTATCTTTAAATGACTCCTATAAATTCTAATGAGTTCATCTTTTTACCAGGGAATAGAACATATTTTCTCCTATATCAAGACACTAAGGACAGTACTTTTAGGAACAATTATGACAGTATTGCAAATATGTAGTGGGAAAGTATTTTTTACATCCCCTACATCTAAGTTCACATTAACCTCTTTATTTATGATTTTTTGCATGAGGTTTTGGGTTTTCATTACTAACCTGGGAATCTTTGGTGTTTTCTATTTCTTCCAGATCTTCTGTAGAATACTCAATTTACTATATCAAGCATGAATTTTAAAGTTCACTTTCTATTGAGTTTAAAGATTTCTTAAGGCTTTCAAGAGAAAAATTAGTAAGAAAGCTACTCTTATCTTAGTCTTAAGTTTCTGAAAATTTACTAGTTGCTACTTGTAAATCCATACTGTCTTTTATTCTAATCATATATTATGAGTTTTACTTATTTCCTACTTAGTTCTAGTTACTTTATCCTGTTTTATCTTCGTCTTACATCTTAATAAAATGATATTAGGATTTTTAAAGTAAAAATATTTTAATTTACACACCTAAAATGCAATCAGTCAGCCAATATTTTGGATACAAGTAACTATTAAAATCTTTAAATAAGCAATCGAAAAGATCCTATAAGCTAATTGTTTAGTATAATGAAGGCATTTAAATTAATCACTTCAAGAAAGAGTAATTAGATAATAAAGCTTTAGTTATATATAGAATTATGCTTTTTAACGATGAAATTTGAAAATTATGACTAATAGATAATCGAGTAAGGTAAAATAAAATTACAAGTCTATTACTAGATTACTGTAAGTTAAAACTTAATTAGCAATTAAAATTACTTAAAAGGGATTGTATTTATATCTGAGAAATAAATAAAGAGCAGCATTTAATATAAACTGCTTTTTATATTCCTTTTATTAAAATTTACTTAATAGCTGCCTTTAATAGAACCATTTTATTCAAACTTTTAGACAGCTAATAATACACTATCTACTATAAAGCTTTAATATAGCAAAATTTGAATTAAATGAGATAATAATTGGTTTATTAACTAATATTTAATGACTGATATAGAGTTTTGATATAAGTAGAATAAGAAATAATAATATAAATGCAAATAGAAAATAAAGGAATAAATGCTAACTTAAGAATCTTAAGTATAACATATTCACTACATTACTACAATCTATAACTATTATAATCTATCTATACTTTATATTTTATTAGATAAACTCCTAAATCCTCATTTATTTAGATATCTGTTTTTAATCTAAATTTGTACATAGAACAATTAGCAAAAATAAAACAAATAGCAAGGAAGAAGCTTTAAGTAAATAGTCATAAGCTTAATATATATCTTATAAGACAAGAAGATAAAAGAAAGTTGATAGTATATACTTCTAGCAAATAGAATAAGCATAAACAAATTACTAACTTTAGTATTATACTTTTATTATAATTAATATATATCCTTATTTTTAATTTAATTCTCTAACTTAATTAAATAGCAAATTTATCTTCTTTAAATACTACAAGAAAATAACTATTCTTTAAATAAAAAAAGTTATTTAGAATGTTGGAAAAGTTAGAACTAAATAAATATTAGCTTATTTTTTGAAGGAAAAATAAAATAAGGTTTAATAGATATAATAAAGCTATAAAGGTAAAAACAGGATATAAAATACTTTTAGTGTAAATTCCAATGATAGAAATACTAACAATAAGTATAAAATGCTAAATAATTACAACTTAAATTACATTTGGTAATATCTTTTTAATCAATCTAAGCTTATTGTAATAACTAGTATTAAATACATTCATTTCTAAGGCTAAAATAAACTAAAATTAGCTGTTTGAAATTATTATCAAGGCTATTTAAATTTGATAAATGACATAAGAATTTATTCCTTTGAAGCTAAGTGGAAAGTGATAAGAAATTGATCTTACTAAATAGGATGTAGAAATATAGAATCCTTTGTAAGGAAATAAGCAGAGTTAGCCTATGTATAGATAAGTTAAGTTTAGTTTCAAACCTTATTAAAGAAGCTAAACACAAGTTTCTATTGATTTAGAGAATGATGAAGTTGAAGAAGTTGAAGAAGTTGGAAGTAAGTTTGGATTTAAAAAGTCATAAACCTAAAAGAATATGGATTTGAAGGAAAGAGTATTGGAAAAGTCTTACTAAGATTAATATGGAAAAGGCTATGAACTTTTATAAAAAATAGGAGGATTTAAAGCTGGATAAGGAATGGGTAAAGATAATTAAGGAATAGTAAATCCTATCTAAGTCAATGTACGATTATCCAAATAAGGACTTAATGAAAACGATCTAATAGGAAATAGAAATATCAAATAAAATACATTTAAAAAGCATGAAAAGAAAGGAAAAAATTAAGAATAAGATAATGATTAGTTTTTTGAAGATCCTAAAAAGAAGAAAAAAATTAATGAGTAATTTGATATTTTCAGTGACGACGACGAAAAAACATTATTCGTTTCTGAAAAAGACGTAGAACAGCGCAAATTATAAAAGCAGATTGAAAGTAAACTAGAAATTTAACTAAACAGGGAATTTTAAATAAACTCAAACACCCAAAAAATAGATTAGAATTAAATTAAAATACGTTAATTAGAATAATTAATTTCCTAACTAGAAGATCTAAAGAAAAAAACTAAGCCACACAAATTCATTTCCACTTGCAATACCTTATATGAGTTTTTTCCAGATTTTTTCATGAAATATAGCTTTGCAAAGCCAATAATACTTCAATTTAAAAAAGTAATTGAGAGTAATTTATAGGATTGTGATATTAAGTTAGAATTTAAGAAGTACTTAAGCTTTTATAACGCTTTTAATGAATTAATAAGTGTAAACTTTGAAAATAATGAAGATTACAAGTTTCAAGTATTGTATCAAAAAGATTTAAGGGATATTCTTAACCCTTTTATATTAAAAGCCAAAATTACTATGAGAAATTTAGAGTAGGAAAGTGAAGCTGCTATCAGTTTTTTCTAGAGTATTAACGAACTAAAATAATAAGAGGAATCATCTTAAAGCATATTTATTTAGGTTCTATAGGAAGTTTTTTAAAAAGAAGTATAAAAATAACTAATCTTATATATCCAAACTAAATTTGACCCTAGTTAAAGTCCTATTGATTTCGTACTTAACCTTAAAAAATACTTAACTTGGGAGTAACTAAAAATAATCTAAAAAGAGATCTATAGTAAAATTAAACCTTCGTTTAAGATATGGAATCCAGAAGATCTGGCGGGCTTTGCTTATCTATCTAAAATTTATCCTTTATTCGTTAGATTAAAAAAAAGAGCAGGTATAAAAAAAGTTTCAGATTACTGGGAAAAATTAATGATCAAAACTATATTGCCAAAGATAAAGCAATAAAGCATATAGTATATTTAGATATAGGAAGCGTAGAAAGTATTAAAGTGGTAGGAAATTATTCCTGATGATATCTTATATTATTTTTTAGTTGAGAACAAATTCTTTGAAATGCTTTAAGAATAGTTAAATAGAGTTATTGAAGCCGCTCTAACCAGAAAAGAAATAGACCTTATTAAGAAATGATATTTTGAATGGAAATAAATGTTTAAAGCTAGCTTTATAGAATGTTCGAAGGAAGAGTGGATCAAACTTCTTATGTAGATTGAATCTAAATTTGATAATAATTAAATAACTTTTAGATCTGCTTAAATAATTTAAAGTAATTTATTCATGTTTTTAGAATTATGCTTCTTCTCTATAGCAACCTTCATAGTATAAATAAGCAATAAAGCTCAATAGCTATATTTTCAAATTTAAATTTAGCGTCTTAAATATAAAAGCTTTATATATTAATTTTAATTATATTTCTTATCTTCTTTGTTTTATTAGAAAGAAATTCCTTTTACTAGGTAATAACTTTAATAAATAAATAAATTAAACCTAAAATATTTAATGAGTATAAAATATTGCATTCATTATTAAGAAATTAAAGTACATTAATAGAATAAAATGTTGTTCTTATATGTTTCTTGATATTTTAAATAATAACAGGTTGTTATATACAGCTGCTTTCGATTAAAAAGATGCTATATAAGTATTTAGGTTTAGTTTGCTACTATGATCTATTTATACTCTAAACTTATTATTTTAAGTTAAATTGTATATTATACCCTAAATTTTGAAGAAATTTATAATGAAATCAGAGTTATCTTTAAAAAACAATCTTTAAAATAGTTCACTATTCCTCTTGGTAACTAATAGATAAGCTTAAATAAACGTATAGCTGATTTAAGAAGTAAAGAGATTAAAAAGGGATAATTAAGTAGCATTAAAGTAGAAAATTGTGATATAATAATAATAATTTAATTATTTAAATTATTCTCACATCATTCAGACTAAGGTTTAGTGTTCAGTGTTTGAAGCAACTCTTGAGTGAATTGCTTAACAGTTTTGTTTTTATTTTGTGCCTGCTCGCTGATTTTCTAATATTTTTAGTAGTTTTCTAGAAAGATTTCACATTGAATAATGAACTAAGTGAACATCTAAAGTAAAGTTTCAGTATATTAATCAACATTTATCACTTTTTCAAGGTTTATGTTATTGTTCTTTGGTCTATGCGATATCTAAATAACTCCTTTGATGATCTAGGTTTTTTAATTAAACTATTGAAAATTATCAGGATTTAGACTTTCTTGGAAATCTACTAAAGTTGATCTTATATGAGTTTATTTCTTCTATATATACTGGAAAACTGGATAGGTAAATACAGGAAGCGATGTTTATAGATCAACTACTTTATTAAACCTATAATCATTATAGGGAGATATTATCATCAAAGGCTTTTAATATCTTACAGCCTCGCCACAAATTCCTGCATCTATAGGTATTTATTCTCATTACCCTAGCCTATTCAAAATTAAAAAGAATTTATCCTTTACGAATAGGTAATTTGCCTAATTTACGTTTAGGATTCTTATTGCTCAAAATTTTATCATTTTAAGTAGTTATTTCTTATCCTTGCACTTGGACATCTCTATAAAAGCTCGCATAATTTCGTCTCTAGATTTAAAATGATACATCATTGTTTTGTGATATTATAGTTAGAACATTTTTATTCCAATGAATTGCACTAAGTTTTCTGCTAGAAAAACATCATCATTAGTAAACCAGCAGTTATATGAATTGGTGGCTTCTAAAATAGCTACAACTTCTTAGTTCTTGTAAGAACAAATTATTGGAAAAAGCATAATGGTATCAGCAGGACATCCTGCAACCTTAATATCAATTTTGGGATCATAATCAGGATGTGACTTGGTATCTTTAACGTTTATTTATTTCCTGCTCTAAATAACATTTCAAAACAATCCAATATTGCAATCAAAACGTTCCTCTTATTATTTTTCATCTCTATGTAATCTTCATATTTCATTCGAAGTCTAATCAAAAACTCAGCATATTACTCTTTCACAATTTAAGAGTGACGGTACGTCAATCTGTATAACATGTAGCAAATCATTGACATCATGAATTTTGGTGAAGTTGTAAATAGTCTATTTTAACAATAATACTCTTTTGTTCAAATCATAAAGTTGCTATAGCTACTCACATAAATGATATATTGCAAGCTTTCTTTAGTAATCATAAACTTATCTAAGACTATTCCAAGCTTAATCAGGATTTTCCAAAATTTAGAAGAATAAATTTCTAATTTCACTTTTGAGATTAACCAAGCGAATACTTAGATCACGAGGTTCAAGAGGTTCTCTGTAGCTATTTTTACTTTGATCAGCTTCTATTAACTCTAGTTCTTCCTAAGAATAGTGCTTTCTGTACTTTATTTCTAGCAAATTCTAATTTAGCTTTTATAGCTAAAGTTACTATTTCTATAATCTAAAATTTAACTCTGTTATATTTTGAATAATTGCATTTTTTTCATTTTCTCTCTGGCTAATTTACTACATAACAGAGTAGAAAGTAACTTTCAACTTGTAATTGATTTCTTATATATCTATAATAGTTTCCTTTTCACCTAACTCTTCCTTATTCTAATAATTTAGACTATTTCTTTTGTGATTAAACTATATTTTTTTAGTCTGCTCTTCTTTACCCTGCTTTACTGCTTCTGAAATGAGTGAATAATAGTGAAGGACTTTATCCTACAAACTCTCATTTTATTGAGAAAGTTACTAGATTCTTGGAACGAAAATTTCAGATAAATTTTTTAATTTGCCAGTTTCAATCTAGAGTGCTCTTATTTTTCTGTTAATCAAATTAAGTTTAGATTCAGCAGATTATTTTGGTTGAAGGTTTTTTATTTTTTCAATTACAGATAAAATTGAATTTTTAAATTACTCGTTCTAGTTCAAATCTTAGTCAAACCATTTATTAGCTCTTGCTTTATCTAGAAAATCTTTTAAGATTTAATCTTTCTATTTGATGATATGAAGAGAAAACATGAATTATGTCTAGGTATTTTCTCTTTACTTTTAGACGGAATGAGAACGAATATGTGAGTTTTTTAAACTCAAAGTATTTGTGCTTATCATTTTAAAAATTTGAGAGTCTTTGTACTTGCTTTAAGCTTCATTTGACTAAGGTATTTAAATTTATATTTTCTTAGGTAATCTTTCAAATTCTGTATAGTCATTTATAGTTTAAGTAATTTTAGGTTAAGATTTTGATCTTGCTGACTTCATGGACTCTTATTACAGGGTTTTGCTAATTTATAAATGAAGATGGTTCTGGTAGTTAACAAGTTTATTGAATATATCTAGTTTCTTTTATCTTTTACTCTTCTTTTCTGATTTCTCTCTTGTTCAACTCACTCTAACACTCTAAATAGGACCCATAACAGCTTTACCATTTGTGTTCACAAGCAAAGGTAATTGAATGACTTTTTTTTAAATCTAACTCATATTTAAATAAAATAACTAATTTAATAAATTAACTCCCTAACAACAACATTACTCTAAACTGTAATTTTCAGCTTTTAATATTATTTCACTATCTTTTAATTAGATCTTCTTGGCACAGACTTAATACTCTCTTTTCTAAACTAAAATCATTTATTTATTCTTTAAGTTGAGGAATCTAACTAGCAAGTTCTTTAAATTTGCCTAAAGTTTTGAATAAAAGATTGCGTTAATAAAGTTTGAGCATAATAAAATGTTAGCATAAAGTAAAAATAACTATAGCATTAATGTTAAGCTTTTACTTCCACCCAATTAATTAATACTAAAGAGATTCTTCCACATTGATTACTTTTATACGCTTTCTATTAAATATTTATTAAGCAATATTTTAATTAATTGTTTTATTATAGTTGCACAACAGTATTGAAGTATTATAGTGTAAAGGAGAATATCAAATAAGAAAACTATTAAAATATGTAAGACTTAAAGTAGCTAATATAAATATGAGAATTCCTTTATCTTTTCTATTAATATCTAATAGCAAATCTCACTTAGTAGCTATATATAAGTATATTAAGTAATATTAATATAAGTATTTAATAGTTGCTATTGATTACTTATAATGCTAGTTATTGAGTTTAATAGAGAGATAAGGGTTTATATAATATAAGAGCATATTAGCTATTGATAATATCTAATTGAAATATTAAGTATTCAAGTTCATTATCTATCTCCTTAAATGCATATTCAGATGCTCTCAACAAATAGCATTAATAATGCTTTCATTTATCATACAAATTTTATATTAAAATAGATAAAAACACTATAGATAATATAAGTTAATTCAAATGAAGAAAATAAGCATTAGCAAGTACTTCATAAAGACTAGTAGCAACTGATATCTAAGTAACTAGTGAATTGGATTTAATAAATGAGTATAAAGGATTAAGTAATATAAATAGGGAATACATTTAATGACATTATATATTTTCCATATTGATAGTTTTAATGCAGGACCAAGATTCAAATTCTTCTTCTTCATCTTCTATTATTTCATCACTTTCTGAAAGCACTGATAAAAAAAGCTCATTAAATTCGTTCAACACTTTAGGAACAGACTCTAGTTACTCTGATTCAGAATATGAAATAATGTTGAAGAAAAAGAAGTATTAACATGATCATTTTTGTAGACGAAATGCCCTGAAAGATAAACATTAGTACTTTAATATCTAAGAACTGGAAATGTGGCAAGCTAATAAGAATGTTAGGCTACTATAAAATCTCTTCTAGCAACCTCTTAATATCTAAATATTAAAAGAGGAAGAAGTTGAAAGAGAAAAAAACAGGCAAATGGCAAAAAAATTGGTTTAAGAGGAAATTTAACGATAGTAAGAGGGATCTGAAGATGAAGAAATAAAGAGATTGAGGGAACTTTAGCGAAGACAGACAAGAAGACTTACGACTGAAATTTGTTCTACGAAATTTTGTAAGTTATTTAACAGTTATATAGTAAAAGAAAAATTAAAGGCTACTGCTGCAGCCTATCATAAGTAAAGACAGGAAGGTGAACTTTAAGTCGGTATTTAACTGAAACCAAACTAAGAATAAAACTAATCCTAGCCAACAAAAAGTAAAGGAAGATCACTTAGCCCTACCAGAATAAAAGATGTACAAGAAAATTAAGATTTAAAAATTGAAAGTGCTGAAAAATAAAGAAAAAAGGAAATAGAAATACTAAACTGATTTTAAGAATTAAGAAACAAACTAAAATCATGAGGAAAGGCTGCTAAGAAGAGTGGATTAAAATTCATCAAGATATTTAAAATTTAACTATCAATGAAAAACAAAAATTCTGATGAGATTAAAGAGGAATTACCTAAAGTGATAATAACCAAAGAATAGAATCCTAAGTATAGTGTAGCATAAAATCTGCTAAGTTAAAGGCATTTAGACCTTGGAATAATAAAATAAATAAAACTAGAAAATGTTAAATTTAAAGAAGATAAATAGCGAAGTCCAACTTTAACATCTCTAGAGAGAGAAATTAATCAGAAAATGCAGGATAGAATAAGCCAAAAATTATAAGAAACTATTCATTAGAAATAGGAAGAACTTAACAGCAAACTTATGTAGCACTTCAAAAGCACTGAATAATTGCAAACTATTGATGAAAGTAAATCATTCATATCTTCATTTTACGCTCCTCAAAAAGCACAAACGCGAAATTTACTTAACTCTTTCATGGAAATAAAAAATAATTAACTAAGTTTTCAGAATCAATAGAGTGAGAATATGTATGATGAGCTGCAGGATAAAATTGACAGAAAGAAACTCATAATATAAAAACTAAAACTAAAACGAAAATAATCCGGAAGCAGGAAATAATCTTTTAGCTAAAAGAACTAAAGAGATACAAGTAGCATTTGTAGCAGTGTCTAGATAAATAACGATGAAAATTCTTTAAGAAATTTTGAATGCAATCTTTCACCAGTAAAAAACGAATCAAGCTATGATGTTACTACTGAAAATTCAATAAACTTGCTTGTAACTGATAATTCCAGAAGGAGTCACTTTTTCTAAAATTCAGTAAATAAATCCAGTGAAAAAACTAAATAAGACTAATAAGGATAATAAATGATAAGCGTTACTAATAAAGAAGATAAAAAATCTAAACTTAACATATAATTTTAAGAAAATATTTCCCCAAAAAGTGTTATTAGATTATAATCCAGCTCCACTAAAAACTCAGTCAAAATTTAGAAATAATCTATATTAAAATAAAGTGCTTAAAAAGATAATTAAAAAAAGTAAGAAAATCAGCTAGCAAGTAATTAAAAATCTTAATAACTCATTGAATAAAAAACATCTTCAAGCAACAAATTTAAAGTTTTGAGCTAATCTCCTAAATATCAAATAAGTCCTAGAATCAATCTTATTAAAAAGAATAGTAGATAAAATACTTTTGATGAAAATTAGCTTTAGAACAAAGAAGTTATAGAATAGAAAATCACTTAAAAGAACACAAATGTAAATTTATAAAATTAAGACAAATAGAAATAAAAAATGCTAACTCTAGAAGACAAATCAAAGCAATAAGGCTAAGATAATGTTAAAATAATTAGAAAAAATCTTATTAATAATGCAATTTCTCCCAAATCTCTAAATTAGACAAACTAAAAAACTCCTAAACAAAATCTAAAATCTTAAAAGACTTAAAATTTTGAAGCTTATTATAGTAAATAATCGCAGGATAAGAAGGAAGAATAAAAGCAGGATAAATTAAATTTAAAAAGAAGTAAAACTACTTCTGTCTAAAGCAATTAAGTTCAAAGGACCAAGAGTGATTAACAAATCTTTTAGGAAAAGAAAAATTAAGTTGGTCAATTTTAAGGATAAAATTAAAAAGTTGCAATTAATAAGGAATCTAAAAATTAGGAATTTGTTTAAGACAATAATTAGATTGAAAATAGTTAAAAGAACGCAAAAAATTAAGATTATAATTTTAATTAATAAGATTAGAGCTCCAAAGGTTTTAGATTTTAATCAGAACTATAAAGTAAAATTTGAGATAAAAATAGACAGGATGAGAAAGATTTAGCTTAGAAAAAAAACACAATATTTGAAACTGAAAGCAACTAAAGCAGTTAAAAGATAAAAGAAGAAAGTTACTAAATAGACACTTTTGATTATTCTTCCTAGGAATTAAAAAGAAGTCCCTTTAAAAATAACTAAAGCAATAAATCTACTTCAGAAGAAGAGTTGGAAAAACAAAGGAAGATGGATTTCTTTTTAAAAAAGAAAAATAATTATATTTAGAGTGAAGACCTGGAGTCTTTTGAAGAATAAAAAGGAAGTTAAAACAAATTCTCTGATTAAGAAAAAGAAAACTTTATGTAATAAAGATAAAAAGAATAGAATTAAAGCTTAAATTATTAAGATTCAAATTCACGATTTTTCACGGAATCAATAGAAAAAAATGAAAATTGTTAGAGCGTAGATTTTTCTTAATAATAAAACTAATAACTTTCTTAAAATTTAGGAAGAGATAGATTTAACGAAGAAATTTCTAATTATGATTAAGTTCTAAAAAATTTAAAATAAGATTTGAATGAAATAATTAGTGAAAAATCATCGGTAGAGGATTCAGATAGCTAAGAACTCAACTAAGAGAAATAAATTCAATTAATGAGTAAATAAAACTAAAATATAAATGAGCAACTTCACTTAAATACTAAATTATAGCAGGAAAGTTAATAGACTATTCAGACAAATGATGGCACAATAAAGAAGTAAAAATAAACGCAAAGTTAAGAGAAAAGCCAAAGATAAATAAATTAAAAGGAAAATTCATAAATGGAAGGAAAATAAGGAAAAAATGCGAAAAACAATTACAAAGATAAATAAGAATAGTAAAATGAAAATTTATAGATAATCGAATAAAATAAATAATCAGTAGAAAAATAAGAAAATTATAGAAAATTGTAAGAAAAGAGAAAAACTTTGATAGAAAACACAAAAAATTAGCTTAAAAAAGATTTATCACCTAAATATAATACATAATCTCATAAGTAATTAAAAATTACTAATGAAAATTAACTTGCTTTATCAGTAAATTTGATAAATGAAAAATAAAAATTAAATTAAGATAATGAAGCTAATAAATAATTATTAGACTTAACTAAAAACTAGTAAATAATAAATTAAAGTTTAACCTCATAAAAATAGCAAAACTAACAGCTAGAGAAAGATAAAGTCGAAGCAAGAGGAAGAAATGAATAAAAAGTTAATTAAACGCAAAACAAGGAAAAATAGAATTAAGAAGAGAAAAATTCATACAAATAGTTAGTTTAAAATAAAAAGATAGTCTAATAGACATAAAAGGAAGAAAAAGCATAGAAAGTAGAAAAAAATAAAGGTTCTAAAAAGCATTATTAAGTTTCAAAATCTGAAACACCTAGAGAAGAAAATTCAATTTAGAGTACTTAAAACAATAAAATTAATTAAAAAGAAAGAGATTAATTAAAAAGATAGGAGAAAGAAAAAGAAGATTATAGAAGAGATTAAACATAATAACAAAATTAATTCTAAGATTAAAAGGAGTAGAAATTATCAGAAAAGTAACAGAAGTTTATATAAAAATAGGAACTTAAATAATAGATTTAGTAAATATTCAAAAAAAAGTTTTAATAAGAAAATAAAGAGTTTGAAAGTTAAAATTAAGCACAGTCAAATAAATTAGAAGAAGAATTTTCAAAGAGTCAATTAAGTGAAGAGAGTTACTCAAAAGATTTAAAATAAGTTAATGAAGAAAGTTCATAGGATGACTCGGACTAAAAACAATTAAAAAATCTCAATGAAAGCGAAGAAAATTACAAAGAAGAAGAAAGCAAAAGCGAAGAAAATTAAAAGGGAGAAGAAAACAAAAGCGAATAAAATTACGAAGAAAAAGAAAGCGAAAGTGAAGATGAAAAATAGAATTAATAAATAAAAGGTTAATAGTAAAATCTATTTCTATAATAGAATTTGAAATAAAACTTGAAAGAATAATTTTAACGAAAAGAAAATAAAGAAATAATCCAATAAAGTTAAATACAAAATATTAAAGGTAATTAAAAATAGAAATATGTACTTAAAAACTAAACATTATTAAAAGATAAAAATTAACAAATTTAAGACATCAATTTGGACTAAGAAGGAATTAAATAAGGAAAAAATATTATAAGGAACGAAAATTAGTAAAATTAGAGATTAGAGTCACAAAATTAGGAAAATGAGTAAAAGCAGAATATATTAAAAAATTAAAAAGCCGAAAGCCAATCTCAAAATAAAAAAACTGAGATGATTTCATAAAATGAGTAGGGATTAGTTAAGAAAAAAAATAAAAATGAACAAAAAAATCAATAAGAATAATCTTCAGTGCAAAAGATCAGAAATGATAATTCTAATAAAAATTAATAGCAAGAATAATAAAAGAAAAATGAATAAAGTGTTGAAGGTTAATTGGATAAAGGCTAAAATAAGCTAAATTAATAAAATTAAAGAGAAAAGTTTAAAGAAGGAAAATTAGATAATAATTAAATATAAAATTAAGAAGAGCTTACATAAATGGAATTAAAATAAAAAAATAAAATTCAAATGCTAAAAGAAGTATAAAATTAAAGTGAAATCAAAAATGATTTAGAAAGTTCATATGAATAATAAAATTTGTAGATAAAAGAAAATTCTGACGAAATATCAAACAAAGAAGAATAAGAAAAGGAAGAATAAAAAATCAGTTTATTTAGATAGGAAGAAAAAGATAATAAGAAATCTACACAATAAGCAAAAAATAGAAAAGAAGTATCTGAAACTTAAGAAGATTCTTAAGTAAGTATAAGCAATAAAGAATAAAAGGATAAAAATTAAAATATCAATAAAAAATATATGAAGAGCAAAGAACTTTAATTAAAGGAGAAGAAAGAACATAAATAAGCTTAAAATTAAGAGATTAAATAGGACCTAATAGAACAATTATTGAAAGAAGACTTTGTATAGCAAAGATTTCAAGATAAAACAAAAAAACCTAGCAACATATTTTAATAAGAAAAAGATAGTTCTCAAGATTTAGAAGATTAAGTAGAAAGTGATATAAGTAGAAATGAAGAGGAAGATTAATTATTAAAAAACAAAAAATAAGAAGAAAGTAATAAGAACTTAAAGCGTTAAAAATTAAATCAATAAGAAGAAAATTGTAACTATTAAAAATAATAAAATGAAACTGATTCCGATGAAGATTTATCGAATCAAGAAGAAGAAATTCAAAATTAAGAATTTGATTAATCGGATTAAATAATAATAACTAAATAATAGAATAAAAAACCATTTGTCGATAAAGATAACGAAAATGATTAAGAAATTGTTCTTTAAAGTAATTAAGATTAAAATGAAAAGTAAGAATATCAATATAATGTCTTAGAAGGATAGTAATAAGAAAATTAATAAATAAAAAAATAGAAATAAAAAACATACTCATCTCAAGAAGGAAATTAATTAAATAAATAAGAATTTTAAGACGAAAAATTAATTAAAGAAAGTAAAATAAAAGAATCCAAATCATATAAAGAAAAGAAATAACAAGAAGAAAAAAATAAAAATAAAAACTTAGTTTATGATGAGAGATATAGAGAGGGTTAGACTTAAAATTAGGAAGATAGTTAAGAAAATTAAAGCAGTATTGAATATAAAAAAGATGAAAACAGCTCATAGGAATTTATATAGAATTAAAGCTATTTATAAGAAGCCCAAGAAATAAATAATCAAGATAATATTTCGTAAAATGAACTAAATAAATCAAAAGATTTTCAACATAAAGGGGATTTTCAATAAAAAGAAAAATGTTAAGAGGCTACTTAAATTTCTTTACATAGAGAAGATAATCAAAAAATTTAATAAATTTAATAAGGATAAGAATTCTGTTTATAGAGTAATGAGAAAAGTGAAACTTATCTTAAAAAATAGAAGGATAATTAAAATATTAAATAAGAATTAAAAAAATAATTTGAAGAAAATAAGACCTAAACATAATAATACTAAAGTAGTATAAGTAAATAAGATAAAATACTTTAGGGATAAGAAAATCTCTAAGAAGAAGAAATTGATCAAAATAAAATTAACGATTAATTGTAATAATAGAAAAAGAAAGTCTTGATTGATAGCAAATAAATAAAAAATAAAGAAAAAGAAGCATCGTCGAATTTTTAGTAATAAAAATAACAAAAAAATTATGAAAATAAAATAAAATAAAAATAAATTGAAAAAGAACAATATGAAGAAAAAGAAAATTTATTAGTCGAAGAGAATTAAAAAATAAATCAAGTTAAAAAAATTGGATATCCTCATAAAACTGAAAAGGATATTTTTTTAAGTCAAGATAATTGCATTTAAGAAGAGAGAGAATAAAGTAAGCAAAATTCGAGCAAAGAAGATTAATAAGATAACAAAGTCTCCTAAGTTATAAATTTTAATGATTAATTTATTTAATAGGGAAAGCTGTAAGAATAGAAATTTTTATCAGCTGAATAGAAAGGAGAAAATAGAAAACATTTTTAAGGAAAAAAGTCAATCTAAAAGCAAATAATAAAAGATGAAGATAATTTGAAGGAAGAAAGGAATGTTTTATAATAATCTCCTCAAAAAACATAAAATAAAAAAGATAACTTACAAAATTAAAAAGACTTGACTAAAAATGAAACCTCTTAAAATGAAGAAGAAAGTTAATTTATTTATTTAAACTAGACAGAAAGAAAGGAAAATTAATAAGAGATGAAAGGAAAGAAATAATAGGAAGATTAAAATTAAATAAATCAAATAAATTAACTTGAAAAAAAATAGAAAAGAAATGAAGTTATAAATTAAAATAAATTAGAAGAAGATCATATTTCCCATAAAGATCATGAAAAGTAATAATAAAGTAATAATTAAATAGAACCAGATGAAAATAGTTAGTATGAAGAAGAACATGAAGAATTAATTTGTATAAAGTAGAAAATAAGATAAAATCTTTTAAAGGGAGATTTAGAAGAAGAACATCAAGATAATAGCAAATTTTTTTAAATGGAATTTTATGAAGAAATCGATAGTTAAAATATTAGTAATAATACACTTTAAAATTAAAAGCAGAAAGATTAAAGTCAATAACAGTTTAAAAATCCTAATGTACAATATTAATTAATAAATCAATAAAATTAAAAAGAAAATGGAGAAAACTAATAAGATAAGATATAAAAGCAACAGGAAGCAAGCTCTAAACAAAGAAAAGAAATAAAACAAAAAAAAGACTAATAAAAAGAAGGTATTTTTTAAGAGAAAGAAAGAATTATAGAATAAAAAAATGCTTAAAATGAGATTCACCTAGAAAATGCTTAATAGAATAAAAATAAAATTACTTAAAATTAAACCAGCTAATATTAAAAAGGAAGAAAATTGAGTGAAGCATAAAATGAAATAAATGAGCCGTAAATTGAAAAATAGAATAAGGATAAATTACAAGGAGAAAATAAAAAATTAAGCGAAAAAAAATAAACTTAACAAAATTAAGGGGAATAAAAATAATTAAAGAGCTAATAAAAATAAATAGAAAGTTAAAAATTTTAGCATAAAGATATCTTGAGATCGAGTGAAAATCAAGATCATTCATAAAAAAGTTAGGAGTCAAAGAAAGATAACTAAAATAGCTTAAATAAAAAATAAATAAAAAATATTGCAAGCAAATAACATGAGGAAGATGAACTAGAATTAAACTAATAAAAGAGAAATTAAAAAGAAGACTAAAAAGGTGTCTAAAAAAGAAAAGCTTCTTAAGATTTATAAAAAAATCTAGCTAGATAAACCTAAATTTAACAGTAAAATAAAGATAAAATATTAAATTAAGATTCTGATTTAAATAAAAAGCTTGATAAAAATGAAAAGAGACATAAATCTATGTAGCAAAATTAGTAAGAATTGAAAAGAGAAAATTAATAAAGTAATTAATAAAAGATGAAACATATTAAAGACGAAAAAAAATAATAAAGTTAAAATTTATAAAAATAAGAAAAAAATTATTTGGAAAAAGAAGGCTTTTAGCAAGAAAATAATTAAAAAAATAAGTAGTAATCATCTCTAAAGTTTACTAATAAAAATGTAAGTTAATAGAATAAAGCATAATTAAGTAACAATGAAAGTAGCTAACATGAAAAGAGTGAAGCAGAATCTAGTTACTCATGGCTAAAAGAAAATTAATCTAACTTACTAAACAATTAAGAAAACCTCCCTGAAGAAGATTTCGAAAATAAGTAAAATTCATAAGAATATTTATAATAAGATACTGAAGAAAAAAACTATATAGAAAATAAAAAATTATCTTAAAATGAAAAGAAAAGTAATCCATCATAGCAAAATTAGGAATTGCTGAAGAAAAGAACTTATCAAAAGGACAAATAAAAGTCAATAGAACATGAAAGAAATTCATAAGAAGGGAATATAATATAAAAGGGAAAAAATCAACATTAAACACCAAAAAAATAATAAGATTTGAAGAAGGGAAATAAAATTGATTAATAAGAAAAAAATCCAGAAAAAGATAAATAAAGATCACAAAAAAAGACCCAATAATAAAATAAAGTGTAAAATAAAAAAGAATTAATAAACACTGAAAGCAGTATGAATGAAGAAGAAGATTAAACAAATCTTCATAAAAATGAAGAAAATCATATTAACTCACAAGAATCAAATGAATTACTAATTACTGAAGACAATTAAGAAAATGTCAGAATGCTATAATATAACTTTTCATTCAAAAATAAAGATGAAGAATTAAATACTTCTTTAAAATAAAAAATTTAACTTGATAAAAATAAAAGAATCAGCTAATAAAATAAATAAGAAAATAAGAAAATAGAAGATTAAGAAGATTCAAGTAATTATTAAGAAATTAATCAATTGGAAAATATTGCATATAATAAGATTCATGATTAATAAGATTTATAACCTAATCAAAGATAATAACTTCTAAAATAGGAATAGTCAGATTTAGAAAGATAAAGCAAAATAAAGATAGGAGAATAATAATATTAGTCCAAAATAAAACTCCAAGAACAAAAAGAGTCAAAAATATCATAGATATAAAAGCAAGAAAATTTGGATAAAGTAGATAATAAAGAATAAAATGAAAGAGAAGAAGATGAATAAATGGTTTTACAAAAATTATAATAAAAAGGAAAAATTAAAGGGCAAGAAATAACAAATAAAGATAATAATAAAAAAGTTTATTAAAAAGGAAATGAAAAACAAAAATATTTAAATAAAGATTAAATTCAAGAAGATTTAAATTCATCATCATTTAATGAACATCAACAAATGATTAAAAATTAAGATAAAGAATAAGATAATTATTCTAAACTAAAAAAAGAATTATCAGATAAACTCGATTTTACAGAAAATTTAAAAGCAAATAAAAGTTATGATTCTTAAGAGTAAAATTAAAGTAGCAGTGAAGAAAGTTAAGAGCATTTATTGCATAGTAGTGAAATATAACAAGTGTCTGAAGCATATAAATAGTCTAAAAAAGATTAAAATTAAGCAAATGAAAAAAAGAAAGAGAAAATTATGAAAAAAATAAGCTAAATAGAAACTGAAGATTTCTGTTAAAAAGATCAATCTCCTAATCTTAAGAAGGAAAAAATTAACAATTAGAAGGAATTGTCTTTTTAATATACCAAAAGTTAAGAAATAACATATTTAGTTACATCAGATATAGAAAAAGACTGAACATTTAACGAAACTGAAAGATCCATCAATCAAGAATAAAGCTAAAGTAAAGATACGATTTTGTAAAGTAGTCCAAAACAAAAAGAACAAAATGTGTCGTTAATTAAAATAGAAGTTTAATTATAAAAGAAAAAAGTTAACAGTCTAAGGAAATCTTAGGAAAATTAGCTAATTCATAGTTAAAAAAAACCTGTAAATAACTAGTAAAAGTAAGGATAGAAAATGGATCAGTTTAATAATAAAAAACCATATTTTTCGCAGAGATAAAGTCCAAGATAAGCATTTTAAAAACAAAATCAAAATAGATTATAATATGAAAAATAAACTTGAACAAGTCGAAGCTAAAGTACAAATTAAAGTCAGCAATCTATTTATTAATAATCCTTAAAAAGTGATGTTAAAAATATCAAAAATAAGAGAAATCTAATAATATCAAATGAAAGTAAAAAATTAATTTCGAAATAACAAGATATAAAAGATAGATCGATTCAATCTGCCAAACAGAAGAGTTTAGATTTAGCTAGACAAAATTAATCTAGATTAAGAAATAATAGAAACACTAAAAATTACCCTTTAAGCACAAAATAATAAATTAGCAGCAACGTAAAATAAAATTAAACTTAAACTAAAAATGCTAAAAGCTTAAACACTTCAAGATAAAACTAGAACATTGGTTATAGGAAAAATATTATAAAAGATAAGAATTCTAATTTGCTCAGCCAAAATTAATAATAGAAAAATTAAAAAAATTATTCATATTCAAGCACTCCAAGAGAAAGAATTAGTGGTAAGATGCAGTAGACTCTGAATAAAAATCAAATAGCAATCTAAAAGCAAAGGAAGAATTAAGCTGAAATAGATAATAATGCTAAAAATGTTAATAAAAAGCTTTTATTCAAAAGTATGGTATAAAAGAACTTAGAAAATCATGTGAATTAAATTTAGCGTAATTAAAAAAGCAATGCAAGCAGATTTAAAAACAGATCTCTTTTTATATAAGATAAAAATCAAGAGAAAGAAGACGTAAGACTAAATAAAGCTTTAAAAACAACCAGATCTGAAAGAAGTCAAGTTGCAATTACTCCTAATAAAAAATCAGAACGCTAAATATCTTAGGAAGGTTATAACTTAGGTAAAAATTTAGCTCAATAAAAAATTATTAAAACATACCCTTAAAGTGCAAAAGCTAGGAATATAAAAAATCAATCACAATCAGACAAGCATAATAGCAACCTCTATTAATAAAGTGCTCAAAACAAATAAAATAAAAAGGAAACTTAATTCTAAAAGCAATTATCTCCTTAAAAGACATAAAGAACTATTAAAAAAAAAGTAACTTAAGATGCTTAAAGATCTCCTTAAATAAAGTCAAAACCACGAGAATTTGCACTTTAAAATACATTATCAGATTGCCTAAAAAAAATAAGGAAGAATTCAGAACAATAATCTCCAGATATAAAAGCAAGTGTAGAAGCTTAGAAAGAAGAGTTTATTTAATCTTTGAATATTTATCAGAAATTGAAAGACTTATAGCTTATTTCTTAAAACGAAAAATAAGTTAGTGAAAATGAAATTGACCAGATAATGTAGCCAAAATATGTCTAAAATAAAAGTTGTGAAGTTGATATTAAAAATTCCTTGAATTAAAGTTAAAATTAGGAGCATAAAATATTGGATTAAGAAATTGGCATTAAATGCAAAGCAAAGAATCAAATAACGAAGAATAATGCCATAATCAAGGAAGAAAGGGACTCAAAATCAAACTCTAATGATTATTCTTCTGATTACGCTTTAAGTTCTGATGAAGATTTATAGTGCGACGTTCTTTAATAACCATAAATGAAATCTACAAATGATTTTACGACTAGAAGGATTTCTTTACCTGAAAGCAGAGAAAAAGGATTTCAATATAGGAAAAGAAATAGATCCTAAACTATTACCGAGTTAAATGCTTAATCTATACAATAAATTGTCTAGCAGCTTTAAAAAAGCTAGTAAGCGAAATAGCAAGCATTAAAGTAAATAAACTTATCCCTTAATGAAATAAGTTCTTTACCAGAGAGACAATCAAGTACTGAAGAGTAAAATTTTTAAAATTTAATAGACCTACAAATTTAAGCCACAAATCTCCTACTTTAGTAGAAGAATCTAGCGAGTGAATTTTAAAATAATCCTGAAAAAGTTTTTTCTTAACTAAGGCAATGAATAGACGAAAATTCTTCTAATTAAATTGATATGCAATTACTAAATAGTTTCAAGTAGAAGATTTAAAAGTTTTAGGTTTAAAAGCAGACAGTTAAAATAGCTGATAAGAAGTAAAAGGAAATATTAAAACGCTTAAATTCTATCAATAGCAGTTTGTGTCAATATCTAGATAATTATGCACATTTAAAATAAAACAAGAACTTACCAGAATTTATTTCACAAATGAATTAAAAATATTCAGAAAGTTAGCAAAATTAGTAAGAAATAATACTTCTTCAAAAAACTGAAAAATCAAATTGGTTTAGAAGAGAAAGTCTATATGATTTTATTTTACCAATTCAAACTTAATTAAATGCTTTTTAAAAGAAAAAAATAATAAAACTAAACAAAAAATTGGTGATCTTTATTAAGATTAAAATATAGCAATAATAAAAATTTGTAAAAGAAGATATGATATGAGAGGAAAAGAGAGACAAGATTAAATAATAAATTTTGAATGAAAGAATATTTGATCGTAGAGATGTATGAATCTAGGAATTCTAATCAAAGGTAATTTTTATTTTATCACTATTTTTATTATTTTAGTGCAAACCTAAGCAAAGTAGAGATGTTATCATATTCAAAAATGCCGAAAATTTTTAGAAACTAATAGCCAGAGCTTGGGAGATAATAAATGAAGAAAAAAGAGTCTGGGAGAGTACAAAAAAAGTAGCCGAAGTTCATAGCAATATGATTTAGGAAAAGCAAAATCTGTTTAAAATTATGTTAGATTTGAAAATGTTGAAAGGTGTCACTAATTAGAACGATTCTTCTATATAGGACAAAGCCCCAAATTAAAGAATAACTTGATTATTTATTTTAGACTAACTAATTTTATAATAGCATTATTTTTAATTTTATATCTTTCATATACCCAAGCTATCATCTTAAATACTTTTAAGTCTGATTTTAATATATTATTTAGCAGACAACTTTGCTTTATTTATATAATAATAACTATTTTGATTGAAGTAAATAGTTAATAATACTTGAAGAAGATACATGATAAACTTTAAAATTTGTTTAAATACTTTCATTTAGCGATTACTTTCTGCTAGGAGAATAATTATTTAATTAAGATTTCATTTATTAAGAATGAAGCTTTCATTTGATAAACTAGATTTCTTATTTTGTTTTGGTGATATAATTACTTTTACCTAGATAAAATTTAACTAGTTGAGAAATATAAAATACTTTACATACTTAAAAAATAAGATAAGCTGCTTAACAATAAATTTAACTTACTATATATAAAAAGTTACCTACTAGTTGAAGGTTAATTTAATGGGAAGCGCAAATAAATTTAATGCTTATGATATCATTTTCATAAGTAATCTCTAGTATGAAAATAGCATTTATAAAATAATGAGGTGTAATTACATTTACTAGACTTTAGCTATTATTAAGAAATTAAACCAAATTAATGCTCTATTTATTATCATTTCTATTAGTTAATTTTAAGATTCGTTATCCATACTTAAATACCAAAATAGTAAAGCTACCAGAATGAAATTTAATATTATGTCTCTCTATAATTCAGCATTTATAACTTGATTATTAATGAAAATTTATAAAATAAAAAGAGTATTGTTCTCTTAATCAACAAATTTCCTTTATAAAGTTTAATAAATATCTTAAAGCATAATGGCTAAATAAAATTTAATATTTTTTCTTGTATTAAAGTTACTGAATAAAGGTGCTTTATATGTAGAGTTAAAAATATAATTAAACTAACTTTAGTTATTAATATTCATTATTTCTATCATTTATTCTCAGCATTTTCCTTCACTAATATCTTTTCTAATGTCTTGATATAATTTAAGCTAATATGAGTGTTAATTTCAGAGGAATTAATGCTAGAGGGAAGTTAATTTATGTTACTTTATAAGTTTTAGATATCTTCTTACTAGTTTGCTTAATCTTTTAATATTCTTTTGCTTATTTATATAGCTATTTCTGTTAAGTCCTTAATAGAATCTTCTTTAACTTCAGCTGTCTACACTTCTTATTAAGCGGCTTAATCTTTTTCCTATTTATCTATGTTTTTTTCACCTGGGTAGTCTTAAAGACTCAAGCTTTACAAAGTTTAGTTAGCGCAGCTCTTCATGATTCTTTTGTTCACTAAACTTAGAATTATTCATAAAATAAAAGCAAATACAGCTAAGAAAGATAAAAAAACTTTCCTTTATTTTTTCGTTAAATCTGAAGGTTAAACAAATGAACATTCAAAAATAAAGAAATAAGTCATTTAAGCTATTGGGAATAGAATTGCTAGACAAAACCCATGCCTAAAGAATAAATCCTACCATGCTTCTATGAATTTATATTAATATCTTCTTTTTCTGTAGAAGCAAGAAGCTAGCAACAGTATTGGAAGTGGAAATATAAAATATCAAGAATTTCCTTCTATAAAGCATACACCGGTTGTCACTGAATGAGTTGAAGCAAGGAAAAGAGAAAAGTTAGGTGATGACTTTCTATTCTTTCTGTCTTGAATTATAAACCAGCTAAATAAAAGCCAAAAAGATATAAACAATGGCTGGTGAGTCACCACTTCATCCGTAATTCATATCGTATTGTAAAGATCGCCACTGTTTAGTAAGTTTCTAGAAGCATAGAGTTCAAAGTTGTTAGCAATACCATGCGATCCTTATGCAAATAAGAAGTAGGCAATTAGAAATTCAGATATCCTTTTGCATTTCTTTAATCTAGAATTTTTAATTGATTGCTTAGTAAATATTTATCAGTGAATTATCATCATGGCATACCAAGTTAATGGAACATATATCATCAAGTCACTTCAATGATTTAAATCACAATTTGCTACTTCATAGTTACAAATATCAGGTAGGTGCAAGGCTCTAATAATATCGCACAAAATTTTATAGAATAAGCCTATACAAATAAAAAATAAAGGAAAGTTTATTTTTTAAGCTTTTGGTTCGTCAGTTTCCACAACATTGCTATTAAAGGTATGGAAAAAGTTAGAGCATTGATATTTTATTATATTTCACATTTTTAATAAATCACTATTATTAACATTAGAGAACTATATACTAAAGACCAATTACTATATTAATCATATCACTTAAAAAATAAAGCAATCAATAACTTAATTTGCATTATCAAAATGCTTTAATATTTATATCTCATTTACTATTTTATTGATGAATATTCAAATGTTATTTAATCTATATAAGAATTAAATTAGGCTGATTATCTGCTAAGAGGACATTTATTACTCTAGCTTTTAAAAACCCTTTGAGTCATATTTTTCTAATCTCTTCAGATCTATAATAAAATAAAAGATGCAAGCAATTGTCACTTATCTAATCTCTCATTAGTATATCTATAAAATTAGCTAATCTAACTTAATACTCTTCCTAATGAATAAAGCACTTAAGTAGCTATAAAGCAATGTAGCAACCTAATAGGATAAAATTATAAAGTTTAGATAGAATTAAGCATAATGAAGGATAAAAGTCTATCAATATTAATCTGATACTAGTAATCACATAATACTAATATTTACCCTTTTAATACATTATTCTATATTTAAGCTGTTAGATTATTATATCTTATTAACTTTCCTAACTCTAAGTCTAACATATTCTTCTATATTTTATAGGATTGGCTAGCTTTATTATGGTATTATTATAAGCAGATTATATCTAATTAGTAAGAAAAAAGATAGAGAATAATGAGAAGAGAATGGAATGGAATGGGAGTTAAAGAAGTGTAAGAAATGGAATTTAAGTAGATAAAATTACAGAAAATAAAGAGTTTAAAAGAAATTGATGCTTACATAATAAATTAAATAGACTTAAGTCTTACAATTAACAAAATGGCTGAAATTACAACTGAGATTAAATAAAATCTCCAAGATACTAACTCTTCATAATAGTAAGAAGTTCAAACTAAGACTTATTTAGACCTAAAAGAAGCTAAAGAAAGCTATAATTTAATTAAAGCAAAACAAAAACTTAAAAAGATAAAGCAGAGAAAATAGCAGATTTAGATAATGCAAAATTTGGTTAATAGCATTAAGGTAAAATTAAGTAAATCTATCTTCTATATCAAAAAATAGGTTATTTTTTAAGAGAATCAATAAAGTGCTGATATTTCTCAAAACATGGAAACTTAAATCTAGAACTAAATAATTTAAGAATAGGATGAAATTTAATTTTTGTATAAATAAAGCAAAATTTCGAGGTATCTAGCTTAGAGTACAATTTAAACAACAGAGTAACCGATTTAAAATATAGCATCTTAAAGCAAAATAGATATAAGCATAGAATAATTATAGGATGAAGAAAGCTAACTATTCTTTAAATCTTACTATAATGTAAATCTAACGCTTAGCTAGTTTACTTAATAGCTATAAGAACATTTCCCTTTAATGAAGTTGTACCCAAATGACTGGATTTAATTATTTGAAGGTTATATCTCAAATGAGCGATAACTAATTGATTTTGAAGCCTTTAACACCTTAACGAGGGATTTTAGTCTTAGCAAGTTTTTGGAAAACATTGAAAGTTTTTAAAATAAACTGCTAATTGAAATTGAAAAATATAAAATTTAAAGTGAAGCAGAGTATAAGAAGATGTTTGCTAACCTATAGATGAATATTAACTTCTACATTGAACTACTATATCAAAAATAGATTGAGCTTAATAAGAGGGAAAGAGATCTTATATTAAGAGAAAGAGAATCTAGAAAGGTTATTTAAGCAGAATTTCAGGAAAAAACTCAATACTTTGAAAATAAAATAGAGAGTAAAGAAAGGATGTTTCAACTTAAGATGGAAAAGCTCTAAAACTTAATTTAAGTAGTATAGAATGAGAATAAAATGAAGCAGAGCTCAATAGCGAATTTGAAATCTCGGATAAATAAGCTAATTAAATAAAATGCAAACTTGGTGAATTAGAAGAAGAATAACCTAAAAATAGAAGAAAGCTAGTTTTATTAGCAAATACATTAATATATAAATAAAAGGAAAAAAGGATACGATAAATCTATACAGACTGACTAGCCTAGAAGTGTTTCTACTCCACTTTCTTTTAAAAAACGAATGCAGTTAAATAAAATTACTCTAATAGATGATACCGACAATTAAAGTGCTTAAGCATATCAAGGAATTGTCGTAGGAAATAAGTTTTAAACTCCTATAAGATCAAGTTGTAAATATTAAAATAATATAAGCCCTTAAAGTCCAATTGAGTCTACAAGCGCTACTAACTTACCTAATTTAAAGCAAGAAATGGATTAAAGATAAATGAAGGGATAAATTTAATATATAGTACAGTAATATAAAAAACATGGAGGATACAAATGAGATAAGAAAACACAGCATCTAGCCCAAGTAGGAAATGAAATTATTAATGATGGATAATTTAATTCATTCTAAGTTTCTTAAGATGGGGAATTCTTTTTAATTCCCTAAAGTCAGACACCAGTCATGCAGCCAAATTAGAATTTTTTAAAATAAAGCGTTAACACTTTTAATAACTGAAATGGATAGCCATAAAGCTTAAATAAATTATAATAGAGTTAGCAGTTGTAAAATAGTTAAAATTTACAAAAATCTAAATCCCCTAAAGAAAAACAATTTTAATAGAAAAAACAGCAAACTATTTAATAGCATCCAAATGTTAAACTTGTATCATAGCATCCTAAAGAAAATAGTTAAGAAAAATAAATAGTAAAACAATTCGAAATTCCTATTAAATCTCAACTAATCGTTAAAGAATAAAATGACAACAAGTTTATAAATGAAAAGAAAGGCAAGCAAATTTGAAAATTTTTTTTCGTTTATTTTAATTATTTATATTTTTTTTATTTTTTCTCATTCTAGTTTCAACATTTAAAACTTATCAGTGTACCTTATATTTTAAAAAAAGCTTATAGGAAAATTAGTTTTTTTTAATTATATAAATTTTAGAGTTTTAAAGGAAAACATATCTCTTTATGTTCTTTAATAAATTGTCTATACATGTGCGCATATTAAATGATTATTAGATGATATTATAAAATATAAAGTTTGGTTAAAATCAATGTATATTAAATAGTTTAAAATTCTGTAATTTTTTTTAATTTTTCTTTTACTGTAATGATGTTTGAATTTAAAATCTAGATATCTACCTCTATTTGTTATTTTTTTTCAATATTTAACTTTGTTTTGGTTTTAATTTTTTCAAGCTTATCAAACTCTGATTGAAACTGTATTTTTTATATTTTTTAAAAATAACTTACCTTGCTTTTTTCTACTTGAAGATGCATTAATTATTTTTCTAAAAATGCTACTTATTCCTTTCAAAGCTATTATTTTTATAAATAGCTTGTTCCTCTTATTTCTTATTTTTTTGGTTAGATATCTGTTTTATCTAATTTTGATCTCAAATGTTTTTAATACTATTTTTTAGTATTTTTAGGTTGTATTTATTCATTAAAATTTGATTTTTAATTCTTTTCTTTTTTAATTTAATTTACTTCTTTCTTCTATTAATAGGGAGTTTAGTTATCATCCCAAGTTAATGCTTCTTGTATACTAGATCGCATTCGAGGGTCCTCTGCAAAATATTTACAATTTTTTTATTTTTTG
The DNA here is from genome assembly GCA_946699065.1 of Loxodes magnus. Lineage (NCBI taxonomy): Eukaryota > Ciliophora > Karyorelictea > Loxodida > Loxodidae > Loxodes > Loxodes magnus. The sequence goes on along the minus strand of CAMPDV010000051.1, from coordinate 434,959 downwards.
AATCGGTTAAATTGACCACTTGTATTATTAATAAGACTTTGACTGGAAGATCTTTTTTCCACTTCCTTCTCATCTTCTTAATATCTTCTGCCCTTATTTCTGTTTACCTACTAGATACTTTCCTATTCTTCCTGAAAAACTTTAAAAATATCAAAAGTTTGTTCATTTTTATTCTTCCTTGTTGGAGAAAGTGATTTTCCTCCTCTTTTCATTGAACCATTAGAGTGAGTAATAAACTAGTTAATTTCTCTTTCTAGTTATTGTATGATTAAGTTATTTTTAGTTTCTCTTTTTTAGCATTGCTAATGCTCACTCTTAACTTATTAATATTTATTCTTATAAGCTTCTATTTTTTTTTAAAGTTCTTATATATCTCCTTATAATTTCTATATTTACTCAAGTAATTAATCATTTTACTTCATCTATCTAATTTTTGCTTATTCTTCTTCTTTAATCTTAAGAGTTTAGGCTTATAGTTACTACTTCACTTCCTTAAGATTCTAAACTATTTTTTTGAATTCAATATCACTAAGTTCATTTGCCTTATTTTTATTTTAAAGTTAATCTTCTAATTTTTAATTTTTAATCTATAGTAATCTAATCTCCTCTTGCTGGTATGCAATTCTTTGTTATTGCTCTTTTATTTTGTTACTATATTCTATTTTCAATTCTCTTATCTCTTTACTTATGCAATCTTTTTCAGTCATCAAACCTAAAATTTTTTGATTCTAAATCTAGTTTAAGCTCTATTATTCCCTATTACCTAAATGTATATTCTATCTTTTTGATTAGTCTAAGTTCTATTAGATTTCTTAAAAGCATTAATTCATTTCCGTTTGGGAGATTAAGTATTCATTTTTATAATGAAGCTCTTTTATTTCCTATTCTAAAGCTAATATTTGTTGCTCTTTCTCTAATTTAAAATTTGTATATTCTAAATTGCTTTTTTCTAATTCAGATTTCAATACCTATATCATATTAAGACTGTTAAGTTCTAGCTATGTTTATCATGGTAAAGCAGCTTCTTGCTTTTAAAAATAATTTCTTTAGTTTTATTAAACCTGCTTTATATTAGGATTAATTTACAAAGGAAGGTTATATGATAAGTTATTACCTTACTCTTATAAGTTGTATTAGAGTTAAGTTGGATTTTAAGATTGTTAGAATGCTAAAAGTTAAGGAGCTAGTTGATTAATTAACTTCTAATTAGTTTAAATCAACTGTTATATGAATTATTTACTCTATTCAATATTATCCAATGCTATATTACTGAACATTGAGTTGCTAGCTTAATTTTATTAATTTTCCTAGTTGTTTTGTTTTTATTAGTTTAAGTGCTAAAACTAATGATTGAGATATAGATTTGGGCAAGAAGATGTTGGGTTAAGTTAATTTATTTTTTAGTTCTACTGAACTAAGTCTTTTTAATGCTGTTCTGATTTTAATTAATTTTCCTTAGAATTACTAATAAAGGATTTATTTTATTATTCTTGATAAATTTTTCATAAGTCTTCAGCTGAAATATTTAATACGCTTTAGTCTTACGTTTATGCTGCTTGAGACTAATTGATTTCATCAATATAATTAACTTCTTTTTTCTTACCTTATTCTTAATTTTCAGTCTAGTTTTCACTAATATCTTATTAAAGCTGATTCTTTTATTATCCTTACATATATGTTACTTCTTTCATTAATATATCTTGTTTCTATTTATTTTAAGATTATTAACTATTATTTGTTTATTAATTTTGCTAAAACTAAAGTTTATGTTAAGAATTATTAATATATGTTTGCTAACTCTAATTTGTATTAAAATCACCTGTAGTTTTTCTTTTTAAGGATTATTTATTCACTTGATTTACTTGAAACAAATTAGTTTATTTTGGTTCAGTTTGATCTTTGAATGCTTGTTTTTAGATTTGAGTTTTCCTATTTATTTATTTTTGGAACTATTAATCACTTTAATTGAATTTTATCTTTTCTTAATCGTTTTTCTTTTAAATATGCTGATCAATTTTATCTTAATTCTTAACTACTTTTATTTATTATTTTTTTGGTGCTTCTTAATCAATCAAGTCACTAGTTACTCTATTCTATTTTAAAACATTATAAGTATTCTACTAAAATTCGTTATATTAAGTCTAACTTAAGTCTAACTATAAGTTCTAAAACCCTTTTCCTTCTTGGTTAATATCTTAAAATGATTAGTCATTACTTCTATTAGTATAAAATTCAATTGATGATATACTTTTATCTTATTAGTTTACAATCTTAGTATATTTCTGTGATAATTAATTCTAAGGACTTTATCTACTTTAAGATACTTAATTCTCTTAATTATCTTAATTATCTACTGATTTATTAATTTAGCTGTCTCCTTTCACCTGTTTTTAATCCTTTTTCTACTTATTGATCTCATCAATTATTTTTTCTTAGTGTTTTGAATTAAATCAATCAATTTCTTCAAAATACTAGTCTTCATATTAAGCATCATAAAGATTATCTTTTATCAACTAGCACTTTTAGCATATTTCATCCATATCCTTCTAGATTTAATCAAATTTGCCTATATTTTCAATAGATTAATCAATCTATTCTATCTGCTATTTTTCAATTTAGAATTGCATTTTATTAAAGAATTTTAATTATTTTATTATTACTTTTCTTTGCTACTCCTCCCTATATCAAGTATAAGCTTTAATAATCTATCTTTATTAGCTTCTAACTTTGGCCACAGAAGATATAAATAAATAACTTAAGCAATAAGAGTACTAATTATCTCACATTGTACACACTAAATGTGACTATAAAGCACTTTTACATTTAGTTTATTATATTTTAAGTATTAATACTATCTTTAATGTATAATACATCTATAACTAAAAAATAAAAGCTAGTATTATTATTTCCTTTACACCCTTAAGCATTATCATTATATTTTATTAAATATAATATAATTATCTCACTTATTATTTAACCTTTTATTATAAATATAATAAAGGATTAATAGCATCTAATAAGTATCTTTTTATAATCTTAATTAGATATATAGAATTAAATATTCTATTAATTGTATTTCTATAGAATACAACAGTTATTAAATAAGCACTAGTATAAGATTTGCTTATAAATAGTTAAGCTTCTACTAACTATTTTCTTCTTTATTATTTATATAAATACTGCTATTATATTACTAGTATTGCTTAATATGCTTTTAATTCTTCCTTTGCTTTCATATATTTTTAATTTCTTTCTCTTTTTATGCTTTGTAAGAGATTTAAATTTGATAAAGGTTATAGTAACTATTTAATATTATAAAATAAAATAAAATTGGATTTTGGCTAAACCAAAAAGACTAAAGTTTTACTAAAAATGGAGCTGAAATAAATGAAAAGTAAATAATATTTAAGTAGTTCTATTGAATAGAGTAGTAGCAAATCACATTATAATCATAGGGTATAGAACCATATTAAACAATTATCAAATAAGCATCTTTTAGTGGTTCTATTACTAAAGGCTTTATACATTATAGTAAACTTGTTATATTCCTAGATTATGGAAAAGTAAATATTAAAGTGGTGCAAGTAAATAGATAAAATACATAAACTGATATGAAAGAATAGTATTGTATTATAAATTTAGTCATAATCTCATTAAGTACTTTAAATTTGGTAAGAACATGTGCATTTATTTAAAGTCAAAATTTAGAAGTTTTTGATATTAAGAAAAATAAATGAATAAAATTAGTGATCTCATCCTTAGACCTTCCAGAGAAAAATATAACCCTTAGAATGATTTAGGACCTAATTTGTTCTTTCTGAACTCTAGAGTCTATAAAAGAACTGATTATCAAATTAAAAATAAAAGAAATTTAACGCTATAATGCTCCTATTTTGAACCTATGGGAGTTTAGACGAAGATTCCTTGTGTTGTTTATTGCCATGGTAACAGTGGAAGCAGAATTGACTCATTTGAAATTGTAGAAAATGTTCTTCCATTAGAAATTTCAGTTTTTATATTCGATTTTGCTGGGTAAATTTTAATTTTAGTTCAGGAGTTAGTGAGGGAGATTTCGTATCGCTTGGATATTATGAGCAGGATGACATTGAATCAGTTGTTCAATTTCTAAATTAAGAAAAAATTGCAAAAAACATATCATTATGAGGCAGATCTATGGGAGCTGTATCTGCTTTATTATATGCCTCAAGGAATTAAGATCAAATTACTTGCCTGATACTCGATTCTCCTTTCTATAATTTAGAAAAAATAGTAATGGATATAGTTAAAAACACTAGCTGATTACCTAATTTTGTAGCTGACTATATGTATTAAAAAGTGAGAAAGGTTGTATATTAAAGAGCAAAATTTGACTTAGAGTAATATTTTCATATTTTAGAGCCATTAATACTAAATAAGCCTCTTAAAACTGCAACTTGCCTGCTCTCTTTGTTCATGGTGCCAAAGATAGACTAGTTGAAATTTCTCATTCCTACTAACTAATGGAATTCTATATAGGGTAAAAATCTTTACTCGAAATTTCAGATGGAAGTCATAATACTCCTAGGCCTTAATGAGTCTATAAAAGAATTGTCAAATTCCTTGAAAATCATTTAAGTTAATCATTCTCATTTATCATTGAATTGGACACTGAAATCGAAGAGGAAATTTAGAGTATCGTTAACTAAAACTCTTAAAGCATTTAAATTATCAATCAGAGCGATTTTATGAGTCCAAGAATGCCTAATAAGGGCAGTTAAATAGGAAGCAGTTTCTTAGTAGATAGCTCAAGGTAAGTTACTTAAAATGAAAATTAAAATATATGTCTAACTGAACTTAATCAAAATGAAAAGGAAAAAGAAGATAAAGAATTCAAATAATTTTTTAATGAAGGAGAATGAAGTGATTAAGAATCAACTGATAAGATTCAAGAAATTAAATTTTTTAGTAAAAAGCCATTAGACTTTAAGGAAGAAATCGAACCACTATAAAAGAAAAACTTAGATATAAATAGTCATAAAGATCAGTAAAGTAAAACATAAAAAATTGCCAATGAAAAGTTTGTTATTGAGAAAAAAGAATTAACTATTAATGAAGACTAAATCTTAGTTGATCTAGAAGAAGATTTTTAAGAAATCTAGTAAACATAGAGAATATCCACTCACGATAACTAGGAGTAATAAAAAAATAACCTCCTTCAAAAATTATGTAATGATGATAAGAGTCAAAATGAAGAGCCATCGATTTGCTAGTTAGGACCTCAAAAATATTTTAAATAAAAAAACTTGATTCTAAACAAATTATTTAATAATAACGTTAATAGCGTTTAAGAATCAAAAAAACAAGCTGTTCAAATAGAGTAGAATAATAAAGAATAATATACCCTTAGAAATAATATTAATTAAGAATTTAATAGAAATGAAAGCAAAGATTTTAAATTGAATACGTAGCGTTTATCTAATAGCAAAGCACCAATTTAAACCTAAATTAAGTAAGATATCATGCTACAAATGAAAAAAAGTGATATCAATTCTACAAAAAAGATTAACTCCCAACATCAGAACTTTGTTAAACCACTCCAAATCAATAAACCTGTAAGCGTGCTTCCTATCCAGCCAAAAACTAATAAGGCTTTAAAGTTATCTTCTATTAATAATTTAAATAGCCAAAACGATAGTTCTAGACCTAACACCTATAGACATCAGTTCATAAATTTGAAATATTATAGATTATTTCAAGAGGTTGATGATAAACTAAAGCAAATCAATATCTCTACAGAATAAAAGCATCTTCCATAGAGTAGTATTAAGAAAGCTCTAACAGAAAGATGAAAGCCATTAATTTAAAACGCGGACCTGTGTTTTTAATAATTTTAGTTTATTATTAAAAATATATCATACCATTACTAATTTAAACACTTTGTCTTTTACATAATAAACCTAATTCTAAATTATAGCATTTAGAGCTTTTCTATAGTACAAACTAGCATCTTCAATATAGTAAAAATAACAAATAAAAAGACAATTAAATAAATCAGAATATAGCTATTTACTTATTTTAAAGCATCATAGTCTAATGATAATGACTTGGCTAGAAATAAATTAGAGAATATCTCCATAAATGCATAAATATATCATCATATAATTATATCTAATTATAATAACTTTATTATTCTATTTTTACATTTTAATTAAGCAACCCTTTTATTAAATTATCTAACTCTGTAATTAACATTCTAAAATAGATTTTTATATAGTCTTATTTAGTAAATTTATTACACTAGAAGTAAGAAAAAACATAGTGTCAATTAGAAACTTATAAGAATTTAATTAAAGAACGAAATAATATGCTATCTATGTATATAGCAAGAGCAAAGAAATGAATTAAGACTATTAAATTAGATATGATTTACTAATCAAAATTATTTCATATATTTAGTTTTTATCTTTTATATTTGTTCTTTTATATTAATAGTCACAAATTAAATTTTAATAACACTAGTACTTAACTGAATCACATAGTTTAGATATTAAATAAAGTTAAAGTATTGTTTGATTATGTAATAGAATATATTAAATTTAAATAATTTAGAATATCTAAACATTTCTTTATTTATAATATACTAAACTGCTTTAATCATTACCTTTTGAAATAATTCTATAGCATTTTAAGATAAATACTTCACGTTATTTATCTAGCTTATTCCTATTATTTTTAGGATCAATAACCCATACTTTAGTTTATAAAAGTGTTTAATAGTTTTTTTACCATAATTAATCTATATAACTATAAAGCTTTATTTTAAAGGAAAATAAATAGCCTTCTATTTAAAAGAATGAATATACACTCACTCAGTTTATTAATAATGCTATAAATTAATTTTAAAAATAAAATAAAAGGCATTTAATTTTTAGTATTTCTTCATATATATCTTTGACTTGGCTTCTATTGCTAAATTCTTAAAACAAGCTGATCCAAACTATCTTTTACGTCTTTTATATCAGTACCTAACAAATTTTCAAGTCCTTGTTTTGCTTTTTCTTATCTTAATTCAGCAAGAGCTTATTGAGCTATCTTTGAAAGGGGTTAATTTTCTTCTTATTCAGTAATTTATCTAAAATTAGTAGGATTATAATTTTGTGCCAGTGTCTTTTATTAACAGGTCGTTTCCTTTTGTGAATACTTATTGGGCTTATATTCTTAATTTTAGTTCTGCTTTTTATCCATTGATACTTTATTGAAAATGTCATAAGTTAAAGGTTTTGGCTTTTTATAGGTAATATTTGATGATTACTATTCTTCAAAGTTCATATTATAATTTTTCATTTAATATTATTTTTAATTTTTTCTGTTTGATTCAGATAAGAACTCACTTTCTTATTAGGAATTTATAGAACTTATTACTGGATCGTTTGGCTAAGAAAATTTAGGCTATCCTAATGGAACTTTTACTGCTTTTCAGGATAGAATTTCATTCAATTATCTTTATTCTATATCTTAGCTGGTTTCTACTTCATTTAATTCATTATTATCTTATTCATTTTAATCTTAATCTTCTTCTTCTTCATTTTCATTTTCATCTTCTTCTTCTTCATTTTCATCTTCTTCATTTTCATCTTCTTCATTTTCATCTTCTTCTTCTTTTCAATTTCCATCTTCTTCGTTTTAGTTTTCTTCATCTTCTTAATCATCTGAACTTTTAGATTTTAAAATATTTTAGTATTTTTATTTAAATTGCTAGCTCTAATCTTAAATGTGCGATAATTCTTTTTCGCTTTCTTAATCTTATTCAAAGTCTGATTAATACTAATCTTCTGAATTTTATGAATCTTAATTCTACTTCAATGTTTACAATTCTGAAATACTTAATCTTGTACTTTATACCAAATTTACAACCTCTGTCTAATTCATTTTATTATATTAAGAATAATTACTTTTAATCTGTTAGCTTTGATATTTATTATTCATACTTTGTTCTATCTTCGTAGAAGGTTCTTCTGTTTCAACCCTATCAAATTTTTCTTAAACTTCTCCTTCACTTAAACTTTAATTCAAATTTTCTTGTAAATAGCTATCTTGTAAGTTTTAATATCTGCTTGATAAATTAGTTTTCTGAATCTGCTTATTAATTTAATTATAATCGAAACTTTCTTGCTGCTTCATGAACTTATTTTCTTATGATTCTTATTAAATATTTGTAGCTTATTTATTTTGCTTGGTTACTTACTGAATAGGATTTAGATCTTGAAAATCTTGAGATGATATAACATTTTTTTATTTTTACTCCTTTGGTTTTTTAAAAGAAGATAATTGCTCTTTCTATGAATTACTTGGTTACATTTATATCTAAGATATCTATTATGATGAGTTTTAAGATTTAAGAACGCTAGATTAAGAGCGTATAACAGGAGAATTTTCCAAATTTTTAGCAATCTCTTCTTTGTATTTATTAGGATTATAAGCAGCTTTTTATTCCTTTTTCGGTTCTTAACTTAGAGTATTTTACTTCTAAGTATTAACTAAGATTTTATTAGCCAAAGCATTAACATCTTATTTTAACTATGTAGGAGATTTGTTTCCTTAATTACTTTAGACTTATTCAAGATTATTTACTTAGATATCAAGATAATTAACTTGCTTATCTATCTTGTTAACTTACTAATCTATGTCTTTTATCCTCGTATCTACTTAATTTACGAATTCGTTTACTACTTACACACTTTCAACAATATTTACCTTTCCCCATTTCATTTTGAATGGATCTACTAATTTAGTATCTGAAGCAAGCGATTATTCAAAAGGATCAACTTCATCTTCATTAAGCAAATTATTTTATTAAGCTTAGTATTGATTTTAATCTTTGGGGTTAAATAAAGACTCTAATAGCTTTTATCTTACTTTTTCTTCATTTGGAAACTGAGAGGCTAGTAAATCAACTTCAGGATTTAAATAATTATTTTGATTTCCTTACTAAATTTCATTTTGCTAAAACTATTAAAATTGCTAGCTTTTCTATTACTGGAATTAGTTAGATGTTTATGGAGATTATTACTAATTTTAATTCTAAAGATTTTGTCAAACCTACATTAAAACTTAGGGATTGTTTTGTAGCATTTACTAGACCATAAAAGTCTAGTTTTAATTAGGAGATATCTATTAGTTTTACATCGCTGCTTACAAAATAAATTGTTAGATTTGCTGCTCTTTCTGAAGCAATAATTATTCTTTCATGTTAAGTAACTCTTATTTTTAAAGATCCTTCTCAATTTGAGCTTGTTAAGCTTGTCTTTTATAGTGCTCTATTAACTATTCAGTTGTATTTTATGGAAAGAAACCATATTGCTACTAGCTCAAAGGAGTTTATGTTGTTCCCATTTGATATTGGTAATTTATATCCGCAGAATGAGCTCTAGGTATTTAATTTTCATCAAAATACTAAAAATCTTCGAATTAATTAGTAGAATTTCCAACTTTTTTAAACATTTCAGCATTTAGTTCAGGCTATTCTAATGTTTTGATATCCAGTTAGGGATTTATTTAACAAGTTTAAAATTAAACTTACTTTTTGTTTTGTGACTATCATTAAGCCTGTGTATTTTAAACAGTTTAAGGTCTTTAAGCTACAAAAGGACTATTTTCGCTAACTACATTAGGATCTTTCTTTTTAGCAGGTTATTCTACTAAATTTGACTAATCAGTTTATTTATACTGATATTCCTCTTAAAACTCCTATTGCTTTTTTCTTTACTTTTCCATTTCTTTTCTTTATTTTTGTTCGTTAATTTATCTTTCAAGTTCCATTTTATATTATAATTTCTTTTCCTAATCTTTTCTTTTAAGCTCTTCCTCGTGTTGATTCAGATTACCCTTAAGTTCTTATGCCTTTTGTTACTTTTTTTATTATTACTAAATTTAATTTTATTCAATTTGCTATGCTATATCCTAAGCATATTACCTTTACTTCTCTTATCTTTATTAATCATACTGAAAGCCTGCTAACCCAAACTACATTTAGTTTTGCTATTAAGATAATTAAATTTTGTCTTTTGGCAATTGTTATGGCTGGTTTTAGATAATTTATTGTTGCAGTTTTTATTCAAGTTCGAGAGCTTGCTTCTTCTTTTTCTCTATCTCTATCTATATTCATTCAGAATTACTAATTTATTGATTTTCACCATAATCTTAGCTCATTTAATTAAACTACCCTCTTCAATCTTAAGCTCCTTATTATAACTCATAGTCATATTGATTGTTCTTCTGCAAAATATTAGAACTGAAAACATCATTTTGCTAGGGTATAAAATCGAATTCTTTGGATTATGAATTATATCCTTCCATATTTAAGTTTTAATATTGGAATTTCTAGGGAACTATTTGCTATTTGGGATAAGCATTACCCTATATTTCTTATCTCTAGTTTTGTTTGTCTCTCATTTTTTCTTCGACCTTATTATTAATATATTACTTCTATTAAGCTGGAGAACTGGTTTTGTTTGGTTCGACAAATGGTGCGTATTATTTCTCCTAAACTAATTAATTAAAAAGTTAATCAGCATAGAGTTGATTAATTAGCTGTTTGGAATTTTCTTACTGTGGTATATTAGTATCATATATTTATTATTATCTATTTATATTCTATTATGGAGGATAAGCTTATTAAGCAAGCTGATTTTAGCTACCTGGTTAAAGTTTTCGCTTTCTTTCTTCCTCTCTTCATCTTAATCTCTAATCTCTTTACATCTTAAGTTCCTACTCGTTAAGATTTTTATTAGCTGGATAATCTTTTAAATCAACACTTGGTAGCAAAGTTGCCTACTATAAGTTAGTAAATTACTAGAAATCGCTTGGAATGTTAGCTTATTGAGGGTTATTTTCAATTTTATTTTAGTAAAACATTTTTAGTTCTAAATAGCAGGAATAATTATCCTCTATATTTAATTAAACTAAATCCTTTTAATTAACTTCTAGATCTATCTCATATCTAGAAATTTTATTATTATGCTCTTTAACTTAATTTTTCAACTAGAATTAAGATTCTATATCAATCCTATATCAATAATATAAGCTGTGCACTAGTTGCTATAGTAAGCTAGATAAATTAAAGAGCTGTTTAAAGAGTTTCTTAGCAAAGGAATATGTTAATCTCTAAATTTAGGTGTAAGTACTGAGTTATTGCTAAAGTATTAATCTTTTTCCCCTTTTAAATTACAATTTCTAAATATGTAAGCCTTAATAATATTTCATTACTTAAAAGTTAAGCATTCTTCATTAAATCTAAATGTCTTTATTTAACTTCTGTTTAAAGCTCCTTTAAACCAATTCTCTCATCTAACTTCCTTTTATTTTAAAGTCCATCAGTGAACAAAGTTTTTTATTGGTATAAGATAAGAAATTAGGCATAAATAGAACTTTATAGTGAAATAGGTTACCAAGACTATAAAAGTAAACGAGCTTCTATGTATTTAAAAATTAAAGAAATAGTTGATTTTAAAGAGATTGAAGTTAGATGCTTTATATAATTATCTTATTGCCTTTATATTTAACTATAGCATATAAAATAAAACTATAAATTTAGCAAGTATATTCTTAATCAATAAGCAAATCCTATTAGCTAGATATCTAACTGCTTAATTCTTAGTCTAAGAATGATGATAGTGTGAGAGTGCTAGTTAAATAATAGAGAGGATTAATGAATAAATTAAAAGTTTAAATTATAATTCTATATATAGAAGTTCTCACTAGTTTATTGGATATTTTTTCATTTGCTGCCTATAATTTCTAAAGCAAACATGCATAAGATGCCTCTTTTCAGCATATGAAATTTTATCACTTTAAAGTTTGTCCAATACTTTTTTGCTCTCTAGTCATTGTTCGCTGTTAACGGCATTATTTTGTAATCCCAAAGTGACTTGATGAATGCACCAATCAAGCTCTTTTTAAAACTATTCTTCTTTGTTTTCTACTTATTCTTATTCTTGCTCTTATTGCTCTTATTGCTCTTCTGGCTTCTTCTTCTTCTTTTTATTCTTTCGCTTTTTAGATTTTTCAGGATTTTGTTCATTTGATTAGGCATTTGGAGTTTGATTCTTGTCCTCTTCATTATTTAATTAGCTTTAAGTTTTACCTTAATCAGCTTTTTAAATTTCTTAATTTTGTTTGATAAGTTCATCAAGAAGCTCGTCAGAATTCTTTCTTCTCTCCATTTAAAATTAAATAAGTTTATACAATATGTCGAATAAACTAATTATTCATTCTTTATTTAATTTATTTAGAAAGTCTCTAGTTTAGAAAGTTTAAATGGCAGTTAGATTAAATAAAAGCACTATTCTTTCTAAAAGTAATTTAATTAAGCTATTCCCTAAATAACCTTAACTGAAAATATATAAGCTTAAAATTATAAAACTTAGGCATATTTAAGTCATTTATCATTTAATTACTTTGCTTCCTTTAAATCTAATTATTTTGTTCAGCTCCTAGCCATCTAACCAAACTTGAGTTATATGGAAAATATTTTATAGTTTCTATGCTTTAATTAGGTATTTCATTAATCTTGCTCTTTAGCATTTTTTCTATAAACTTCTGTATCTTGAAATAAGCTTATATAAAATAACTAAGTATTGTAATGATTATTTAATTTATATATGATTGCTACTTTTAAATAATAAGAAGTATATACTGAATGATACTTTAAGAACAAGTCTATAGAATTCTTCTATTTATTTAATTTTAATATCTCATTTCTTATTTTTCCAATCTCACTCATTTATAAATCTAAAGCTTCTTGTTATAAGCTCCTGCTTCTTTTTCTTAGATATTATCAATGTAATTGTAATAAACTATATGATACTATAAATTTTATGGATTTTTTATATTAACCTTAGCTTCTAGTTTTGAGCCTTTCATTAATTTTACTAAATGCTTATTTAATCTAACTTGAATTTAAATATTATAGATATGTATTAAGCAATATATGCATAGTACACCTAGAATAATCTATATAATTATGCATTAATTAGAACTTATTAATTTCCTCTTATTAGATACATAATATTTTATACTTTAAATATGCTTAACCTAATTCCAAGTATCAGCTAATTATAAATTAACTTCTTAAATTGCATATTACTACTTTCCTTCCTTCTGTAACTACAAAGCTCCATGATATTTAATATTAAGTATTTGTGCTATTTATATAGCTTTGATATAAAAAGAAGGTATAATAAGTAATAAACAAATATGCATAGTAATGAGTCTATTACATTTAGCATTAGTAATTCTTTTATTTGATTGCTAGTTTAGTACTTACTTATCCTTTTTATTTCTCATAAGCTTCAATTATATTAGCATAGTTTTAAATAAGCTAAATATTTATAAAGTATGCTATGCTTTTAAGTTCTAAATAATTAGATTAATTAAGAATTACTTAGTACTTTCAACCAATTTCTAGCTTCTATATCGTATGCATAAAGATGGTATGCTTCATTAGCTATTGCATAGCTATATACTTTATTTTTATTCAAAAAAGGTTAAAAGTTAGGATAAAAACTAGTCTTCATAGGAAAATTAGGGCCATGATTTACTACTTGTTTAAAATCATAAGCTGCAGTTGCTTAGAAAGATTAATATTAATCAAATATCAAGATAGCATCTAAAAGTCTATTAAACAAGCTCTAAATCATATAAGATCTTTGCTATAGTAAATCTCCTAGTTTCATTCATTTATCATTTATAGAAGAGTATTAATAAATATCCTTTTACTCTTTACTAGAAAATCCTCCAATACTATAAACATTGTCTCTTGCATAAGTAACACCTTAACCTCTCTTACCTACAGGGCAATTTTAGATAATTTAAGTTTCTTGCTTATTTAAATCAAAAACTTCACAAAGGGCTTCTTTAGGCTATTAAAGGCCTCAAGTACTTATAACATAAACTAATTGTTTCTTTTTATCAACTGTCATTTTATTTCTCTCATCATATAAATTACCTAGTTTGTTTTCATGCAATAGAATCTACTGCTCAAAAAAGAAAAGGGAATTTAGAGATAAGACAAAGTTATCTTCACTTAGCTAAAGTATAAAATAGTTTCTATTACTAAAGCCTGTATCAATATCTGCATTTTCCAACTGCTTAGTATCAACATCATAGATCTATAATTCATGCTTAACAAAGTTAATGATTATGTATTTATCTATTTCGTAGTAATTTAAGTTAGGAAGTATTTCGTACTTTATAACCATAAGGGGAATTTTACCTAGAAATGTTTTCCTATATTTTTATAGTTTCCATAAATACAAAATTTTAGTATTATATTTGCTATTTTTTGCCATTATCTTAAACTTATTTCCCTGCTTATAGAGCTAATTATAAATATCTCTCTTAATTATTTAATAAAGCTATTAAACTACAATAGATGTCATTCTATACTAGAATTATTAAATTAAATTAGCAAAGTATTAAATTCAATTACCTTAATTATTTGCTCTTTTTCTTTAGAGATAAAAAGATACTCTTGGAAATATATTAAAGGAAGAAGGTTTAAATAAATAAGGAAGCAAATATTAGGTTTATTATAAATCTAATAAATCTAAATTGCTTATACTTTAATAGTTTAACTAGTAAATTAAGACAGATTTAATGCTTTGCTATTATGTCATTTATTAATACTAAGGCTTATAAGTAGCTTTTATTATAGTTTTGCTATTTTATTATTTAGGTATTTCCCTTTTGTCTCTAATCTAATTTACCTACTTCTATAGAATATTTAATCTATAAACTATTCTATTTAATAGTTTGGAACTAAGCAATGCTAAATACTTTAATATCCTAATAACTTAAAGTGAAGCTATTGTATTTAATAAGTATAAGGATATTTTCTAAATAGTAGCAGAGATATACTAAAGAATGATAGGAGTATTGAATGGATGATAAATAAAGAATATGATTAGTATATGAAAATTAGCATAAATAACTAATATTATAATAGTATTTATAATAAAATTAATATACCTGCTGTAGAAACTAGAGACTTATCAATAGTGTTAATATTTATACATCTATATGTTTAAATAAATCAGCTTAAACATATTATTAGTTAGAGTCTTCAAGAATAGATTTTGCTTCTTATTTTAATTTAAGAAAGTTAATAGATAGCTTGAAGAAATTAAAAGTTAATACACTTTATAGTCTATTAAATTTAGTCATTATAAGGAAGAGCTATTACTAAAACCCGTTATGGATATGAAGATGAATGAGGAGCTATAAATAGGGTTCAATAAGAAGCAGCTTAAAAGGCTTTATATGAGGCAAGGATATATTAATAGTAGTTGAGAGATAGATATGCCTTTGAATTAGAAAACTAGAAGTAAATAGCTATGACTTAAAAAGAAGATGAATAAAGGGTAAAACAGTTAGAACTTTACCAAAACTTATTAACTTAATAATTGTATGAATAGGAAGCTAAGCAAAAATTGATCGACTAATAACTTAATAAAAATAAATTAGCTCAAACTTATATAAATCAGTTGCAGTAGAAAGAAGAAAAGAGACAAAAAAGCAAATAAATAAGATTACGAGAAGAATAATAAAAAAGCAGAAAAAATACAAAATAGACTTGGTTCTGAAGCAAGAAGAAAATAAAAATAAAAGGAGAGTCTAGCATAGTAACAAGAGATTGAAAGAAAATTAGCTCAATAATAAAAATTAAAGACTTTGCAACTATAGTAAGAAGCTAAGAAGGAGGAGTTAAAATTAGCTTCGTAGGCATAATTTATGTTTTAAGAAGGAAATTAGATATATAAGCAATATTGCAATAGAACAGATTAATAAAATAATCTAAAATAGTAATTGTTCAATTCTCTAAGAAGAAAATCTTAGAAGACAGTAAGATAAGGAAGAATGAATTTAGAAAAATAAGCAGTTTTAGAAAACTAGGTAAAAAAGCTTAAAAATTAAAATATTATTAATACTAAAATAGAACTTGATAATTAACTTTAATATTCTCATATATAAAAATAAATAGCATTATAAACAAAGATTTAAGAAGCTAATTAAATGAAAATACGCTATTAAAATGAGCAAAAGATGTAAGACTAAATGAAGAACCAAAAAAATAAATTTAAAAAGAGTATCTTAGTATGCTTCAAAAATAGTGAGATGAATAAAAAGATTCAAAATTTGGTTTAAATAAAATGAGTGAGTAAGAACGAAAATTAAATAGTTAACTTATTGAAGCATATAAATAAGAAAATCTAACGAATGTGAAAGTTACTGGTTTAATATCAGAATACTCTAGTTCAATTCTAAAAAATAGTGCTCATAATATTCTTAATTAGAGAAAAATCTCTAATAAGCATTTAAATGCTTAAAGTTACCAATAATCTCCAAATAGTAGTATGCATATCCCAACTAGCTAAGACTTATAGTAATCTTTTACTAATGTCTAGGATGCAATATTTAATAGTGAAGAAAATAGAACTTTATTAAAGAATCATAGTTAAAAGGATAGTTTACATTAATTTTACGGAGTTAAAGAAAACATTGCAAACACTACTGATAATGAAAGGAGATATTAAGATAGTTTGAACAAGTTTTATGGAATCCAAAGCGATTCATAAAGAAAATCATTTTAGAAAAATTAAATAAACTAATTAAATAATTCAAATTCATCTTACTAGAAAGAGGACAATACTTCAAGCGTTAATACCACAAAAAACAGTGAAAAAACATAGCAAAATTGGAACAATTCATTAATAGAAGACAAAGGTATAATTCTAAAGCAAGAGATATTCGTAAATCCACTTGGATTCTCGAGAAGAAAATACCAAATAAGTAATTAGAGTAATATAATTTTTTGAATTTTGCGAACTTACTACATCTTTTAAGAACTAAGTAAAGTAAAAAATATCTTTTAAATACTTATAAAAATGTCAAAACAAATAAATTCAATATATTGTGCAGCTTGATTCATTCCTTTCTCTTTCTTCATTAGAATTATTTTTATCCTAGACATTATCCTTTATGCTTTAAGAAGTTTAAGAATTAGGGATAGATTCCTATTAATTACTTTGAGAAATAATCTAATTTGGCATAATATTTTACTACTATTATGAAATTACCTATTAAGGCTCTAGCTCAATTATTTGACTTGCTATATTACTAGAGTTATTTCTTAAGTTTTAATTATAGTTTGGCATAAATAACTGAGCTTAAGGAATTTCTTGCTATATTCCAGGGAATCTCTAAGCTGATTAAGCTTATTGCTATTATTAAGGATGCTAGTTTTACTCACGATTTTGTTATTATCCATTCTCATTATTTCTTAATCCACCTAGTAAAGATGACTAAGGACTTATAACAGCATGTATAAAAATATCAACGTTACCTTCTAAAGGTCTAGTTAATTCACTAGGATTTTACATAACAGGAACTGATTAGCCAACTCGAGGATAGTTAGGTTAAACTGAGCCTTCATTAGTGAACATAGAAGAGTTACTTGTGCTATCATCACCAATAATTCTTGCATTTGCAATATTTGCCAAATGAGGAGCAAAATCTGTTAGTATTCTGCCAAGACGATCTAAAACGGGACTTAATTGCGCCGATATAAGCATATATTCATGTTGCGAAGTAAAATTAGTCTATCTATTACTGTTCTCTTCTCTTAAAACTTCTTCACACTAAATTAGTTCGCTTAAACTTGTCAAACTTTTCTATTCAGCACTTTCCAATTCAACAGTAAGTGAATTAGATGCCTCTACAGTTATATTTTATTCTTCTATACTCTCTTCTAATTTTTATTCTTCATTTCTTTATTATCCTGAATTTTATGTCTTTGATTCCTCCAAATTTTATAAATGTTGGTTAGCTTGATTTTGCTATCTAATAGTTGAATACTAATTATAAAATTTAGTCAGCATAGTCTTTGTTTCTTCCATAAAATCACCTAGTTATGAAATCAAATCCATGGCATGCTGTTACTATTATTGATTCTGCATACCATCTGGATTGACAGTTGGTGATGGACTTAAGAAAGGACATGTAGATGATTACACAGTATAAGTACGAAAAGGAGCGATTCTTACACTTTTTGATTCTATTCATTCGTCTCAATGAGAAGGCCAACCATTATAATGGACGTATACTTTTTAACCATTCTAAGATTCAGAAACATCAATCACTTGAGCCTCAAGTCATTAGTCCACAGTATCTTTTACATCTATCCATTGTCCTATCTGTAATTTCTTTCGAGAGATATTAAATGGCTAAATGACATTTGGTTAGGAACCATTAATGCATTCCTAGCTAGTATTCATTGTGTCGAACAACTATTAAACAGTCATCAAGCTTTATCTTATAATTTCCAAACTCTCCTATGCATCTAGAATTCTATGCTATCTCAGCTATCTCCTTCTGCGCAAGCTGGGCTCAAGAGCACTTCTTAATATCCCAGCAATAAATTCATCTGGATTATTATTCTCATCAAAATTCACTTATTACTATTCAGGATTTATTACTGGAAGTTATTCTTCCGATGGATTCGCAACTAATTATAAAATGCTTCCATTCTAGAGTTTATACTGATTTAAGGTTTCAGGATTTTTAAGTAGTTTTCCTTAATAAATTATTCTTTAGTATTAGATTGGAATGTGCATTCTTTATTGTAATAGATTTTTTAACTAAGCGACTGTTGAAGTTAGATTTATACGAATATCAATCTGATTCAAATCCATTGTTCTTATTTTAATATCTATTTCTTGAGCCTAGTTCTCATTCTACTCCTGATTTGGTTCTAAAACCTCATTGTTTTATTCTTGAAGTAATAAATTCTCTTATTGTTCTTGACTATTTACTTATTCAGCTTTTTCCTAATTATTTTAAGATTCTCTTTGCTATTATTCCATAACAATATTATTACAATGAAATTTAGTTTTAAACTCATCTTTAGAATATAATTGTAACATAATCAACTTTTAAATCATTTCTTTTATAATCATATAAATGCTTCGCTATCCTTGCTTTAAACTAATACCTTAGAGTTTTACTGTAATTTTTATATAAAACTACATTCATATCCATTTTAATTTATTCAAAGGAATCATCTCTTACCCTAATTCTATTCCTTAATACCCTTTTATCCTTTTTAATTGGAGTAATAGATAAATTATAATGTATAAATATGCTACTTCAAGCCTTTATATAAAAATATGCACTTATCCCCTAAAAAAAGTGATAAATGGGTTGCTAATAGTATAACTTAGTTAATATATCACTATTAAAGATCTAAACTTGATTTAAATAATTATAAGATCTAAAGGAACTAAAAGCAAAGAATAGCATATAAATAGTTTATAGTTAGCTAGATAAACTAACTATAAGTTTATCTCATTAGCTACCTAGTTATTATTAACTTCAATTTTAACTTTAAATTTACTAATATAATATGCTTATTATATATTTAGAAGGCTATATTTCATATATAAAATTGCACCTTCTTTATGCATTCATATTTGTCTTAAGTTTAGAGAAATTTTTATTTAAATCAATACTTTAAAATCTAAGATAGAAAAGCTGTAAAAGTAGCTGGTTATTTAAGGGTTATAAAGTTAATAGTTTAGTGATTGAAGTAGATAAATTAAAATAAATAGAAATGATAGTGGTTTAGAGGTTTTGGTATATGTAAGAGATTAAATGTAAGGTTATTAAATAAATTTATTAAGATTTAATTAAAGTTTTTAGGACAATTGTCTAAGTAAGTGGAACTATCATATTATCAGGCATATCAACTAAAGCTTCCATTGCACATGATGCTATGCTAGCTAAAATTATGTTAGTAAGACTTATCTATTACTAGAAATAAATTCCAAATAGAAAAGTGCTTAAAACTGTTGAAACTATAAAAGCCAAACTACCCTCTATAGACTTGTTATTTTTGATGAAATGAATACAATTCTTTCATAGGTGTTTTCCAAAGTAAACACCTATTATAGCAGCCATAGCATCTCCAATCCCTAAAGCACATATTCCTGATACTTGTATTACTGGATTAACTTTTTCTACAAAGAGAGGAAATACACATCCGTATAAAAGTAAGATGTGAGAATAAATAATTCTTTCTTCTTTTTCTTTCTTATCTAAAAATCCCTCATATATGCTTTTTAGCTTCTTAACTTTAGGTCTTATTCATTCAATATATAAAAACATTTGCATCACCAGTACGCTAGCTAGCTATAAAAATCAGATTGAAGTATTTGATTTATATTCAAACGATAGAATTATCACAGGAGCTACTATCAAAAATATTATGACATGAAAAACTTTCCTTCTAACACATATAGGCCAAGATTTAAAAGTTGGCTTATCTTTTTTAAATCAAATGATAGGAATGGAAACTGCCAATAAAATGCCCCAGTAAGCAATGTAATATAAACACCAATTATCAATGGATAGATTGAATACCTCAGAATATGGGAAAAATAGCAACGTAATGCCTAAGAAAGCAATTCCTATGGGCACATAACTCAACTAAATCATGGAAGGAAGTAAAAAGCAGTTTATCAACTATTGATCGATATAGCTACTCAATCATTCTTAACTTCTCATTCAATAATAAACATTTGATATTATATTCAGTAAAGAATTATTTCACCATAACGGAGTTATTAAATACAGGTCTTTTAAATGCTATGTGAAAAAATCCAGAATTGCTTCCATTTAAAAAGATTTAAATAAAAATAAAAATATTTTAATCCTATTATCTTTATTAGTTACCCATTATATCTCTTTTCATTTCTATATTTTTATATAGAGATCTTGGTACAAAAGCCTCATTAGTTTATATGTATGAGAGTTCTTGCAAAAGCTCTATAAATTATAATTATTTAACTTAGGCAAAAAGTAAATTTTGAAAATACTTGAATTTATATTAAATAGGATTAGAGAAGTTTATTAGATTTAACTAATACCATTCAATGCAATTTATGACTTTTCAAATTTACCCAGAATTAATAATTCTTTCTTATTTTTCAAGTTACGATATTAATATTTCCATGATCTGCATTTATTTCTAAAATAAAATTAGCTAATTTTATTTAAAAATAGCTTTATTTTAAAACAATATTTCTATAAAGATACCTTTAGATTTTTAAATTTCTAAAGCATTATTTAAAATTCCTAGATATATGCATTTAGTTCATATTTTATTACTCTATTAATATATTATCGTTTTAAATATATATTGTCTCTATAATACTTCTATCGTAAACATAAGAGTTGTGGTTATAATTAATACTTATAAACATAGGATATAATGTTTAGATAAATTAGGTAAGAAATGAAATCTTAAAAGTTTTTTTAGATGTTCAGCAAGGTACAAACTCATTTCCTTTCCATTTTCCATTAATTTCTTATCCATCTGTTTTTTTTAGAACTCCTTATCCAACTTTTTGATCATTATTCCAATTTCCTGAATATTCAGTTCCGTCTGGAAATATTTAGATTCCAAAGCCATGCTTCTTTCCTTAAACAAATTCTCCTATAAATTTGCTTCCATCTGGATAATTTCATTCGCCTTTGCCATGATGATTTCCTTATTGAAAGAAGCCTTCATAAGTCATTCCGTTTAAATAAGCCATTTTTCCTTTTCCATGCATTTTGCCTTCATAAAATTCTCCTTCATATCAAGATCCATTTTAGTGTTAAAGTTTACCTTTTCCATGAGGAAGATCATATGCAAATTCTCCTTAATAAATATTTCCTTCTGGATCTTTTTGCTTTCCTTGTCCATGCCTATTATCTTCTAGCCAACTTCCTTCATAAAATGATCCATCCTCAGATTAAAATTTGCCTTATCCATCCTTCATGTTGTTTTTAAAAGAACCTTCATAAAAACTTCCTGAAGCAAATTCCAATCTACCTATTCCATTCTTTTTTCCTTATTCTAATTAGCCAATAAATTTAGCATTAGGATATTGAATTTCACAATTACCTTCAGGTAAATTGTTTTTAAAACTGCCTTTGATAGTACATCCAGTAGGAAGTTATATTTATCCTGTAATCAGTCCATTTTCTCCAAACTCTCCAGCATAAATTGATTAATCTAAACTTAATAGTTTTCCTTATCCTTTTAATTAATCATTTTCACAGTTTCCTTCAAAAATATCTCCGTTTGGAAATTTAATATTGCAACGGCCTGTTTTTTAATCGTTTTCATATTAGCATTCAATAACTGTACCATCTTGCAATTGCACTTTTCCTTAACCAGACCTCACACCTTAATCTCACTATCCATTATATTCACTTTAATTTTCATAATCAATAAATAACCCTTTACCATGAGGTTTATCGTTACTCCATTAGCCTTTATATTAGCCTCTCTATCCTTGCTTATTACTAATTTGAGTTCCATTGCCTTATCTTTTGTTATTAGCCCATTATCCATTATAACAGCTTCCATCTAAATAAACATATTTTCCATGACCATTAAATTAGTTTTGATCGAAGTTTCCTTCATAATAAACTCCATCTGAGCAAATGAACCTTCCTTTGCAAACAATCTTATTATTCTTGAAGAATCCAGTAAAAAAAGCTCCATTTTTCAAAATAATAGTTCCTCTTCCAAATAACCGATTTTCTACCCATTATCCTATATAAATCACTCCAGGCTTAATTTCTGTAGCTCCTCGTTATTATGGCTAGTATACATATTCATGAGATTCTAAAATGGAATTGAATTAATCTTCATACTAATCTCAATCGAATTTGCCTATTTAATTCTCAACTTCTAAAGCTTTTTATGAAATCTAGGGCAAAACATTAGACATTACTTTTTCAGCAATCCATGTTTAGCTTTAATCTCCAAAGGACAATAACTGAATTTCAGAATTATCAATAGAGGGGAAATTTATTTTTTGAGTGTTTTATCCCACATTACCTGCAAAAATGGCCAGATTAGTTTACAACTATAATGGATTTTATCCTTTTATTTATTCAAGCATTTGCTTTAAACTGCTAAAATCAGGTCTTTTCTTCCAGTCAGGATGGCAACATATTTAAAATATATTTTGTAAAATTTCAGGAAGTCCTTCAAAGCTTGGAACTTCTTTAAGAATCAAAGCTCTTGCTATTTCAACTTGAGATTTACCTAATCACGGAGGAAATCTAGTAAATAATTAGGCTAAAATGCATCCAAAAGCCCAAACATCAGTTGCAGTTGTACATAAAGGCTTTGCATCATAAAGTTCAGGTGCCATATATCTAATAGTACCTGCCATTACACAAGTTTAAGATCCTAGTTTAAAATATTATGATTCCGACTACTATAAAGATCTGGACAAACCTAAATCACAAATCTTTACATTCAATTAATGGTCTAATAAAATATTTTATGGTTTAAGATCTCTATGAGCTATAGGAGGGTTCAAATTATGAATATAATTCATGCCTTCACAAACCTAAATTAAAATTCTTAAAATTTCGGTTGACTGCAGATCATTTTTTTCAATATAACTAGAGAGACTACCATTAGATGCTAGCTCGCTTATTAAGCAAAAATTTTCATCAAAACTTAATCCTGTTAATCTAATAAATCGTTCATGCTATACGGAAATCATCGCTTAAATTTCCTTAATAAAATCTTAAATAGCAATTTCCTTTTAACTTTCATCTAAATTCTATTCAAAATCTAAAACTTTAACAGCTACTTATTTTTAGGCATATACTGAGGCATAAACCTTTCCAAAACCTCCAGATCCAATTTGATTATTAAGTTTTAGGGATTAAAATGGAATGATTTATATACCATATCTATCAAGTGAAGATAAATTAATTTTATTAGTAACAGGTGCTGATTTAATTTGCTTTAATTAAGGCTTATCACTAGTATCTTTCTTAATTTCTTATTTCTATTTTTAAGATTACTATTCTTATTTCTATTAAGGCTTAGGCTTTTTAGTTTCATTTTTAACTATTTTTTTCTATACTTATTATCCTGCTACTTATTTTTAAGATACTTTATTACTACTTGAGTTAGATGAATTTTGCTTTAGGCCTATGCTTTTAGAAGATGTTGAAGATTACTTTGAGCTGCCTTTCGTTATTTTATTGGTTTTTTAATCCTTTTACATTTTTATATTTAAAAGAAAATAGAATTTAAATTCTAAATTTAGCTAATTTAGATAATTTACAAATATCAAATATCAAATTCCAGATCATTCTTCCCGCAGAACATGCAACTTGCGCTAGAATAGCCTTTAGAAAGTAGTAGATCACAAAACTGGCAATGTCTAATAAATAAAATAATTACTTGTAGACATAAGGCTATAATAGTGTAAATAGCTATTTCTTTTTATTCTTTTTTTATTATTATTTTACTCTTTTCTTTACTTTAACTTCTTTACTTTATTTCTTTTAATCAAAGTTAGTGTCTACCTTTTATGCTTGCAAATTAATGGGCTTATTGCGTGGAGTGTATCTACTTTCCATCTAGTTTTCTATTGAAGAACGATTACTTTAAGTATATTATTGCTTTTAATCTCTTTAGGAATCCTATTGCTGCTGCTATAAATCTTTTTATTACAATAAGTTTGAATGATTAGTTTAGTTATCTTGCTACTATTTAGCTGTAGCATATGATTCTTCAATTTAATCCTTGTATTTAGATTATTTCAGCTACTTATCACTGCTTGACTTTTATAATTTCCATTTTTATTCTTTTAAATTACTTTGATTTGCTTTAGCCTCTAAGTCTTATTCATTAGAGTATTCTTATTGTAAGGGAATATTTTAATCTTACTCATATTAAAGTTTATACTAATCATAGGTTAATTAGTTCTAGTGTTCTTCATCCCTTGAACTTTAGTATTCTGCTATTTATTATTCTTATTATTTTTATTTTTGCTAATTAGTTTCTTCATTTTGATCTAGTGACTCTAAATTATCCTCTAGTTCTTATACTTACTTAAGCTGCAGTCTATCATCCTCCTTATTATTCTCTTATATCTGTGGAGTTAATGTTTGTTCCTTTAAATTTTATTTATCTTAGTAGTTAATTTGCCTTCATTTAGTTTATTAAGTCTAAGAATTGCAAGCATAAGTAGGTTACTTATAGAACTTTCTGCTAGCTAGAAATTGCTCAGCTTGCTCTATTGATTTAAGTCCGTTTTCTTTAAGCTAACTAATTTAACTTTAGAGTTCTTAAATTTAGGATTGGATGTTTTGCTTAATTTCAGCTTCTTTGATAGATGCAGTGTTAGGTAAAGTTTAGGTGTGATTGATAATTAAGTTTCTATTGTATTTAGAAATGATTTGTTGCATAGAGTGGTAGTTTTGATAGTTAGTAGCTTGCTGTTGTGTTGCTAGCAATGATGCTTCAGTATTATGCTAGACTTCTCTTTAAGGTAGTTATGGTTAATCATTTTGAATGATGTTGATAATCATTTGCTGCTTTTTCTTTGGAGTCTTAGACTTGTACTGTTGATTCTATTTAAAAAAGGAGTTTGTAGTTTAAAGTTGTCTTTGAGTGATAAGGTTTTTGAGTGTTTTTTCAATTTAAGTGATTTAGTACCTCAAGATATAGTTGTGGTAGAGCAGTTTAGGCTGAGATGATTAGGAAGTGTGCATAGTAAATAAATAAATAAATGAAATGCTGTTAGATAGCTAGTACTACTAGCTTAATAGCAAGATTTGCTTATAGTTACTAATTTAGCATTAGGAAAGCTTATATTCATATTATAGCAACTCATTAGTACAGTCTAAGCTTTATTTTGCATTAAAAATGTACTAGATTAATCTTAGTGACTTAGTAAGATCTACTTCTTAATCAGCATTAGCTGCCTCTAACCATGTTTAAATCAATCAATCCAAACTATAAGAATTCAGTTCACTTTTATCTTCCTCATTTTCATATCCTGACTGAAATTTATTTGAAGGCCACATCAAAAACATTGATTTCGTTTTTGCACTTGACTCCTTAAACTTTTGCTTTTGACCATTAAGTGTTTAAAAATAAGGCTAGAAGTGCTAATTTGAGTATGAAGACTTATGTAGAGGTCTAGGGTAACTATTTAAGCAAGACAGCAAGAAGTTCAAACCTCAGGGATTAGCAAACTGAACTAAAGAAGATTTGGAGATAGTTTTATGCTAAAATAACCAGAATACAGATCCTTTATTTACGCAAAGGCTAAGCATTATTCAGCAAACTGGATGGGTCTTTAATCAGTTCTATTCTAATAGCTATGAACTTTTTATTTAGCAATCAAACGCTAGTTGCCAAAATTTGCTGCAAAGGCTATAAATTGTTATGGGGTTTTAGGATAACTGCATTCATCCTTTATCTGGAGAGTAAATTCACTTTTATAAGAGAGGATAAATTTTATGCTGTGATCTATAAGAAAGTCAGCTTTGCAGCTTTAATGACATAGACAAGCTAACTGTTTTTGCTGATTATAGAGTTCCTTAGTTACTCAACCAGCTCTCTATTCTTAATTACTCTCCTCAGCTTTAATCCTAAATTGATTCCAAGGAAGTCATATCTGCTGGAAGCTTATATGAGATTGAAATAAGATCAGCTACTGTCTAAGCAGTAGAGTAACTAAAAGAAATTAGTAAACTACCAAGCTACAGAATTGATTAGTATTTATGGAATACTGGAGAACAAATAAAGGATCAAATTAAAAACCATCATAGGACTCTTACCATCTTCTACTGAAAGACTTTTAAGCTTATTTAATACTCTTTATTACTTTATCATTCCTTTTAATGTAGTCTATATGATTAGAATCTCTGAATACCTAAATGAATAATTTATAAAATGATAAACTAGCAAAGTTATTGATAAAGTTTGCTTTATAATAAGCATTCAAATAATTGTAAGATTTAAATTTTAAAATTTTTGTTATTTTTAATAATTTTTGGGTGTTTTTGAAGTTAGAATGTACTTTAATAATTCTAGTAAATAGGTTAAAAGGTTTAATAAATATTAGATATAAATTATCAAAAAACAAAAAATGTAATAAAAAAAATTTCTCTTATCAAGTAGCTCAAGATTCCGATTGAGCCTATAAACTTACTTCTTGTTCTCTTTTTTCACTTGCAGACACCTATTGGTATTCTTGGGTCTCTTTAGATTCTATGCTTTAATCTTTCTCTTCTTGTTGCTATTCTACAGGATCAGGGCTCTCAACTCTATTTAATTCATCTTTTTCAGAAAGTTTAAAAACAATAAGAACTGCTAAAACATGTAAAGCAATAGCAAATATGAGCAAGAATGCCATATAACCAACTTTACTATTTTCAGATTTCGTTTGTATTAAAACTTGTTGATCCTTGGAGTTCTGAAATATAAAAAATAACTTACACTTCTTTTTAAGTAACTTAGCTATCTTTTCTAAACAAGTTCTGGCTTTTTCTAAGAAAATTCTTTTGTTTATAATAAGGATGTATCGCTTTCATAACTTTCATCGCTTTCATCACTTTCATCGCTTTCATCACTTTCATCGCTTTCATCGCTTTCATCACTTTCATCACTTTCATCGCTTTCATCGCTTTCATCATTTACAATTTCATCAGCTTCTTGAGCATCTAGATCATTTTCATAGATTTTATCTTGAATTTGTTCATATTCATCTTTGTATGTTGGAGCTGAATCAAAATCTTCTACATCAGTTAAATCGTTTTATAGTTCATTAATAGCTGCTAGCTCTGCATTTCCAAAATCATCTTCATCTTCTTCATAATAATCGACTATATCATCATCAATGTCATTAGCAGTGTCTTATTCTACCTCCTGAACATCCCATTTTTCTGCGTTTAGAGCATTTGTATAGCCTTCAAGTTCTGCTTCGGTGTCATCCATAATATCATCTACTCTAGATTGAGAAATTTCCAAAATGCTCTCAACATCATCCTAAGCTTTGTCCAATGCAGCAACAATAACCCAGTAATCTTTTTCTAAATCTTATTCTGCATCAAGAACTTCTTCTTCAAGTTCATCTAGGCCATCGTAAACAATTTGTTCAATATCATATAAAAATTCGTAGTCAGGGTCTTCAGATAGACTAATATATGTTTATTCAAAGTCATAAAGAGATTTTTCATACTCACTTGTTACATTTTCATAGTAATCTTCAACCCACTAAACAGCTCTTTTCAACTCATCCTCGCATTCCATCTTCAAATATCCATATCCAGCCATAACAGTCTCATATAACTACTACCACTATTAATTTATCTAATAATCTACGTTCTTAAAATCGTCAACTATATCAGGCTCATACTTGGATTCGTGTTCAATTTCGTGATCAGCAAATTCTTTATCTGGAGTTTTGCAGCTTGTTAAAATGAGCAAACACAAGCAGATGGTTAAGCTCTTCATAATTTTATAAAGTTGGAAATGCTTCTCAGATGTATATCCTCAATAGTTTTTAAAACGAAAACTTTATTAGTTTTTACAAATAGTTACGAAAACTTCAGCTAACTTTAAACTTATTTAATTCACTTACTTTAAAACTTTTAGTTATAAAAGCACTTCACTCAACTATTCCAATTGCTTATCCTTCTCTATTATATCTTCACTTTTACTTTTCAAACTTTTTTACTTTAAGTAGTAGTTTAGTTCAGAAAAAAGAGAAAACACCATCTCCCTAAGTTAAGATAAAGAAGAGTTAATAAGGAAGAGAAGATATAAGTAGTGGGTAATAATATAGAATAGAAATAAGTATAAAAGAGTAAAGCATTGATAATAGAATAGTATAGTAGTATTTTAATACCTTTCATTTCTTAACATACTTATTTTTACTTTTATTAAATAATATTTTACTTAAGCTAATTTTTCTCCTAAGCACGCTACAATGCTTTAGGAAAATTTAATTTAGAATGGTCATTATAAAGCATTTAATTAATCTATTTTAGACTATAAGTTCTTACTTAGTCTTTTAAAACTAAATATGCTAATAATATTATAAATCTAGAAAATCAAATAAAAGAATAAAAGCAGCTTATATTAGATAAGTATAAGCTTCTTGGCTATTTTAAAAGAGAGTAGTGATATTAGAGTAATAAAGAATGTTAGGAATAAAGACTTGAAGATGGTTTGATTAAAGGGAATAGTATGAAGAAGTTTAATTTTAATTAAAAAATGTAGAACAATTTCGTATAATTTATTAACAAAAAATCTCCAACCATAAAATAGTTCGAATTTATATCTCTTATAGGTCCGAGCTAAGAATCAATACGAAGTAATTTTATAA
Organism: Loxodes magnus; assembly: GCA_946699065.1. Classification (NCBI taxonomy): domain Eukaryota; phylum Ciliophora; class Karyorelictea; order Loxodida; family Loxodidae; genus Loxodes; species Loxodes magnus. The sequence goes on along the minus strand of CAMPDV010000051.1, from coordinate 405,719 downwards.
TCCAGATTATTTTCTATAAGACAAGATTTAATTGCCTGCTCAGTTATTCTTTACTTTTCCAAATAATTATAGTAAGCTTGCAGAAGCAATGATGAATGAGGTAATGTTTCTATCCTTTAGCATATTTATTCTAAGCACGGGTAATGCACTCTTCTGAAAAAACCTGAAAATCCTAATTACTGAACTATAGTTCTTACAATAAAAGAACCCTGCAAATAAGAATTTAGAGTTCATTGTATGAAGTTCTACGAATAAGTTTCTCCATTAAAGTTGTAAAAGCCTAGTAAATAGCAAGTAAGATTGTAAATGTAGAAAGAAGATAATATAAACATTTCTTTAAAGCAGCTCTATGAGAATTTATAAGTTCCATATAAAAAAAGAAAACTAGAACTTAATTAACAATTTATAGAAACTCCTCAAAAGGAAAACTTGAAACGATCTTATAAAGAATTATTAACTAACGATTATGAAAATCAAGAAAAGTAAATCTAGAAAACAATTGAGCATACACCACCAAGAAAAGGAAGTCGTGCTTTAAAAGTAAAAATTGAGAAGAATAAGAGAAGCAAAACTCCAAATTAAATATCTGTATAGCCTGCTCTTTTCTAAAAATTTTCTTAAACTCCACTTTCTATCAATTCCATACGTCGTGGTTCTAAAGTAGTGACATAAGACACAGTATTGTATGCTCCTATTGTTCTTGCAATATGTAGTAAAACTTAGATTTTTTAGGGCTTCAAAGAGTTGTTTGAGTAAATATACTCAACACTTGGAAATTTTTTTTGAAGTTATATTGATTTATAAGATCCTTTCGTATCAGATAAAGAGAAGCAAATTTATTCAAATGCAAGACTAATGCAATTATTTTTAGGTTTAGTGAATGATATAATAGTCACTCCATTTGATACTAAAATGCAACTCTAAATAGACTTAGTATAATCAGTTAATTTTGTGGAGACTAGATGAGATACATTGCCTGCTCCAGAATCATGCATTTTAACTCTTTTTAAGGTTTTAGATATTGATACTATCATTTATCTATGAAAATGCTTACTTCTTGAAAAAAATGTTCTTATTATAGGCTCAAGTAACTCTCTAATCTATGAAGTTTGCGAAGGCTTGAGGAAACTTCTTTTTCCTTTTGAATGGGAATATGCATACATTCCAGTTATAAACTAATCTTTACTTGACTTTGGTTTACTTGAATCTGGCATTGGATTCTATTTCTGTGGCGTTAATTCTTCTATATGAGATTTTTGCAATGCTGTGGAGCGACTTCCTAATTTTGCAATTTGTGATATAAATACAAAATGGAAAAACAACATTGACATAGAACATTTATGCAAAAATGATGAATTGAAGCTTCGAACTTAGCTGAATAATTTGATATTTCCCTAATATAAGAATTATGATAACCTGTAATAAGAAATACCCCGTAGAGAAGATACTGATATAATTAAGCATATCCAATAACTATTCTATCTTATCTTTTCTAGAGTCTTATGGAAATATAATGAAATGCTAACTACAGATGAATCTGGAAAAATTTAATTTGATCTAGATAAATTTCTCTATAACTTACCTGAAACTTGCAGAGAAGGATCGAGATGCATTAAGCAAGCGTTTTGAACTTCTTTGTGTGGAACCATGCATTTTAGAAATTGGATTTGATTTACATGATCTAATGACTAAGGAAATGCTAAAAGATTTTTGAATATGCTTAAAAACAAAGAATATAATTCCCTTATGGAAAATCAGCTGTTTCTAGAGTCTGATTCAAATTTAGGTACAAAAGCATCCAATCCCTCTGTAATAAGTACCCAATTGCCTAAAGATACTTAATTCCAAATTAAATTCAGACTATAGGATGATTTGACTCCTTTTATTAGCCAGTTCCAGGACTTCTTACAAGTAAGCTAAGAATCTTAATAATACAATCTATTAAATTAGCAATTTGAGCTAAACCATACTCTATAGTACTTACTGAGTATCAACACTAAAGTTTAGGAGCAAATTTAAAAGAACTATGACAAGAGTTTGGTAGATTACTAATTATCCGAGCAGCATAATTAACTTAACTAATATGTCCTATAAAATCCTACTATCGCTTTTAGCTTTTATGGCACTAATGGCTTTATTAATTTCCTTGATTACTTTAATACTTTTGTTGATCTAAACAATTTGAATATGTTCTCTAACTTAAACCAAATTTATTAAGATCTTAAAGTCTGTGAAACACGTTATTTTATAAAGGAAAATCCTACTTTCCATTCTTTTGGTTGCAACTAGAATTAATAAATTTGATAGTTTCAATTAATAAAGGCAGTAATAAAGGACTTGCAAGGAAAGCCTAATAAAAAGTTAATAAAATCCTATTTGAAAGCGTTTAAGAAATAAAGAGAAGCAGCTCCCTTATAAAGAATATATGAAATATTAGAAAATCTTAGTGAAAGTGAACAGAAGAGCTTAGGATAAATTCCATAATTGATAAATTAAATGATAATTTATATTCAGCAAAATAACGAAAAAGATTACTAAATTGTGCAAAGAGAAAACACTTAAATTAATTCTTTTGCTGGCGATATTGAGAGTCCTGACATTGTAAAAATGAAATCTACGAGTTTCGTAGAATCTCCTGATTTGAAACGCAATAGAAAGGATATCTCAAAAGGCTCCACCATAAATTAAAGTACTCAGTCCACTGAATAGTCAAAAACTTATTTTGCGGGAATAGCAATAAAACCTCTAAATAAATTAAATTGTGCTATTGAACCTTTAAAATGTGATGAAGTTTAAATAACAGCTTTTCTTCTGAGTAAAATGCTGATGATTCTAAAAAAGCACAATTTTGATGCTGAAAATAGATTAAAAGTTTTGAATAAAATTCACAAGTTGGAAGAATGAGCTTAATTTACATAAGGGCTAGCTTATCTATCTTAAATGCCTGTTCCTTTATTTAAAAACATAAATGACAACTTAGCCTTTTATTTGAATCTGCATTCGTTACAGTTGATTTTTGGACTTCTTTAAAGAAACTGTAACTTACCTACAAATGGATAATCTTGAATGTTTTTTCTGAATACTTAAGTCTTTAACGTAAGTGGCTTTTTGCTTAGTTTGTTTGATATTGAAAAATATATTTTGAATACTTAAGTTCATAACGTTTGTGAACTTAGAATTAAGAGTTCCTAATATAATTATAGTTATATAAAGTCAGAGTGAAAGTAAGATGATCCTAGAAATATACTCGTCCAGAAAATTGAAAACCCTCTCATTAACTTTGCAATATATAGACCTCTTAAAGGTTTCCCACCATTATAAATTTGAACTGGTGACGTAATAAAATAAATTTAAGAAAAAACCACTGAATTTTTACACAGTACTATACAAATTGATACATCCAATAAGAAAATCTCAGCTCCTTCAATGTTTAGATGGTTTGATGTGAACGTAAGACAACATCCTAAGAATTTAATTTTTGAAATAATACAATATATGCCTATTGAGTAACGAGAAAAAATCTAAAAGCTATTTAACATGAAGTAAGCTATTATTTTAGAGTTAACATTGCCATTGATTTTGAGAAGCCTGATTGGAAGTTGAATTTTAATTTCAATTAAATGTAATCTCCATGAATTAAAATAATTATTTTATTAATTTAATTACCAAATGTTTAATGCGATCTGTCATTATAGTAGCTTAATTTTAAATAACAGACACATGTAGCAAGTATTAAAACAATCATACAAACTTCATAAATAAATTATAGATTATTTAGATTATTTGGGCTAAACTTTACATTTATATAGCTAAAAAGATATTTAGCAAAAAGTGCTTAACTCTTATGTTCTTTTAATATTCAATTAACAATTACTAAGTATTTTAGTTACGATTTATAAAGTATAAGAATACTTAAACAGTGCATATGTTACTGAAAGTTTCTTAACCTAGTTGCTTAGTGAATAACTATAACTTTCTATTTTATAAAGTCTAATGCTTACAATTTAATTTTAGATTAAGTTTATTTATTTTATTGTAACTGTTATTTATTAATCTATTTATTTCATCTTCTATTTAATGCTTTTCTTCTTATCAATCGGTAAAATTAAGAAGAACAGTATTGAAAGCCATAGAAAAAACAACTTAAAAGCACATTTAATGACTGAATCTCTTTAGTTCTAAACCTAGATTATTTAAAATTCTATGAATCTTAAATTATTCATTTAATTTCATCATACAAATCAATTCTTATTATATACTTTAAGTAAAGCTACAGCAATTCTATTACTATTAAAGACTTAATATTAAATAGATAGTTACTAAAGTAAGCTATATTTTATTTAAATTTTAATTATCATTTATAATTATTTCAAGCTTCTTCATACTGCTTTTTTCCTTTAATTTAAAGATACAACAATATTTATAATTTTTAAAGTTTATAGATATATTATATGTCAATTTATTCCTTCATACTATAATCAATTGATATAAGCATTCCTTCTCAAGTAATAAGATTTAGATTTCTTAATAATGGAAAAAGATTTGTATAACATAACCCTTTTTATGAATTTGATTATCAAAACTCTTAAGCAAGCACATCCTTTAATTTAATAACTAATTGCATGATTCTAAATTGGTATGATATTTAATATAAATTACTAATTAATATAGCATTAAGTTAGCTTTATCCTTAGTAAATTTAATAGAAATTATACTATTTAGTTTTAATGATACTTTCTAATTTTTAATTTAAAGTGTAAGGTTTCTATAACGATTGTTAAAATTGTTTGCTAAGTTTAAGATTTTATTTCTGTTTAGTAGGAAATCTTAATAAGTTGCAATTAGATTTTATAAATCTATTATGAAATAGTTATATAATCTAATTAGTAATTATTTGCTTATGTTATACTTAGAGTTAGATCAAATTACATAACTTTCTTTTAATTAAGTTATTCATTAATTATACCTTTTAATTATTAACTATGCTTAGTTTAAGCTTTATGAGAGATAACTTTTATTTATTAATGTTTGCTTATAGAATTAACTTGGATTTGTATTTTCTACTTTTTTATCGTAAAACAAGCAAATAAATCTGGGTATGATTTAGGAATTTGCTCTTTTTAGATAACTTATAAGAACTTAATAAAAGAAGAGGATAAAAGTAGATTTATCTTAGTTGAGATGAAGGATGATTAGATGAAGATGAATTGTAGATGATTTTAATTGAAAGACTTTGAAAGAAATAATTAATATAAAGCTGAAATCATTGTAAATTTTGTTCCATTGTTGTATCAACAAAAACAAAATCTCTATCTAACTTGTCCATGTATTTTTCCAGTTGTTGCAACTCAGTTTCACATCTTTCCTTTTTACGAACGAGTCCCAAATGATCGAATTTGCTATGAGTGATGCCTTAATATTCTTTGTGAACTTGTTCCCATCGCTTTTTAAGACCTTCTTTGAGCTACTTTACTTCTTCGGTATCCAACATATAGCGCTACTTTTCTTCTATTGCTTTTTATTCTTCTTGTAGTCTCCTCAATTCTTCATATTCTGCTTCTACTTCATTCTTGATTTTTTTAAGGTATTATGGTTCTTTAGCTTTTAAAGTCTTATTTTACTCTTAGGGAAGTTTTGGTGCTGTTAATATTACTTCAACTGCATTTGATGTAATAAAATTCTTGTCAGTCTTTAATCCCATAATTGGTTTGTCTTTTGGAATTTCTGGCTTTTTGAATTCAGAAACGTAAGTATATTTTTAAGGCTCTGGTAATATAGGATTACCAGTTTGCTTGAGAGTAAAAGTTTGAGGATCCTTTTTAACAGCGCCTTTTGGTTTTCCGAAAGTAGCAGAATTTGCTTTCTCGCTATGCTTTCCTTGAGGAGCACGATATTCCCCACTGACGTTGCTTACGTTAGGTTTGCTGGTTGTGTGATTACCGAAAGTTGAACAAGTAGGAGGGATATCTGCAGGATATTTGCTTTTATACTATGGAGGCTTTGGGGGAGGAACATGTTCTTTTGGAATCAAATTGTAAATAGACTCTTCAGCCATTTTGTCTATAATGAAAAACGCTTCCAATGATTTCAATCAAATTCTAACAAATAATTTAAATGAAACTTATTTAAACAAAATCATTCTTTAATTCTTCTGTTACACTATTTTCTTTCTCACTACTCAATTATCACTAAATATGCACTTGCTTCTTTACATCATCATACTTAGTAATAGCCTTTAAGATTCGTTTATTTATAATAAAAGTGCTTATAGTCCTATTTTATGCCTACACTCTTAGTAAGAATAACTTAAATAAATTTATGACACTAAACATAATCCAAATATTTCAGAAATAGTTCATAACTTCGGATATATTAATACTTATAGAGCTAAATTAAAATACTTTGATAAAGTGTATTATTTGATTAGTAGCAAGAGAAAACTAAAGCATAAGGTAAAGAATAAATCTATATAGAGTTAGCTATACTTCAGCTATTCATTTTCTTTTATTATTATATTCTACTATATAGAGTTTGTCTCTATGTAATTTATTAATTCATAAAAATCTAGTCTCAATGCCTTGTTAGCAGAATCTATTCGTTTTTATAATAATACTAAACCTTTTAGAGATTTGTAGCCTGCTGAAGTTAATAAAAATGTGCAGAAGGCAAATCAAATAAATAACTTTAATGATAAAAGAAATCCTTGTATCTAAGCAACTTGAATGAACAATAAGCAGCTATTAATAGAATTATAAATCCTATTATTGCCTTTTAATTGCATTCTTTAGCAATATGAATAATATTTAGCAATAGCTTATTAAATAGTAACTAATTAAGTTGCTTATCAACTTATTCTTTTGAGTATTTCTATTTGTTATTTAATGTATAGCATTTTTAGCAATGTTTATCTTTTATTTAGTTGAATATTTCTTGAAAACATAAATTATCTAAGTTTTAGAATTTGGATTTATAGATCATATTGTTTTTCTTAGAAACTTCAAAATATTATAAAATGATTCTAACGTGAATAATCATACAGCTTAATAAAAATTAAGTTAACTTTTAGATTTTTCTTAATATATTTGCTATCACAATTTAGATATTAGCATATTATTCTTATGCTTGCAAAATTAATTGCTAGCTAGTGAATAAAGGATTATAACTTAAAAAGATTGAAAAAAGTTAAATTTAAATAAATATAAGCCTTCCTAAATAAGCTAGGATTGCAGATAAATGCTATATTTGCTAAGCAGATATAGGACTAATAATTGCTTATAATTATAGCTAATAATAGTTATTTTGCTAAGCTAATCTTATTATGTTTGATTCTGCTTACTTTAATAAAGGGATTCAGCTAGTATTTTTTAATTTTTTGTGCTTTATAAATTGGCTTAAAATTTCCTTAATTGTTAATAAATATATAGGAAATAAGTAAGAAAATTAGAAATAGACAGACTGAAACCATTTAAAAATAAGCATAAAGAGATATAGGAATTACTTGATAATGTTGATTCTTATAGCAGTAGTTTTTTAATAGTTATTTAACATTAAATAATTAGAATTTTTTAATAACTCATAAGTTATTAAAATTTAAGTCAAAGTTAATTAATATCTATTCCTACTTAATATCAACTATAAGCTAAGCCATTTATCATTAAATTCCTTTGAACCTATTGTTAATCTAACTCATGCTAAAGTTAAAATTCCAGGTAAGTTAATTTGAATAAATAGACTATTTAAATAAATAATTTTTAGATATTATCAAGTAATAGTTACCTAATTAATAGAAGACATGCTATGCATTACTACAGTTATGATAGCTATAGAGAAGACTTTAAATCTTGTTTAAAATATCTTAAAATGTAAAATATAAATAAATTATTGCCTTCATCTCATTGCTCAGTATTGAGAGTAATAAATTTTCTGTAATTAAAAATTACTTAATATGCTCTTTTTCTTCCTTTACGTGTTCTTTTTCTTCTTGCGAGACTTTCTTATATAAGCATGGTGAAGGACTAATCGATGAGGAAGATTTCATTAAAGTTAGCCTAGTAACTCTTATCTTTTAAGTTTAAAGATGTCTATCTAGCATAGAAACTTTAGAATCACATCTGTAAGCAAATCTGAACAAAATAGTGGTATCTATCGGATCTTGTTTCAAGTACTTTGGATAATATTTCTTCATTACCCACATAGAATAAGCTGCTACAGTTAGAGAAATTAGAATTATTAGGCTAAGAAAAATATAACTTAAATTCTAATCAAAAAAACTAGCAATAGTAGAGAACAAGCAAATCATAGATGAAATTAGAATAATAGCTGTCTGAAATACATTAGCTCGATCGTATGTGTATGGTTTAGTTTTATAAATAATAAAAGAATACACTAACAAAACAAAAGCTACTAAAAAACCATGAGCTTCTTCCTACATTTTTTTAACTATTTTATTAATGACTACTAGTAAAATCTATATTTCAGCTTTAAGCAAAATGTTTATTGGCTTCTCTTTTATATGTAGTGTAACATCTTTCATATCTTACCAATGTGGCCTCGAAAGAAAAGCTAGTGGAAAAAATAGCACTATACTCAACGAAGAAATGATAATGTTAATAACATGTTTATTTGATCCACATCAAAGATAGCAATCTTTCTCTAAAAATGCTTCAGTGTAACTTATTTTTCTATTTAAGTCTAAATCTACTCCTTATATACACACGAACATATCTGTTAAAACAAATAAAATTGGCATATATAATAATTCTCCAATTAGAGGAAGTAGGAAAAAAGCAAGCCATCCTATTATCTTAGTCAGAAAATTTTCGAATTTTATTTCTATTCGTTAAAAAAAGCTAATTAAAAGAAAGAAAAATAAGCCAACAGAAGCAACACATATCCAATAAAACATTTCATATATCTCTCTCTCATTTATATTAAAGGATAAAAATTTTACGATTTGATCTAGTCATTTATTCAATGCTTTTAAATTTGGACCTACTGAAATATATTATCCACAATGTATCAAAAGAACTAAAAAAAAGAAATCGTCTTCCATAGTTTTTTCAACCTCTTCAGTTATTTTCTCATAAACTCGTCCTTTTCAAATTTTATATCCTATACCTAAGAGAACTAAACTTAAAGTCAATATTCCTATCATTACAAAATCAATAATGTTCTTTCCTTTTTCATAGTCATATAGATATCTTTATGTGAAATTACAATCTTCAAATTCATCAAAATGGTCCTTAGGAACTTCGCTTGTTTTTCCAAAATAAAGGATATCAGTCTCGAAATCTCAAATTATAGCACATCCTGGACAATATTTACCATTATAGTAAAAATCATAATATCCTGAAGCATTTGCTTAAAGGCTTTTAAATAAAAAATTCAAATCTGCTCTAAAGTGATCCTTGAATCTTACCCTGCCACTACATCCTATGAAATCAATACTATTTATTGCTTAATACATTACATCAGGATCATTAAAATCTTTCCCTCATGAAATTACTTTTTCTAGTGCGTGAGCTACTATCCAAGACTCTTCGAAAAAATAGCATTAATAATCAGGAATCAATAATAAGGCGCACTGAGAAGCGAATTCGTACTATTGTTATCCTATTTCATTTTTTCAGGCAATAGGATGAATAAAAATTTAATTTCCTACAAAAATTAATTCTTCTCAATTTGTTCCTCTAGATTTAGCTTAGTCACTATAAATTACATAATTTCCCATATTATGGCCGATTCAAATGAGATCTTCTTTTTCCCCTCCCTTTAGATAAAATTAGTATCCTATTTCAACTTATGATTCAAGTCAGGACAGACAAATAATAATTCTAATCTATTTTTTCATTATATCATCTATAATCGCTTTATACATTAAAATTCTATCATTTAAACCATAATCTCCTCTAGTTAGCCATCATTCAAATATATACAGTGAAGGGTCACTTATTATATCGATGCCATAAGATTTAGAATTTATTACGATATAATCAGAGATTAGTACATAATCTGTAATATTTTCAGTATACACTCCTATACTAGTCCATTTATTCTTCTATATAAATTTTAATATTTTGTCACCAAAATCCGCAGAATTTGCATAGTTATAAGTTATACTATGAAATCCTGATCTGTATGCTACATCATCATTAGTGACTGTTAAGAAAGTTGGAATTCTTACTTTAAACTCTTCTAGCAGTTGGACTGTTGGATAAATGGTTTCTGAAATTTTAACAGCATGCACAGCTCCTAATTTGTCAGCATTTCCTATTAAATGATCAATATAATAGTCTCTACTATACATTTACTAGCTATAATTCATCTTTTATGCTATAAAGTTATAATTTTGCAATATCTAATCTTTGTGTTATCTTACATCTAAAGCCCCACATCAAACTGTATTCTAAATTTGCGAGCCAAATCAGTATGGTGATCCATCTCAGTTTACTTAATTTATGCTGTAACTAAAAGTTAAGTTTATTTTATTTGGAGGAGGAATTTCAGTATTACCAGGTCAAAAGATGGTTTATACTTTGAAGATTTGCTTTCCTTCTATATGATAAGCTAAATCAATCTATTTGTTCTTTTTGTTATAAATAGATATTTTATAAATATCATCTATGTCAACTTAGCTAAGTCTTTTGCTTTTCTTAAAGTTAAAGATCTAATTCTGACTTTAAAATTTAGCAAGAGTAGAGTTAAGATAGTTTCATACCCATTGTTCATAACTTTATGAGAATTATTCATAAGAATTAAATCCAATTAGTCCTGCTTCATCTGCTTATTACTGGTCCGAGTTCTTATATATATAGAAGCTCGATTATATAGGCAAAATCCATCCGAAACCTTCTGAAGTTAATTTAGCTTCCAATGCCATTTATAGAATTAGTCGAGTCAAATCAAAATCAGTGTTAAGAATAAAAACGGAAGTTCCTGAAGTCTTGAGAGAGGACATGAAATTGTATGGAATGGAATTTATGTTTCTTAGCGTGAAAGTATTTTTAATTCCTTTTATGTCTAAATAATTTAAAGGGAGACTATAGTTTTAGTATATCTAGTGTATTATAAAGGTATTTTTGAGATCATATTGATCTAGAAGCATTTATATCGATCTTCCCTCGAGTTCGTAACTTGGAAGTATGTAAATTGTATTAGCGTAATTATAGTTTAAAACTTCTCTATAGCAAACTAAGTGAAGGATATTAGACTAATTACTAGTTATCTTAAGTAAATTTGTAAACTAAGGCCTTTATGTTACATCAACTATGATTTAAGTAGAACTTAAATCTAAACTTCCTAGGTCTTAGATATTTGCTATCTATTCTATTGAAACTCTTTCTTTCTTGCAATCTGCATCACAATAAACGCTAGATTCTATCTATTATTATAAATAAAGCGCTATTTACCTTGTATTTCTAGTATAAGCTATTAAAAAAGGTGATGAGTTCATAGTCTGAAATAAGAGCAGCAATAAAAAAGAAAAAAGCCTAAATTAATTCCCCATTTTTATTATAACAAATAAAACAAACCATAAATTAACAGTATCCCTTATCCCTAATTGCTTAGCTGCTTATCACTTCATTCTCTTACTTATATTACTACTCTTTCATTTTTACTAACTATCGCAGGGTGAGATATTTAACTCATTACCTTTGAGATATAACTTTTACTAATTTCTAGCTTTAGATTTAATCTAACTATATCTAGTCTATCAAGTTTAGCAATATTATTACCTTAACTAACAAATTTTTAAATTAATAAGCTAAAAAATTTAATATAGTTGAGAAGCTATACATAATCTATTAGATACTTTTGAAAGAAAACATGGGGAAATAAATATTTACTAACTATGAATATATATAGTGAAGCATCAAGCCAAACTTAGAAAATAGATTAAATAAGTAAATGCAGTTTTAGTTAAGATATTTCCAAGCAGTACCTTTGAAAGTATTTAAAATAAAAAATAAGTTATTATAGCTGAAACTATTTCTTCTTGGTTAGATAGTAGTAGGCAGCATCTTTTATTCTTATTTACAAACAAAGTAACTTAAAATTATTTCCTTAAATATTTAAATATTCTTAAAGAATAAGTTAATCTATTAAATAAAAGCTTTATTACAATGCTAAATCATGCTTAATAGTTCTAGTTAAAGGATCTAAATATTCTCTTAAGCTTTATAATGATTATATAAATAAGGAAAGGAAGTACTGCTTAAACTTAGCACTTAAGTTAGTTTCCTTTATAAATAATTAAGATCTCGCTTATTTAGACTAAACTTAATTAAATACTTATGCAAACAGTTTAAATAATTTAATAATGATTAAATTTTCTATAAATTTGTAGTGCTAAAGCTTTACTAGATATTAAATATAATGTAACCCATTTTCTATTTTTATAAATATTAGCCTTTTTCTGTTTTTCTATTATTATATGTTACTTTCTTACATTGGCATTGCATTTGTACTACAAAATTTCTATATCTATATAAAGAAATTATCTAACTTATTCAAATTCTTTTCTAATAAAGAAGGTATAATTACTTAATTAATTTAAAAGCTAAAATGATGCTTTTGTTGTAATTTCAACCTTCTTTACTTTAGATTCTTGTCGCTATAAATTAAATTTTCGGATTTAACTGGAAATAATTAATTAGTATAGCTATTTTAATTTATGTCTCTTTGCTATAACACTAGCTAGCAAAGACTTAATATCTTTCTATATTAATCCTATAAATTTATTAATAATATAACTATTTATCGTTAGCAATATCTTAGGCTTTTATTCCTTTTACTAAGATAGTGTTCAATTTAGTAGTACTTTGGATTAATGCTTTGATAATTTTATTTCTATAATTTAAAGTAATTAAATGTTTTGCTAATTAAACATTAACTTGTAAAGTACTTAGATTTGCTTATAACTATTAAATAAAAGCTACTAAATTATTAAATTTTCTTACTAAGCATTAAGTATCTAAAGCTTTTGATATATAATTGAATAAGATAGTTTATCATATAGTTGTTTAATTATTATAGGTATTACATTATTTTCATATATTCTTACTATATACCATTTTAGTTAAGATTAGTTATAGCCAAGTAATGCTTACTCTTTGCTTTTATATTTAGAAATTGTATAGTAGAGATGTTGGATCATTTAATATATGCCTTCTTAATCTGATATATGGATTTATTTAATTTTAAATAATTGGAATATTGTTGCTCAACCCTTTAAAAGTAAATATAAACAAGCCACTAAATAAAAACTGAAGAGTATTCAATAAATATATATTATATAACCTTCCCATTTATATCTAATTAACTTTAAAGCTTAAATTTAAAGCTATTTAAGTGTTTGTAAGTAGCTTATATATTTGCCTGCTCAATTAGCAATATTTTATAGTTAAGTTAGTTTCTAGCTATAACTGTATAAATAATGCATTGATAGTTTTAGTAACATATGACAACATAAATACTTTATATATATATATATTCACTCTAATTTTGATAAGTATAGCAAATTAATGCTCTGATTATTTATCAAAGAAGCTCTAAATACAGAATGATATAATTAGATACTAAATTACTTTATACAAAGTAAATACCATACATAACAGATGAGAGGTGTGATGGTAGGTAGAGAAATAGGGAAAGTTGAAATTCAAACATAATGAAAATAATAATAGATAAGTGGTAAAAATAACCTATTAAACGAAAATAATATAGTGGAATAAATAAATCATATGTATTTATTAAACTAATTATGGAAGAACTCTCTGACTACTAAAACCCAAGAAGCAGTTCCCTTGAACCTCTTTTTATAGGAATTTAATCTGATTCAAGCATGGAATATTAGCCATAATAAAAGAAGTGAAACTCATTCCCAATACATAACTAGCGATAAGAAAATAAAAGTGTGTAAAACAATATGAATGAATCACATGATTCTTCTTATTCGGAAAGTCTAAACATTTCTCACTCCTCTTTAAATTCCGATATTGCATAAAGATAAGTTTAAATTTTAATTCAAGACTCAGAAGAAAGTTAAGAAGAGTAAAAAGAAGACAATAAGAATTAATCTAAGTTTTAAATATCTCCCAAATAATTAGATATAATTCAGCAACTTCATCATATGGGATTCGACTATTAAAAGTCTGAAATTGCTGCAGTACTTTCAAATGCGTAACAAATTGACGATGCAATGGGCTTTCTAGTAAAAGGAACTTCTGGATGAGAACACACATTTTTACCTTCAACTTTTCATAAATAACTCTGCTTAGTTTGCTAGGAAACACTTTAGGAACATTTAGAATTCTTGATATAAGATGCAGAAGAGGAAAGAATCGATACGCGAAAAATAATGGCCCGGTATAAGAAATTTTTATCCTGGTAAGAAATATAATACACAAATAACGTTAAGGAATAATAAGAAGTATGTGAAATATGCTACTACTAATTTTCTAAGGACCAAAATTCAATTTTTAGAAATGAAAATTGTATTTCCCATATATTTTGTAAAACCTGCGTTTAGGCATATTTGCATTCTCGTATTTTGGATAATAAAGTTCTAGATATAAATTGTCCTCATGCAAATTGTCCTACCATTTACGAAGATTCTTTAATTCAGCAGATTTGTACTAATGAAATGTTTAGCAAATATTAAAAGTTTAAAAGAAGGGTTTAAATTGATTTAGATCCTAGCCTTAAATGATGTCCTAATGTAAATTGCGACAATTATGCTCAAGGTAATGAAGAGAATCCAGAGTTGGTTTGTCCTAGTTGCTGTAATTTTTAATATATTAGAATTACATTTTTGCTTTAAATGCAATTAAAAATGACATCCAAAAAAATCTTGCGAAGAAGTAGAAGATGAATCTTATAAAAAATGAGCCTAGAATAAAGAAGTCTCCTTATGTCCAAAATGCAAATATAGAATTGAGAAAGTTGATGGTTGTAATCATATGACTTGCACAATGTGTAACTACTAATTTTGCTGACTTTGCATGGGAAGATATTATAGCGGACATTATAGTGCTCTGAACCCATTAGGATGTCCTGGGTAATAATTCAGTAAGTTTTAATAATAATAAAGTGAATGGCAATAGAGATACATGAAACTGATGCAAAATCTGTGGAGACAGAATTTTAGCTCTTTTGAAAATTCTACTTATGATTTTAGTCTTTCCCTTTGTACTTCTTTTTATTCCAACAGCTTACATTTTATAAGGAGCTTAAAATGGATGTCTTAGGAGATAAAATAAATGCGTAAAAGCTATATCATATGTTTTGCTAACAATATTAGGATTATTGGTTACTCCACTTTTTTATATAATCGTGATTCCATTATTGATTGTTTATGGAATAATCTAGGGAATTTATTTTATCGTGAAGTAGTGTAAGTAGCACATATTAATTTGATTGATAAATATTTCTTTAAATCTAATTTTAAAATTGTTTCTTACTCTTATCTTTACATCATCAGCAGTCCTTACGACTCATTTTAATTTACAAATCTAATCATATAGACTACATTAAAAGGAATGATAAAGTAATAAAGAGTATTAAATAAGCTTAAAAGTCTTTCAGTAGAAGATGGTAAGAGTCCTATGATGGTTTTTAATTTGATCCTTTATTTGTTCTCCAGTATTCCATAAATACTAATCAATTCTGTAGCTTGGTAGTTTACTAATTTCTTTTAGTTACTCTACTGCTTAGACAGTAGCTGATCTTATTTCAATCTCATATAAGCTTCCAGCAGATATGACTTCCTTGGAATCAATTTAGGATTAAAGCTGAGGAGAGTAATTAAGAATAGAGAGCTGGTTGAGTAACTAAGGAACTCTATAATCAGCAAAAACAGTTAGCTTGTCTATGTCATTAAAGCTGCAAAGCTGACTTTCTTATAGATCACAGCATAAAATTTATCCTCTCTTATAAAAGTGAATTTACTCTCCAGATAAAGGATGAATGCAGTTATCCTAAAACCCCATAACAATTTATAGCCTTTGCAGCAAATTTTGGCAACTAGCGTTTGATTGCTAAATAAAAAGTTCATAGCTATTAGAATAGAACTGATTAAAGACCCATCCAGTTTGCTGAATAATGCTTAGCCTTTGCGTAAATAAAGGATCTGTATTCTGGTTATTTTAGCATAAAACTATCTCCAAATCTTCTTTAGTTCAGTTTGCTAATCCCTGAGGTTTGAACTTCTTGCTGTCTTGCTTAAATAGTTACCCTAGACCTCTACATAAGTCTTCATACTCAAATTAGCACTTCTAGCCTTATTTTTAAACACTTAATGGTCAAAAGCAAAAGTTTAAGGAGTCAAGTGCAAAAACGAAATCAATGTTTTTGATGTGGCCTTCAAATAAATTTCAGTCAGGATATGAAAATGAGGAAGATAAAAGTGAACTGAATTCTTATAGTTTGGATTGATTGATTTAAACATGGTTAGAGGCAGCTAATGCTGATTAAGAAGTAGATCTTACTAAGTCACTAAGATTAATCTAGTACATTTTTAATGCAAAATAAAGCTTAGACTGTACTAATGAGTTGCTATAATATGAATATAAGCTTTCCTAATGCTAAATTAGTAACTATAAGCAAATCTTGCTATTAAGCTAGTAGTACTAGCTATCTAACAGCATTTCATTTATTTATTTATTTACTATGCACACTTCCTAATCATCTCAGCCTAAACTGCTCTACCACAACTATATCTTGAGGTACTAAATCACTTAAATTGAAAAAACACTCAAAAACCTTATCACTCAAAGACAACTTTAAACTACAAACTCCTTTTTTAAATAGAATCAACAGTACAAGTCTAAGACTCCAAAGAAAAAGCAGCAAATGATTATCAACATCATTCAAAATGATTAACCATAACTACCTTAAAGAGAAGTCTAGCATAATACTGAAGCATCATTGCTAGCAACACAACAGCAAGCTACTAACTATCAAAACTACCACTCTATGCAACAAATCATTTCTAAATACAATAGAAACTTAATTATCAATCACACCTAAACTTTACCTAACACTGCATCTATCAAAGAAGCTGAAATTAAGCAAAACATCCAATCCTAAATTTAAGAACTCTAAAGTTAAATTAGTTAGCTTAAAGAAAACGGACTTAAATCAATAGAGCAGTCTGAGCAATTTCTAGCTAGCAGAAAGTTCTATAAGTAACCTACTTATGCTTGCAATTCTTAGACTTAATAAACTAAATGAAGGCAAATTAACTACTAAGATAAATAAAATTTAAAGGAACAAACATTAACTCCACAGATATAAGAGAATAATAAGGAGGATGATAGAATGCAGCTTAAGTAAGTATAAGAACTAGAGGATAATTTAGAGTCACTAGATCAAAATGAAGAAACTAATTAGCAAAAATAAAAATAATAAGAATAATAAATAGCAGAATACTAAAGTTCAAGGGATGAAGAACACTAGAACTAATTAACCTATGATTAGTATAAACTTTAATATGAGTAAGATTAAAATATTCCCTTACAATAAGAATACTCTAATGAATAAGACTTAGAGGCTAAAGCAAATCAAAGTAATTTAAAAGAATAAAAATGGAAATTATAAAAGTCAAGCAGTGATAAGTAGCTGAAATAATCTAAATACAAGGATTAAATTGAAGAATCATATGCTACAGCTAAATAGTAGCAAGATAACTAAACTAATCATTCAAACTTATTGTAATAAAAAGATTTATAGCAGCAGCAATAGGATTCCTAAAGAGATTAAAAGCAATAATATACTTAAAGTAATCGTTCTTCAATAGAAAACTAGTTGGAAAGTAGATACACTCCACGCAATAAGCCCATTAATTTGCAAGCATAAAAGGTAGACACTAACTTTGATTAAAAGAAATAAAGTAAAGAAGTTAAAGTAAAGAAAAGAGTAAAATAATAATAAAAAAAGAATAAAAAGAAATAGCTATTTACACTATTATAGCCTTATGTCTACAAGTAATTATTTTATTTATTAGACATTGCCAGTTTTGTGATCTACTACTTTCTAAAGGCTATTCTAGTGCAAGTTGCATGTTCTGCGGGAAGAATGATCTGGAATTTGATATTTAATATTTATAAATTATCTAAATTAGCTAAGTTTAGAATTTAAATTCTATTTTCTTTTAAATATAAAAATGTAAAAGGATTAAAAAACCAATATTTAAGTAATATTGTTATATTTTAAAATTTAGATTGATAAAATAATAGGATTAATCTACTGAGATTTAATAAAGCTATCTATTATTTAATGCTAACTGGATATAATGAAGAAATAGCTGCATTTAAATCATATTAAATAATACATAATTTGGATTTTGGCCGTTTTAAAAGATTTATTCTTAAGTGTATGTGAAAAATAATAAGTTGTAGTAGATTAAGCTTTTGAATAAATTTTAAATAATAGTTTGCATGAATAAACAATTTAAAAGCTTAATAAGGAAATTAAAAAAATCATTTCTATATAGCAAGAACTCATTTTTAAGATTAAATGGATTAAGTTTTGATGAAAACTTTCGCTTAATAAATGGGCAAGCATGTAGTGTCAGTCTCTCTTATGATGTTGGCTAAAAAGTTCTCTGTTTACAGAATTTTAAGAATTTAAATTTAGATTGTAAAGGTATAAGTTTGATTCGCAATATTTTCCTATAGCTAAAAGAGATATTTGATAATAAAATATTTTAATATATTATTAAGAGATTTATATATTTTAGATTTAGAATTTTCTAGATTTCTACAAAAACTGGAGTTAAATAATTTAAGTTAGGCACTTAAATTTTATAATAATAGATACTATAAAAATAAAAGCAACTAAACTCTATGATGCTTAGTTTTTTGCCCTAATTTAGCTGAAGCTTTTTAGAATGTATTTAGCTTAAATATTTACTAATCTCCTTCGTAATAAGGCAAGTTTCAAATTTAATATCAAGAGCTTTAGTTCTTGAAGAAATTTCAAGCTTTTAAAATTTTTCTGAAATGTTGTAAATGAAGTTTAAATAAGTTATCATACTATTTGAAATTAAAAATCTACTTAAGCAGATGCAAGAAGAAACTTTAGAGAATAAAATAAGTATAAATGCTAAATGTTTGATATTAAATAGAAAATATGAGGAAATAGCTGAATAATATATTAAAGGATATATTAGATTTCATTTAATTTTATGATATATTTTAGTATTTAATATAAGGTACTTTAGCATATTATCATTAGACTTATAAATATTAAACTTAAAATCATGAGTAAATAGCAAATTTTCCCTTCTTTAAAAAATAAACTGATCTTAAGTTAAATAAATTAAGAAATAAAAAGCTAGTTTAAGAGGTATCTCTTTAATTTTCAAAGTAATAAGATATTAAAAGCTTTTACAAAATTTAAAAGCATAGCATAAAGGCATTTTTTATGTATACAAAAGTTTCTTTAATTTTTACAATTTCTAAAATCAATTAAATAAGAATTTGATTTATATTATTATTCATTTAGTAATTTAGCAACTATCTATTTTTATTTCCAAGCTAAAATTTATCATCGTAATTAATTATCTAAACTAAATATAAATTTCTATATTTAGAAATTATTTTTTCGCAAGAGCTGTAAAATAAATTTAATTTAGAAAAATTAAATTTTAACATTAATGCTTTAGGCTTTAAACAAACTTAGAGTATTAAATTTTTCGTTAAGTTTACTCTAAAGAACTGAATTATCAACATAATTTGTAATTTAAAGAACGATATTTATGCTTTATTAAACTTAAAATAGAAGAACACTTTCTTTGTTAAGATCTAACGATAATTATAAATGATATAATTAAAATTTCAGCATTAAGTAATTAAAACTAAAATAAAGACTAATAGCGCTCTATTAACTCTTATAATGAACTTACATTTCATAAATTAAGTTAAAATAAATTGAGTTATTCATACTAAAAATATTAAGGAGTAGGCTTATAATTGTAAAATGCATTAAGTTTAATTTTTTATTTGATGCTTTAATAATTTGATTACTTAAATTTAAATTTATTACTAAAAGTTGGAAAATTAATATTATTATATTTAAATTGAGATAATTAATAATGATTAAGTATTTAATAACTTTATAACTCAAGTATAATATAGAAAAGTAAGCTGAGTATAGATTATTAAAGGGCTAATAAGTATCCTATATTAATATTTTATTCTTAGCTCATCTTATTAATGTCTATTGCCTCTTTCTAACTATTACAACTTATCTTATTTTTTAATTTATAGTAATTTAAATTTATATTTCATATAATTAGAAGGTCTAATTTTAAGCTAAGAACTAGTATAAGTTTGATCAGAATATCTATGATGATATGTAAAATATTTTAAACTAGTTCTTAGGATTGTTTGTTGATAATAAGCAAGCTACTTTAATTTATTTTAGTGATACTTCTTCAAATAATTTAGCAAAAAAAGTAAAATAAGCATTTATTATATTTATATAATAATAAAGCAATGTATTTAGAATATTCTTTCAATCTTGAATCTTTACTTCATCTACAGCTATCTTATAACGCTTTATTTCATTTAAATTATCTTTTTGAGAAGTCTTTTCATGTTTGATATGAGATTAAGCTTGATTGCTTTTTAAATGCTACTATTATTTCTATAACCAACTGAATTAAGATGTCCTTATTTATTTTTCATTTGATTTAATTTCTTTCTAATTTTGCTTAATCTCTGTTTGCTATCTAATTGTCTATCTTCTTTGCATTTACGATCTGATTCTTTTAAGTTTATCTCGAAACTTTCTTTAAATTTTGATAACAGCCATAGAAGTTGCTGTAGTAACTTTAAAATCGCTTTTTTCATCTTTTCCCTTCTAAATGTTTTTTTTCTTTAAGTAAGGATACTTTTTTTTAATTTTCTAATTGAGTTTCTAGAATACATAGGAGTTAACCTCAAGTTCATTCTAGATATTATGAGGATCAAAATTATAAATTTTAGCTAAGCTTTTTTGAGATAGATTTTAGATAACTTCTATATAGTAAATGTTTTCATTTTAGTGAATAGGAATTTCCAATTATAGTACAAACATTTCCTTTTGCTTTTTTGTCATCCCTTTACTAAATCCTAAAGGCTCCCCTAGTTCTTGTAGAAGATTATCTAGTTTTTAATATCTTATGATGCCTGTTCCATCTCTATCGTATTTACTCCAAATGTTTCTGAAATGCTCATATTGCTATTCTGAAATTTTTAGCTCTTCTTTAGAGCTTGCTTCGCTAAAACCTTTTAGAATTACAGCAATGAATAGATTAAGGAATACAAAAGTGAAGATTAAGGTAAAGCTAATAAAGAACAAATAAGCTGCTAATTTTGTACCGCATCCATTTGGTTCTCCATTGTTCTCTTAAATTTAATCGTAAGTAGGATCAGTTATGCATCTTATAATTTCATTAGATTATAATGCACATCCCATCATTACATCATTTCAGTTCTCTCCTGTAGCACATCTAAACAATGTTAAAAATGCCTTGAAAAATGTTTAGAAGTTAGCATAGTTATCTAATTATCCGTTTTCTTTCACTGTAGCAAAAAGTTGAATACCTAGAACTGAGTAAATAAATAAGAACAATAATCCTAGCATACCTACATTAGCTAAAGAAGGTAGAGTTAAGATTAAGGTTGTAAATATCATTCTTAAGCTTTTAGCACTTTTAATAAGTTTAAAAATTCTTCCTATTCTAAAAGCTCTTACTATTGTGCTTATTCCTCCTACGTTAACTTAAGTTATTAAATAGCTTAGGACTACACCTGCTCATGCTCCTATTATAATAATAAAGTCAAAGTTGTTTCACCCTTCTTTAAAATAGTTTTTTCCAAAGGATAAAATTTTAATAATCGCTTCGATTGAAAAAATGACTAGAAAAATATTGTTGCAGTTGTCAAATAACTCTGAAAGCTATTCGTTTTATCCATATCACTTGACTGACAAAATGCATGTATTCATAATAATGCATATTATCATTATAAACTCGAAGTTTTAATTGACTGCAATATCGAAGCACATCCCTCTTATGAGTGAAGAAGGTCTTCTTATTATTTTTTTAGGCTTAAATTTTAGCATTGAAGACTTAACACTAACCCATTCTCTCTATTCAGGTGTTAGAAAGGCTATTTCAAGTGATATTCCTTCTTCTTTTTTAAAAGTATCAATAACAACAGCAACAAAGAGATTCAAAATAAAGAAGTTTCCAACAACAATAAACATAATAAAAAAGAAGACTCATCCAATAGAATTGTCTTATTTAGGCTGCTTGTCTATTCCTACTGAATCTATACCTGATATCATTACCTAAACTCATCCTTCTGTTGTACTCATTGCAAATAGAGTTAGCATTGCTATTCCCACATTGTCAAAATTAAATTATTTGTTGATTCAAATTCCACCTACATCCATGCAATTTTATTTATTTTCTATTGAATCTCACACATTATCTACAATATCAGACAATATTGAGTCTTTATAGCAGTAATAAAATGTTCCTTTAAAATAATTAACTCCAAATATGCCAAAGAGTAAGAAAAAGATAATACATATTACCATTACATTAACGATATTAGGTAAGGCGCTTAGTAAACTACTTACCACTAATTTTAATCCTTCGTTTCTACTTACAACTCTTAATGGCCTCAAAACTCTTAACACTCTCAATGTTTTCAAACTTCTCATATTTCCGTTTATTATCAAAACGTCTAGCCAACTAATGCTGATAATAGCAAAGTCTAAAACATTCCACCAATCATGTAGATAAGCGTTTTTTCCGATTGCAAACTGCCAAACTAAAACTTTCATTATCAATTCTATAGTAAATATAGAATTAACACAGTAGTCTAATATTTTGTATATGTAAGCTTAAGTACTTTCGGGATCTAGCAGGGGATTGTCCAATATTAGCAGTATTGAAGAAAGAATTACAAAAACCAAAATTATATTGTCAAATGACTGCTTTATAACTATTGAACGCAAAAAGATTCTCATTCTATTTCTGATTGACAAAAGACATAAAGACCTTCCATATATTTCCAAGAGTTTATTACTTTTTTATTTTTTTTAATTTTTATTAGTTTAGATATCACTTTGCTTTTTAGAATCTTCCAGTTTTTATGATTGACTAATACTACTCTTAGTATGTATTGGGAAGCTTTTATTAGTTTCAGTGTTTTTTCTGTCTGAGGTTTATAATTAATTATCCTAAAATAAATCTAGATCTTTTTCTTCCTTTGATATAGGAAGTATTAGTTGAGGTATTTCGATTTCATTTGCTGTTTAACTCTTTCTAGGAACGATTGAGTATCATAATCTAGTTAATACTGTTTTTAGCTTTTATTTGAAACCAAATTTTTTATTTTATTTTTGTTGAATATACTCTGTAAAGTCTTAATTATCTGAAGTAAAATCTCCTAACATAATAGCGAGAAATAGATTAAGCATGATTCAATTTCCTATAACTATCACTATTATAAAGAAAAGCACTGAATAGAATCCAGTGGCTCTGACTGTATTATAAAGAATAAAGTTTCACTCTTCTCCAGCAAGGATTATAAAAATACTTGTAAACGATTTTATGAAAGTATCAAAATTATTTCTTGGAGATTTTCCATTCTCAAGATCAAGCTCATCTAACTCGTTAAACTTTATTCTATAAGCATAGAACTCCATAGCAACTAATGTAAATACAAACAGAATTATCAAAAGTAGGACACTAAAACTGCTTATATTTTTTATAGTTTTTCCTATTGTAATTAGTAAATTCCTTAGCCCAGTTCACTATCTTGCTAATTTCAAAATTCTTAAGAGTCTAAAAGTTCTAAAGGCACTAATAGCACCTCCAGAAGAAACAGAGCTTCCCTTTCCAATTTGCCCAACAACTATTTCCACTAAAGAGATTATTACAATGAATCCATCAAATGCATTAAAAGGATCTCTAGTATATCCCTTGAATCCTAGACCTATTAATTTTATTATCATCTCTGATACAAAGATTAATGTAAATATTAAGTTTGTAGTTTGAAGCAAATTATCCATTTCTTCAGTTGAAGGATAGGACTCAAGAGAAAGAAAAATAGTGTTAGCAATGATAGCTAAAATAATGAAAGTAGTAAATATTTAGTGCTTTATTAATTTAAAGCAGCTTCTATACAAACAATTTCTCTTATTCCTCTTAATAAAATACTTTTTTTTCTCTCTTGCTTTTTCATCAATCTAACTTTCTTCTTCTTATTTCTAGATTTATGGATTAATAGCTAGAAATTAGTCTTATATTCCTTCGCTCTCCTTTACTTTTTAGAGTAATTGCTCCTCAGTAAACCATTCTCCTCTCTAAAGCTAAGATTATCTGACTAAAATGGTTTTTCTTCTTTTTTCCAGTTTTTTTAAAGAAATCAGTTCTTTATCTTCAATTTACTTTAGCTACTCTCTATCTTTTTAATCCTTCTAGTCTTTATTCATAGTTTTAGAAAAGGTATCCCAAATGACCGCGAATACTAGGTTGATAATAAAGAAGCCTCCAAATATTGCTATTAAAACAAAATATATTAAGGGGATTAAAAAGAAATATCCATCCATATAATTGTATAAGATTTAAGATCATCCTTCCAATGTAATGCATTAGAAGATAGTAGCAGTAGAAGTTAAAATATTGTCAAAGTTAACAACATTATACATTAGATTTTATATCTCTGCTTCTTTTATTATATCTTTATCATAGAAGTCACTTTCTCCTGGTAATATGCAAAACCTGTAATCCGGACATTCGTATTATCCTAGGTTGTTTGAGCAAATCTTATCAATTTAAGGATCTGCTAATCATTTGTCATTAGAAGGATGATCTGCATATCTGCATCTTTAATATGTCAAACCTGAAAAGAAATGCAAGCCAAATATCCCAAAGAGAATAAAAATGAAAAAAAGGAAAACGGCAACGTTAACTAATGTTTGCAATGAATTTAAAAGAGCTTTAACGAGTAATCTCATACTAGCTATTGTTGAAATAGATCTTAAAGGCCTAAAAACTCTTAAAGTTCTTAAAGCTGTTAGATTAGGAAGTCCAGGAAGTATGCTTATCATCCCTGTAATAACTACAAAAAAATCTAAAGAATTTCATCCATCTCTGAGATAAGTCCCTTATTCCGTTATAAATCCCATTCCTAATATCTTAATAACGCATTCAAAAGAAAATAGAGCTAGAAATATAGGTTCTGATCTATTAACTAATTCATTTCTTCAAGATTACTAATTATCACTTTTTTCTCTAAAAGAATAATCATTCATAGCAAGAATAAGGGAATTCAGCAAGATAATATACAATATAAAAGTTTCAAATAACTTTGACTCGTGAAATCAAACTATTGCTTTCCTCATTTTATTGCTTGACTTCAGCACGAAAAGGGATTTTTCAGCAAAAAGTAATTTTTTGTTGTGCACATAGAAGTTAAAATTTTAATTTTGATTCATATTTTTATTACTCTTCAATTTAATGAAAAGCTTGTTTATTTAATAAGAAAAAACCTTATTTAGTAGTTAAACACTCTAAAACAATTCATCTTAAAGGAGTTTTAAATTTGCTAGATTAATTAAATATTTACGGCAAATCTAAAATCTTACTATTTAAATTTATTATGTATAAACTAACTAAATTAAATAAACGGAAATATAATCTAATATTGAAGTAAACAGATGAAAACTCTAATAGATAAAGTAGAAAAATAAGAAGCAGAAGGAGTTTCATTAATTTGATGTATTATATAAAAACGCATCTATCATTTAGCAATTCTTCCATATTTAACAAATATTAAAAATCTTCTCTTTTGATAATATTCATTAGAATAACTTATTCTATGCTTTTTAACTCAACAAAATTGGAATTAGAAAATTCTATTACAAAAAAGATAAGCAATAAAATCTATTTTAATATGATACTATATATATTATTTAATTTACCTTAGCTCAATCCACCCATTTCTATTTTTCTGATTATTTGCTTCATTGATTCCTTACTACTTATCTTTAGTATTTATATATAAAATAAATAATAGAAGATATTTATTATTTTCAATTTAAAATTAAATTTTCTATGTATTTAAATTAAACTAACTGTATTTACATAACTTTTTATTTAATCAACATTCACTTCTAACTATATTTTACAACCCTTTTGGTTAACTATTAAAAGGGCTAGAAGAAATACTAAAATTCCTTAGAAATAATTTCCCTCAGATATAATTTTATAACTTCCTTAGGAAACAAAGATGAAATGTATATAGTTAAGAGTAAATAACTGAATGATAGCAAAATGTTAGTAATAAGAATTAAATGAAATAGTAAATAAAGAATAGTCAAGCATTTTATAATTATTAATGAAGATTTCATTTTCTACTTTATTTTTCTTTTTAATTACGAAATCTCTCTCCTTGCAAATTACAACTTTCTCGGATTCTCATATTAGCTTAAAATCGTCCACAACATAATCTTGCTTATTAACTTTGAATAAGTATTCAAAGTTTAGGAATTAATTACAAAGAAACTTAACTTCTAATTTTGGTGTCTATGGTCAAAATTCTCCTTAGTTACTTATTCAAGAAGTCTTGATGGAAATTGATCTTTAAGCAGATAAAAGTTAAAGAACTGTTTTCAGCATTTTAGGTGATTTAGTTTCTCATGAAACGATTCATTATTAAAAAGAGAATAAAGAAATGAGTGATTAGCAATGAACTGATTTCGTTATTTACCAAGACATTAAAACTAACTTTGATTTAATACAAACATACTTAGAAGATAGTTGGGCTATTTCTTATGCTATTGGTAATCATGATCTACTAGATCCAAGTTCTAGAATTCTTAATGATGATACAAATATGGATTTGAATAAGAAAGTACAAGATTTACTTAAGTAATTTGATAAAGACTGAGCAAGTTATGATTATCATTAATATGAATTATTGGGAAGCTACTTCATCACTTTTGATAAATATTTCATAATAAACGTTAATTCCATTTTCTTATCTAACTAGGAAACCTAAAAAACTTAAGTTATTTTAGAATGATTAGAACTCATACTCAAAAGCCTAGATGACAAATTCGCTATAATTAATATGCATGTTTCCTTAGGATTTGAGTGATTTGTCTCCTCAAATAGTGATAAACTCAAAAGTTTGCTGAAAAAATATCAGTCACATATTTTAGCTATTTTGTGTGGTAATTAGCATTATTTTTCTTTTAGGTATTTTGAAGATTTATAAATTCCAATGTACACACACATAAGCGTTACTCCCAAATATAATAACAATCCTGGATTTAGAATATATCATATTGATGATGAAACTCTTGAAATAAATTACTAAGACTACATATTTAATTTAGCTACTTAAGAGTGAATAGAAGGTTGCAGTTCTTTGCATTTCGATATTGAATATGACAACCTATATGAAATGAATGGAAAAATTCTGAAAAACATTCAAGCAGATGACTAATTTTTTATTCAGTTTGTCAGATGCATTTATGGTTGGTTAGATAATAGAGAAATCGATTGGAAAAAAATTCATGAAAGTTAAAATTTAGAATAAGCAAAGAAAAGAGTATTATGCGAGCTTTAGACAAGCAACAAAAAAGAATTCAGCAAATGCATAAAATGAAAATCCAGATTTTAGTATTAAAACTAAAATAAATTATTTCCTTTATCTTTAATTTACTTATTAAATATTATTTCATTTCTTTTCTATTAGTTTAAAAGCTCTGTTCTACTATCATTTATCAGATGGGGTTATCTAGATGAGAAAATATAATGATTTAAAAGCTAAAAAAATTAAATTTTCTTAAATTTGAATAATTGATATATACTTGAGAAGGAAATATCCATAATAAATGATAAGCTTATATTTAAGGTAATAGAATACTATCAATTCTAGAATAGTGGTAAGTTTCATATTTTTATATTTATTAGTAGTAATAAATTATGAAAATAAAGTTAGCTAATTTAAGTGCTGAATTATAAAAATTAAAACTTATAAATCAGAGGATCAGATAAATAAAAGATTAAACAAAGCTATAAGTTAGTTTTTTATCCACTTTTTCACCATATCAAACTTATGAAGTTGCATATTATACATTTTTGAATTTCCAAGATTATTCCAGTAGTCTGGAATGATGTTTTTTAATTATACATATTTATGTCTTTTCATTGAAAACTAAGAAGCAGGATGAGTTGAATTTATTTCTCCCATTCCCATATTTTTTGCTCTTCCAACATCAGGAGCTATAAATATTTTTCGCAAGTTAAAAGCGAAATAATATCTTAAGGCAACGCTTCAATGACAATAAGCAATGTCTTAAATGTCATTTCATGATAGTCTTGGCAGAATAAACCCATTAGGTGTAAAATGACTATAAGTTCAAAATCCAAACATATCCTCACCATCTTAACCATTAAGTTGGTTATTATTAAAATATAATACTGCCCCAACTTTATAGTTTCAATGATCACTTCTAAAGAAAACTTATCTTGTATATTTAGCAAATAAATATCAATCTTTTGCGAGAACAAAATCATCCTCAGTAGCAATAAGTGAATCCTTTTTTAAAAAGTCAAAAACCAATCGAAACTAAAACATTCGATTATGCGCCAATTTAATTTCCTTTCTTTATTTGCTATTTAAGTGTAAATGCTAAGGAATTGCAGGCTGCTAATGATAGATGTGTATAATATTAAGTTTATTTTCATAGTGCTTAGTTATATTATTAATTAAGCTTGAAACTTTACTGTTAGTACCATCTTGGCTAATTATAATCACAGTGCGGTTAGAAAATGCTCCATTTTTTAAAGATTTTATTGACTTTCTCAAAAGTCTATCTTTTTAAAAAGCTGATATAACTACAGGAATATAATCGTTTTCAATTTTACCTTCCTATCATAATCTTATGATTTAGTCTTAAACATAATGGAACTAGATCAAATCATCAGTTTTATTGTTCCACTAATTAGCATTTAAAGGACATATAGTAAAATTTTCCTTTTTATAGAATTCACTTTTAAATATGTTTTCTCTTTATTTATTTGTGTAGAGAAATCTGGCAGAACTGTCATGCTTCTATTTAAACTTATAAGAAGTTCAAATGCTTTCATTAGGATTCATAGAGTAATCTTAGATTGCAATTCCCATCATATTAATATTAGTTCTTCCGTTGAAGGTGCAATAATATCTAGGAAGAACTTAAACCTTATTTACAATTCAGTATAAAATCTAGTTTAAATCTAATAATTTATCTCATATTGCGAATGTATCTATTTCACCTGAATAGAAATGTCCAAACTCTTCATAATGCAATAACTACATTGGGGCTTTGTAAGTAAGTCAAGCACCTAATCTAAATTATCTGGCTAACTGAGGAAACATGAAAATTCTATTAGCAATAAGTTTCAATTCCAAGTTAACATAGACTTTTAAGTAACTGGAATCTGAGTTCATTGCAGTAAAGATAAAAGTTAATAGAAATCATTAATTTTCAGCAAACTTGAAATTTGGAACTGAGTATTAATAGCAACCTAAATTACTTCCTGCTTGGAAAATAAGGGTTTTATTAAGAATAAATATTGAATAGCCTCAATAATCTGACTTATATCCACATCCATATAAATTATTACTCATAATCGTATATATTCTATTTGCTTCCTATTTGTAAGTCAATGCTCATACGTTAATTGTTTAGTCAGCATAATCTAAATTGTCTTAGTAACTCGCAAAAAATAAATGCTCAGTTTAGTTTAGCTTCAATATTTGACAATCAGGTAATTTCAAGAGTCAATAAGATTCATTCTTTGTCTTAAAATAGCATCCCTAAGGCTATTGCACTATGTATTTTAAACTATTTCAAAGTAGCTGAGTTTTATTATCCATTTTGTGGACTTCAGGAATTATTTAAAGTTGATTTTCAGTCTTTTTTCTCCGAAAATAAAACGAAGCATAATAGGACATCAAAAGGACATAAAAGAAATAGAATCATCCTCATATCTTATACAAAATTTACATTTTAGTTGATATTTCTTATTCACTTTAATTAATTTATCTTTAATTATATTTCCTACCTTTAATTCTTATTATTCAGCTATGTCAACACTCTTTTTATAGCCTAATTTAAATAAAAAAATTTATTCATAACTATAGACTAGATTCTCTAGCTCCTAAAGTATTCTAAGTATTAATAAAGTTAACTTTGAAATATAAATGATTTAAGTATAAATTAGATAATTTCTTTTATATTTTTCAAGCATAAATGCAAATGGAAAGATATTTAAACCTTTATTTTAAATTAATGGAGTTTAAATAAGCAATTTTACTCTTATTTATAATCAACTAATTCTTAAAGAGACTGTATTATTTTGCTTTAGTTGCCTTTTATTATTATTTGCTTTAATATAAATTTTGATAACAAATCAATTTTATATAACTAGGAGCTGGGAATTGTGAAGTGGAAAATTTCGTATATTTATGACTTTAAATTTACTTATGAATTGCTCAGCATTAGAAAAACAGTAATTAGAAAGAGAAGTTTTAATAAATTGTGATAGTTGACTAAGTATATCTTTTAAATGGAATTTAACTATTTTATATAAATACCAATCTATCTATAATTCAGAAATAAAATTAGAGTATTTAATTAATAGCCATCGCTTATCTTGCTAAATCCAAATAATAGCTTTCTTTATATTTTATCAAGTTAATTAATTTTATTACCAAAAACTTATATTTCTGTGATATGTATGATTTGATCTTTAAATGTGTACCTTTCATATAATTTTAGCTAGATTTATTTAAATATTATTATTGAAAGTTCGTTTATGGATAACCTTATATAGTTTTGTCTGGATGCAATAACTTTTTCCTTAATACATAGATATAATTAGTTAGTATATTATTAAATAATCAATATTTTAGACTTTTATAATTTGGTAAGGGTAGATTTAAATGATGCTAAGTGCCTGGAGAGTTGGTATATAATTGATAAAGCTAGTAATGTCTATAATAACTAATATAATGACTGTTTTAATCTGAAGATCTAAAAGATTTTATAATTTAGCTTATTGACTTGTTTTACTATAAATGGATTAAGCAAAGAAAAATAAAAATGATATAGATCTTTATATCAAAAACAATTGTATAATATTTAGAAGTAAATAGAATGTTCTTTTGATTTAAATATACACTTCTGCTATTTAATATTATAAAAATGCCAAGAGGTGGAGGTGGTCGTTCAGGTGGCGGATTTGGTCGTTCAAGTGGTAGTGGTTTTGGTCGTAGTCCTTTCGGATAAAGAGCTGCTCCTCCAAGATCAACAGCAACAGCTTCATAACCTCCGAAACAATAATATTCAGTCCCATAAGGATAATTAGGAGGAGGAAGTCCAGGTTTATTAGGAACAATGGGATCAAGCCTTGCTTGGGGTGTTGGATTAGGTGCTGGAAGCGAAATTGGACACTAAGCAGTTAGAGGTATAATGGGATCTGGAAATTCACAGCCATAGTAATACTAATAGTAGCCTGCTTAGTAATAATAGAGCTAAGTTTAGTAAAAATATGATCCCTGCACTACTTACAATATGCAATTTATGGAATGCTTGCAGAAAAGTTAGGAGGATATTAGTCTTTGCTAGAACTTTGTTGATTTATTCAAGAGCTGCAGAAAAGAAAATCCTATGTGAAAATAACAAAATAAAAATAAAAATTGATTAATCACTTTTAAATCTGATTTTTTACTTCTAATCAAACTTTATCAAATGCTTACTTTCTATATTGCTCTTCAATTCCAAATACTTTATTTAAAAAAATTAACAATTTGATTGCACTTTATCTAGTTAACTAATTTTATATAACTTTTTAATTTAAAAGCGCAAAATTAAATAATTTATACCAAATAGAATAATTAGATAAAGAATAAGGAATTCATTTAGATATATTGTTTAATGCCTTCTTTTATTAAATATATTAGCTAATACAAAATACAAAAGTTAGCTAACTAAAAGCATAAAAAATTATAAATAATAGAGAAATTACATATCTTCAAATAGATAGATTGGAGTACTATTTACTTAAACTAAATGAAGTTTATATCTTTTATAATATTAATTTTCTCTTAATAAAGTAGTAAAGTAAAATGTATATCTACACTTCATTATAATAAATTATGCCAATATTTAGTATATAATAAAGATATTAAAGATTAAATAGCTTCAGCTAATAATAGTTATGAAAGAACAAAAATGTAAAGCACAAAAAGCATATATAAAAAAATAGATATTAAATTAATAATAATATATAGAAGAATAACTAGTATTTATCACTAAGAATTTTATCTAGTTTTAAACTTATTCCAGATAAATTAGTTAGCATACCACATTAAACTAAAATAATATAATCAGCAAATAGTAAATATTTTAATAGAAGATAAGCATTTATAATATTTAATTTATGCTCTAAATAGTCATAATACTTATATCCATTAATTTACTAGATCTATTTTAAAAATTTAAAAATGGATAGTTAGATTTATTAATTAATTTTCTTAATACCTAAATTGTAATAAGTGATCTTTAAAGTAACTTTTATTAATATGAAATAGTAATTAATGATTTATATTAATAAAATAAATAAGTGCAAGGCAACTAGTCAGTCAAATTCTTTAAATCATCTTTTTCATTTTCAATTTTTAATATTTTCAAAGATAACTATTTAAAACTAACTAAATAAATGGTAATGGTATTAATTGTATATTTATATTTATTATTTTTAAAGCTTAAGGTTATTTAATAAATGTAATTATTTTTATCACTTGAAGCAAAGAAAATACTCAACATTTAGAAATAAAG
Source organism: Loxodes magnus (assembly GCA_946699065.1). NCBI lineage: Eukaryota > Ciliophora > Karyorelictea > Loxodida > Loxodidae > Loxodes > Loxodes magnus. The sequence continues at coordinate 372,818 of CAMPDV010000051.1, read as the reverse complement.
GTCTTGACTCAAGTTCTTCTTCAATGAGCTTTTTAAGTTTACTGAAAAATAGTTAAGACCAGGACATTTGCACAACTTTTTCCAATTATCTTTTACTTAGAATATACTGCATAATATTTTCTGAATTCAAATCTAATTGTTGCACACTTCCGTTCCAACTTAGAATTTTTGTAAACCCAATTTCTTTGAACAATTATCTCCAGTCATATTTATAGCACCAAGCTGCAGGTCATTGATTTTGAAAAGGTATAACTGATTAATCTTTTGTTTCTTCATAAACCTAGTCAAATGCTTTTACTGACAATGAAAACATTGTTGATTCCTTAAATTCTCCAAACTAACAAAAACCAGCTATTCCTCCATTTTATAGAACCCTGTAAATCTACTAAGCTCCGATTTTTGCATTTTCTGCTGATCCGGTTAAATGAATAACACAGGAAGCTATTACTCTATCAAATATACAATCAGCGAAAGACAATTCGCATACATTTTCTACTTAAAAAGTCAGCTAATTTGGGATATTTTTCAAGACAGAGATTCTTTATTTACAGAATTCAAGCATTTCTTCGTCATAATCAGACGCAGTTAATTTAGTTGCTTTATTTGCAAAATCTAAAATAATTTAGGTCTCAAGTCCAGTACCACAACCTACTTATAGAATATTAGTTGCTTTATCTAAAGACATCATACGAGCTAATTAATAGCCATTTATGCTGTTAGAAGGTTGGACTTTATCCCATCACTTAGCATCAAAGCTAAACTTTTACATTATTTAAGATAATTAAATATTTTTCCTTTAAAGCTTAAATATATTAAGTATTAATTTAATTGAACCTAATAAATTTAATTATTAGTTATTCGTTTTATTATCTAATTGCTCAGATATCATATAGTGCTTTATTTTTTGCTTACAATGTAAAATTAATAGAAATTATGTAAGTTAGAAAAACTTCATTCTAGGTCATGATTTGGCTTTCCTAAATATTTGAATATTAATTTAATTGTTCAAAAGATTTATTCTCCTTATAATATCTTCTTAGATATTAAACATTCATTTATATCCTTTTTATACCAAAATTTAGCATAGCAATGATAGGAACATAGAGAATTGAAAGAATAGATTAAGTCTCATATTTATTAGTAGCCTATATATAGATATATAAAATAAAAGAGCTTATATATTATGATAATAATTAAATATGATAACAGTATCAATTTGCATATTATGCTAAAACTAAATATTTCTCTTTCAGTAACTTTATTTACTTAATCATAGCAACTATTTAATTAACTCTTTTTTATTTAAGGGGGAATTTTAAGATTATGGCTTTTGCATTAGAAAAGTTTATCAAATAAAAATCATAGAGATATAAAAAGAATCTAAATTAAAATCTAGTTGTTGAAGGTATGAATGGAATCTAAAAAGAAGTATTAGTAAAATATTGCTTTAAGCTTTAAATTGATATTAAATAATAAGTTTTTAAAACTGATATATAAATATCTATAATTTATTAAAATTTTAATTACTCTTCTTAAAACTTAGTTTTTCCCTTTTTCTTAAAGCATCAACAAGCAATAAAAATATTTTTAATTTTCATCTCAATAAGAACAAACTAAAAGCAAATGAAATAATAATTAAAATCTATTATAGAATATAAAATTATTAAATACTTTATTTCTTAATACAGGTTTGTATACGATTGTTTGCATTCGTTCAAATTATTAGTTTTAATCAATTGGAACTATCAAAATTTAACTAGATTTAATTTATTTAAATTTGGAAAATTGGTTCTTAAATATTTTATAATTAGTATTTCATAGTAAAGATATTATATCAAAAGTATAACAGTTCTATCTATTACATTTGCTAGAATTATGAGAAATTTATATTCTAAAGTTAATCACTATTATTTTCTAAAAGCATTATTAATTTGATAAGATTAAATTTATACTTTTCTAGATAAAAATATTTGAAATTTGTATTAGATATTACTAATTACAATAAAGCCATAGAGTTTCTGCCAAATTATCGCTTATGAATTTAAAATTTCGCTAGCAGTTTTTGATTTAATTATTTTAATTTTTTAACTTTAAATACTTAAGAAAGAAAAAGTTGAATAAAAGACTTAAGCTTTATTAATTAGAATTTATTTAAACAATTTATGTTTTATTATGTTTAAGCTCTATTTTTTCAATTTCAAACATCTATTTATGCCTATATTCCTCCCAGGCATTTCTTATATTATGAGAAACAATTTTCTTTAATAAAGGTTATTCTCTATAATTATTCTAATTGAATTTAAAACCCTTTCAATCTAGTTATACAGATTTAATAAATTTTTCTTGATTCGTTAAAAGTGAAACATTTATTTAGCCCGACAAACGTTTTTAAAGTATTTGAGTATTATCTTGCAGTAACTATTTCAAAGTTTTAGTTTTCTGCTTTTCCTTTAATTGTCATCGCTTTTTATCTTTATTAACTAGTATTAATGATTTTCTATGTGTGCTCATATGACGCTCTTATTTAAAATTTCTGAAGCTAATGTTTTTGAGTTTTTTGTTACTAAAATATGAAATAGGATGGTTATCTAACTACTATAGATGAAATAGCTTTATATTGTTTTAACTTTTAAATTGAAATTAATGTTGCTATTATTCTTGATAGTTTTGCAAAGTATTATTCAATTCCTCTATTTTGTAATAGTTATCTTCATAAATTTTGTCATTGTTATAATATACTCTATTCAAGTCATTGTAGCTATTCTATTAGTTTGGTGTATTTTTACGAGAGTCATATGTATGGTTATAAGTAACCGCAGGAATTTATTAGTAGCTATGATTCCTAGAGTGGTTTATTGTTCTCTTTCTAGAGTTATTTCTAGATCTATTTTAAGAAATTAAATTGAAACTTTAATTTATATTAGTATAAGTCTTTGAATGATGATTTTACATAAGGTTCTAATTTACTTAAGGGAGCCATATACTAAGTTTTATTCCATCATAAGTATAATCCAAGACTCTCTAAGGAGATTAAGATTTTGAAGTTTTAAATGATTTATTTTCTCTTTAAGCTATAGGACATCTGCTATCTCTTATTTGGTATTTCTTTACTGTGAGATGCTTACTATTTGCTTAATTTGCATTTCTTCAATTATTTTCTAAGTTTTTTAGTATCTTTTACTATAAGAACGATTTAGAACTTCCAGTTTTAGGAGTTTTGGTAGAGTAGACAGATTATTTATTATAAAGTTACTAATTACTTGTAATTTTCTCAGCAAATTTCTTAATCGTTTAAAGAGGAAGGTTTGTTTCTTTCTTCTAATGGAGCTTCAGCAAAATGTATTGCTCAAGTGTCAAAACATCCTTCACATCTTTTATTTATATCTAGTTATCTTGGAGATATTTCAGAAAACATTCAGCTGGTACGTTTAATTTTCTGGAATTAAGAGACATTTTGATTAATCTTAAGAAATTGAAGAATTGAAAATTAAATAGCTATTTAGTTAAACTCTAACTCTATATTGAGCTTCCCATTATCATTTGCCAACTGTTTTAGTTCCAATGCTCTAATACAGTTTCGTTAATTAGTCAAAAGATAATGAATTACACTGCCTTTTTAGAAGAGTGCAGAGAGTAATAAAAGATGAAAAGTATAATTTTTAGAAAAGGATAAAAATGCAATTAATAGATATAAATTATTTGGTTTAAATCAAACAGCAGGGTTTCTATGCAAATAAGGCAAATTGCTAATATCCTACTATGTTTTCCTAAGCTCTTTGTCCTTAATAACTGAAATTTATGGATATAGCTATCTTTATGCTTCTTTTTCCAACAATTTTCGAATCGATTTTTTGCTGTGAATGTGTTTAAATCTATTGTCACCTTGCATTATTTGCTTTGCTAATTGCTTGGCTATTTTTTCTTCTTCTGTTATTTCTTGTTCATCTACTTTTGTCTAAATATTAAAATAAGCATACTGAAGAATCCCATTTTTCTTCCTTTTCTTAGAAATCTTCTTTTCTTTATATTCCCTAGTTCTTATCTTTTTCTTGCTCTCCATTATATTGCTAAGTAATTTTGACCTTCCAATCTTCATCCTTTTTTATTTCTTCTATTCTACTTTTAAGAAGTTCAAGAGCTTGCTTAACTTCGAAATCTTAAATATATTATTCATAATCCAAATTTTAGATAAAATCCAATAACTTGGAGCATTCTTAATCCTCTCTTTCTTCAAGTTAATCTTCAGTTAAAGCCCATTTAGGTTTGCTTAAATTAGTCTTTAAAGGCTCTGTTTTATCTTAAGTTTTAGTATCTAATTTTTCTTACCTAAAATTAGCTTCAGTTTCTATTTTTTAATTTTCCTATTATTATTCATTAAAATCTTGGAGTTGCTGATTTTCTTTAGACTAGTTTTCTCCCTAAGATTTGAAAAAGTTATCAATGATTTCATGCTGTTATTTCTTTTTCTTTTCTAGGTTCTATTTAAGCTTTAATTTCTTTTCTTCTTTAATAATTTCTTTCTCTATTTCTTTATTCTTTTCATACTCTTTTTTTAGAGCAAGAGTTTACAAATATCTTTTATGTCTTATCAAAGCAGCGCTTACTATTTTCTTCTACTTACGTTACACAGGTTTCTCTTGTTAAACAGGGTTTCATCCTAATGGAATTTTTGGATCTACTCTTGATAAAAACGGAAGCGGACCTTTAGGCATTTGTTTTGCATCTGTGGGTCTATTACATAGCATAACTCCCTTATAATTTCCAACGCCTGTAAATTCAGGTCTTTCTTAAAGAACAAGCCTTTTACTCATTTTTATTAAATAAATTTAAAGTTAACTAGTTAAGAATATCTATAGCCCAACTATGCTGCTACTTCTCTCCTAACTATACCATCGCAAAATCATAATTTATCATCTTTTAGATTATTTTATCACATTACTGTATCACAAGTAAGCTATCCTTGTATATTAATGTAACGCTAATTTAAAGAAAAGCAAAGGACATTGAATTGATATCTAATAGCTAATTAAATGTAAAATAGTTTAAATTAAACTTATTTATATTTAATTGCAAAGCTAGCTAAGCAACATTCCACTCTCTATACTCTCACTTCTTTATATACAGGTGTTTATATATAGAGCATGAGGCATAACAATTAAGAGTTAATAATCTTATATCATAAATAATTTTAATTAAGTGAAAGGCATTACTAGAGTTAAATAAGAAAGATATTATAAGAATGGCTTATTCTTTTAAATGCTATGCTTTAAAGCATTTAAAAGAGAATCAGTTCCTAATTAATCATCCTTACTAATATTCATTTGCAGTAATCATTAGGATAAATAGAAAACTATTAAAATTACTATTTTATTACGAAGTCTTTCGAAATAAAAGCTGTTTTAAATAAGATTATATTAAATAAATAGCTTAATTACTTAAATATATCATATGAGTTATTAGCTAAACATTTATATATTTTAAGAGAACAAACTGTTTAAAAAATGATTTTATTTGTTTAAGAATAAAAAAGAAAGATATCTCAGCGCTTTACCAATTTTTAAGCAACTAATTAGATTTTTCTACTTAAATTCTAAGTAACTGCATGCTTTAGACTGATTATTTTAATAAGAAGGAGATAGCTATTTAAAATATTGATCTAATTAGAATCTTAAGCATTATAATGCTGTCATATTAACAATAAACTTATATTTAAAAATTTCCCTACTTTATGATTTTTTAATTTAGCTGAAAATTTTAACATTAAATACAAAGAAAGCTATTGAAAATTATCTAAAAGGAAAATAGTGTAGATCTAGAATAATTTCGCTTATTAATAAGAAATATGCTATTAATAATATAGAAAACAACTAAATTAAAAGATAATTCTATACCCTTAACTATTCATCATAACCTTCTTTCTTATTCATACTTATTACTAGAATCAAAATTCTAGTAATAGATTAAATAATAGCTATCTTATAGTTAAATATGCTTTACTTTATTATAAACTTTAGAAGTTTATTAAATAAAGGTTGTCTCTTACTTATATTTAGAAACTAATGTGTTTAATTAAACTCTCTTAAAGTAATATTATACTCATCATTCAAATAGTTATCAATAATTTAATGTATGTTTATAATTGATTATAGACATATCTTTACTAAATAACTATCTTATTATTTATTTAGTTAGAAGTAATATTTAAAATTATATAAGAGGTTCTATAAAATTATATAAGCTTAAGCTTTTTGGCATTTCCCTTTTAAATAAGATAGTTATTTATTTTAATTTAGTTATTCAATCTTATTTCATATTAATTATTATACTTTTATTACTAATTTATAGTATTTTAGAAGGCTAATTTACACTGTTATTGGTTATTAAATTACATAGATATAGAATTCCCTTAATTTAAACAGCATAATTAATTAAATAGTTTCTACTGAAATTAATTATACCAAAGTTATTATATTCAATTTAAGATTTAGCTTCATAAAGGAAATATGATTAAAGTAAAATGCAGGCTTATCTTAAATCCAATTATGTAAATACCATTTTATTGATTTGAATTAATTTAAAGGTGATTTGTAAGATATTATAAGTATTAGTGAGAAGTAGTAGTAGAATATCTTTACAAAGTTCAGACAAATTGCCTCTAATATATTTAATTTTTATAATAGCAGATAGTGAGGAAGGTTTAAAGTATAATATAAGAAAAGGAATTCTCTAGTACAAGTTAGAGATTTAGTATTATTGAAAGAATGTCAAAATAAATTATGATGACTTTGCCATGAAATTTAAAATCTATCTATATTAAAAATGTCTTTATCTGACTGATTTTAACCAGGATTTTTTATTGATGCAAGAGACTAAATGAGTAATTGATGTGTTGCCTAGGTTATAGAGATAAAAGATGATACAGCGTTTATACATTTTGATGGATGGGGACCACGTTGACGTGAAAGGTATAAATTAGATGGAAACAAATTAGCTCCATTCAGAAGACATTCCAAAAGATATACTGGCTAAACAAAATTCGCATTGAGAGAGCAAAATTTTGATGTGTAAGAGTTGGAAGAAAAGTAAAAATTTTTGCAAAGCATTTTAGATTCTTAAACTTTAATATTTGGATCAGCTTTATAGATTACTTAGTATTTAAGAGGAGAACTTTATACTTACGTCGATTTCTTATTAGTTAGTGAAAACCAGAGTAAACAGCATTTAAAATTAGTAAATACCTTTTTTTACTCTGTGATCCAATTAATTGTTAAATGATTATAAGTAGCTCCTAGTTTGCTCAAGAAGTATTAAGAATCTCTGTAAAAGCCTGATTTATATATGACTTGACTAGGAAGCTGCATTAATAATGAGCTGAAATGAAATTTTTCATACATGGCAAAGGCTTTTTAATTGTGACGATGAAAGAACAGGTATATTCTTCAAAAATTATGATACTTAATATGAAAACTTTCAGAAGATTTATGTAGAGCAAGGCAGTCCTAAAGTAAGCTCCTATCTGTTAAATTTCGTGAATAAATTTGGTTCTTGTGGTGGATTCGAATTTATATTAAGCTTATCTTCTCATAAAGATTTTCCAATATTATGAATTATAGAATTCCCATTTCACTAAATTAGTTCTTATTTTACTCAAAGTTTTGCTGTCGAGTTTATTCAAAACTATAAAGATTATATAAAAGATAGGCTGGAAAGCATGTAAACTTAAGAAGTGAAAGAGATAGATAGAAATGTAATATAGAAATGGATTTAAATTTCGTTTAATTAGTTCATTAATAACTGATATAAAAGGGAATTCGCCAACTAGACTATTGAATCGCTAGATATCCAAAATTGCTTGCAGTATATTAAGTCTCCTTTTCTAGAAAAAAAGCTTAAGGGTTTAAACGACCTTAAAGATTGAATAGAGAGAATAGAACTTAGAGAGAAATAAAACAGATACAGGTAAACTCATACCAATTAAACTTATTACATAAGTTCGCAAAACTTTATTCCATCTAGATGACTTGATGGAGAAAATTTCACTAAATGGCTGAAAGATAACAATATTTTGGAAGAATGCACAGGAGAAAGTCCACATGCAGAAGTAATGAAAAGACTTTAAGCTATTTACAAATTTTTAGCTTAACATGATCAAATTTAAATTTCTCAAATTGATTAACTTTGATAAAGCAGTGAAAACAAGCATGAGTCAGTAGTTTTAACTTTGTATGATATCATCCTTTAAATTTCTTAGGTATCATAGAATATTTCCTTATAAGAGTAAATTTACTAAAAGATATAAAGTATCAAATTCGAGGATTATGATGAAAAGACTATTAACTTATTAAAAAACTTTAGTATGAACCTATCAACTTAAAAATAAGCAGGTCAGGAAATATACTATGGCTTGGATATCCTTAATTCTTTAATGAAAGACGAAAGTCCTATTTCAGAAGATTTGAAAAATAAGGCTTTAGAAGGTCTTATAGAAATTTTAAAAAAAATGACAAACGTAGAAAAAAAGTAAGAATACTTATTTTATGCTATCGAACTTTTGAAGGAAGGAAAATCAGTTTATCAGGGCTTAAGTCTTTTTATGCAAGTTTCAGAGAGTTTTCTCCTTTATAAATTTAGAAGTACAGACATTTTAAGAAATCAATTACTTGAAAAGTTTAACTAAGAGCACAATTTGATAAATCTCATAATTTTAGATTTAAATAGATTCTTAGCAGAACCTAGAAATGAGCTACGATCTTTATAAATAGAGTTAGAGCAAAGAGTTAAGTTTTTAGAATTTCTTATTTTACATACCAAAAATTCAATCAAGCTTCAATAGTAAAACTTAAATGACCTAATTGATGTATTTAAAAAACTTAATAAAACCGATATGCTTTTTTAGTGAATGTCAACTCCTAAAGACGATATTTATAATTAAAGAAATTAAAAATATGTTTTGGATATAGACAACATCAAATACTTATTTGAAGCATTCTTGTGCGATCAAATTTAGGTTTAGGATTACAATGAAGCTTTATTTGAAGTCTTTTAAGCCTTCTTTTACTTAATAAATGAAGAAGAAGAAAAACTAAAAAAGTATAAAAATGTAAGAAAGACAAAGGATCTGAATCTCCAGGGAGTATAGTAAATTTGAAATTTAGTGATGTATTCTGAGGATTAAAAGGTAATTGAAAACGCTTCTAATTTATTAGTAAATATCTGGCTTAAATTAACTTAAACGCTTTTCTAAAAGAGGTAATAAATATGAACTGAATTCATTACTACTTGCTTCGATAAAATTAAAAGTAATTCTTAAAATAAAAAATAAACTGATTAATAAGCAAAAGATAAAAATGCATAAAGAATGCTTGGATTACTAATGCTTTTTATAGATAAATATGATGGAAAAAATAAAAAACTAGCTTCAAGCAATTAGCAGCAGTAAAGCTAGTTTGCAATCTAATAAAATATTTGATTTAACTTTTAATAGAGCAGCTTTTAATAAACGTAACTAATGAATAACTGCACTATTTGGCAGCTTAAATAATAAATCAGTTAAATTGTCAAAGTTCCTGTATAGGACTTGAAGTTTTAGTTTAAGAATTAAGATTTAGATAGTGATGAAGATGAAAGCATACTGAAAGAATTCAACTTTTAGTAGCCTATTTATGTTAATCGCTAGAGTAAAAAGAAGGATACTTAAAGTCCTATGTTGATTATGCTAACTATACCTAACTTTTTTGATAGCTTGTTCAAACTTATGTCAAACTAAGAAGTTGCCCCTCTAGCTTGAGATTTGTTAACTAGACTTCCTGTTGATCCCAATTTACTAAATAAGTTTAAAAACTTAGAAATCCCTGAGCCATACGACGAATAAGCATGGAGTCAACTTCTAGATTGTAATTCTTTTCATAAACTCTTATACTGCCTCTAAATAATAGAATAGCTTGCAATGGAAGTAACAAGTGATAAGAACTTAATAAAAGAAAAAGAAATTTGGACTTAATAATTTATGTAGAAGAATGGAGCAGATTAAATCTTTAGTATCTTTTTGAGCTTTGATTTAGAAAAAATTCAGCAATAGAACTTAACTAAGAAATTTGTTAGTGTAATTTTCAAGGTTATAAAGTCCTTAATATCCAAAAGAATAAGTGTCAAATTTTCTGAGTAGTAAATCATACTTCAGATACTCAAGTGAATTTAGCAGATTTGCCAATAGGATATTCAAACTTCAGAGGCTTAAAATGTAGAAAATCAAGGAAATGGAGAGGAAAATTAATAAAACTTAAAAGATGAAGAAGATTCTATATCCAATAGCTTTAACATCCTATAATAATATCTTTAAGAAGAATAAGGATGAAGCACATTATTTTCTTTCTAAGGATGGCAAGAAATAATCCTATGAGGACTTATTTAAAGTTAGAATACTAGATTAGGAAACCAATTGGCAAATTCAATCTATTCAATTTGTATTAATTTTAAGAATAAGTAACCTCATCGCTTTTTCTTGCCTCTAACAATATAAAAAATTATTCCCATTGCATTGAAAAGCTAAACTAGCTTAGCTCCTTTTATACTTTTTAATGCTTTGATGAATTTAGTAACTACTTAGGAAGAAATTGAAGAGTTTGAGCTTGAAAAATTACTTCACTCATTAATACAAGAAATAAAGTAAAGACCTTCAAAAGAAAGATTTCATACTGATTAAGATTTAGTCCTGAATGGAATTTTGCTAATGCTAAACTCAATTATTGAAAAAATACCACAAAAGAAGAGTGAAATCAACAACTAATGGGACATAGTGCACGAATTAATTCATTCTTGCTTATTTGAAATGCCTTCTAATAAAAAGGGTGTAAATAACTTTGCTCCTAAATGTAAAAATCCTAAATCTAGAAGTTCTGCTTTTAATTTTTTAGAAAATTTAGTCAATAATTGCCATTAAAATACATAGAAACTGGTTGACTATCTATGATCAGTTCATTATGATCCTAAGAGTAGATTAAAAAGTATTTCTGATTGAAATGTTAGCCCATAAATGCTTGAAAAAAGTGATACCGGATTCGTTGGCTTAAAAAATTTAGGATGTACATGCTATATGAATTCATTATTCTAACAGCTATTCTTAATGCCAGGATTTAGAAATGATATTCTTAGTATTAAAGATACTTAAGAAAATGTATAAGATGAAGAAAATGTTCTATTTCAAATTCAATACATTTTCGCACTTCTAAAATGGTCAGAAAAGCCTTACATTAATGCTAAAGGTTTCTGCAAAGCTTTCAAAAGCTGGGGAGGAAATTCTATTAATGTAAGAGAACAAATGGATGTTGATGAATTTTTCAATTCCCTCATGGATAAATTAGAAAATTTATTAAAAGATGGTAAAAATAATAAAATGATTTCTAATTATTTTGGAATGACTCAAGTTAATGAAATTATTTGCAAGGAATGCAACTATAGATCCGAAAGAGAAGAAAATTGCTTAGCAATTAGCTTAGGAGTTAAGAACAAAAAAAATTTATTTGAAAGCTTAGAACATTTCATAGAAGGTGAAACTTTGGAAGGTGAGAATGCATATGAGTGCTCAGGTTGCAAAAAGAAAGTAACAGCAGTTAAGAGAGTTTGCATTAAAAGGTTACCTAAAACTCTTATTCTTATGCTAAGGAGATTTGAGTTCGATTATGATATAATGAAAAAATTTAAAGTTAATGATTATTTTGATTTTCCAATGGAATTGAACATGGAACCTTATACTTAAGAAGGTTTACTTAGAAGAGAAGAAGAAAGAGAAGAATTGGTTAAACCTAAAGAATACTACGAATACAAATTGAAAGGAATTATTATTCATATGGGAACTTCTGAGTCTGGGCATTATTATAGTATAATTCAAGACAGAAATAAATTAGATGTATCTGAAGATTAAAGATGACTCGAATTTAATGACACATTTATCAAATCTTTTGATATTAAAAACCTTGCTAGCGAAGCTTTTGGCGGGTAAGAAAAATGGTAAATGGGATTTGAGACTAATGTAAGAGAAAAATCTAGAAATGCTTATATTCTTTTCTATGAGAGAGCTTAATATGATTTCGAGAGCATTGAATAATAAAATTTAAACCAATAAAAATTATTAAAGGAAAATGAAAATCAATCATAAGAATCTGATAATTTATAGTAAATATCTGAAAGAGTAAAAATTTTCTAAGAGCAAATACAGGAAGAGAATCATAGTTTCTGGAGAAATAAAAATACATTTGCAAAGGATTATTTTATTTTCTTATAGAATATCTTGAAAAATAATATTCCTAAGCCTTAAGTTGAAATAAACTTTGTATTACCTAAATATGGAACTGTAGAATTTTGTGATTTTACCTTATCACGTTTAGGACTAGTATCTTTTCTAACTACAATACTAAGAGCTCGAGATAAAGAAAGTGTGGCAGCTTTTTACCCAATTTTAGAGAATCATTTGAAAAATAATATTTAGATTTGCATATGATTGATAGAGACCATTAGCTAATTTAACGTTATAAGAGAATTTTTTATTGACTGCCCAATAAAAGAATTGAAAAAATTAGTGAGCTGTCTAACTAAAGTAGCTTTATTTGAAGTATATTAAAAAGAGAAAAGTTATTTATAAAATGCTTAAAGTTCAAGCAATACAGTTTTAGGAAGGTTTTTAAGCTAAATAATGAGATTTATGATTTTATATCTTAAAAATTTCAAAGATCAGACTTACTTTTTTAGTCTTTTATTAAACTTTTCTTAACTTGGCTCACATGCTCGTTTACTTATGCTCTAAAATAAAGTTATTGGTTTCATTTTGTAGTAGATTTTTGACTCGAAGCCAGAACTTAATGATAACTACCTTAATCCAAATGATTTTCCAGAAGTAAAGTCAGCAATGGAATGCACTAACTTGGGATATTCAGAAGAAGAATTAAAGAGTGTAGGAGTAGTGGAAGTCCCTAAATTCTAATTCTTTTCTTAAGATTAAGGGCAGCCACATTTGATATATGCAATTCAAGCACTGACTCAGCTAGTTCTTAGCTGTAACTTTAATAAATCTCCCGATCAAATTTGACCAAAAGAATTTAATTTACAATATGAGGAAAAGGAACTTTTAAACTTCAGTTAAGAACAAATATAAAAAATTATTCTTACCTGCGGCTTTACAAAACAAGGAAGCAAAGCTATAGGAAAACTTTTCTGTCATTGTATGTATGATTAACTACAGTTTTCTCAAAGAGTAATTGACTGCTTGCTTTAAGGAATAAAAGAAAGCGAACATGATTAAATGTACATCTACTTTAGAATAATAAACCAAATACTGGAAATGCAGGATAATTTATATCAGCAAAGAGTAAGATTTAATATTTAGATTAGCTATTGTATTGAAAACCTTCTTAAGAAAATGAGTTAAGATATTTACTATTATAGAGCTACAGAAACTTGTCTTGATTATATTTTCAAAGTAATTTTTTATTCAGGTGTGTAGCAAAAATCCTCAAATTTTATAGTATTTCTACTCTAATAAAAATGGATGAAAATGGATAGAAAGATATTTAAAATAGCTTCCTCAGCTTTTAAATAACTCAACATAGACTCAAATGAAGTTGCTAAAGAAAAGGCAAGCTTAACAATAAGATCGAATTTCAAACTTTTAATGGAAGCTCCAAGATTGAAACAATAAATTCAAAAAATTATATAAAGGCTAATAACCTGAAAGCCTAACAGAATGGGATTCTGATGATGATATGGTAGATTATAATTTCCTTCAAAATAACAAAATTGATATAAAGTAAATTTTAATATTTAGAGATCCAATGGGCTAAAAGTGGACATAAGCTACAGTCTGATTTGCCTAGGCCGACCTTATCTACATAAAATACGATTAATGGAAAGTAAATAAATTTGTAGATATTGAAGATGATAACATAGCACCTGTTGGTACTTATACTCAAAACTAGCAAAACTAGCAAAACTAGCAAAACCAGCAAAGTAGGTGATAAATAAAACTTAAATAATCTAAAATCATATATCTTAAAAATTAACTTAATCAGAATTAGATTCTTCAACATCATTGTTCATTTAAAATTTATTTCATGCTGACAATATAAGCTGTTTTATTTATTATTGTAGAGCAGTATTATTCCTTTACTAAAGCCTATTTTATCATTTTAGTTAAGTTATTAAGTCTTATTTTATTAAAGTATCTTAATTACACCTTTCAGGAAAAGATATTTATTAAAGAAGGATTATATATTACTAAATTTAACTATCTTTCTCAGTTTTCACCAATTTACCTATATTCTTTATTTAAAATAAAAAGCATTCAAAACATATAAAATCTAAGATTTTTACTCATAATATTAAATTTATTTTATAGATTAATGAGTTATTTGATGATAAATATCTATCAAATTAAGTAACAAAGCTATATGAAGACATATCTGTTGTAATAGTAAGCAAATTTTATATTATTAATGCTTTTAGCTTATTTATTTGCTCCATATATCGCTAAAAGAACTTTCTTACCTTATATTTTAAAATATTTTATATTTGTTTAACTATTATAAGCATCTCTTAATCACTTTACTCTAAGAATTAATTTAAGAACTAATTTTATATAGATTTTCTAATTTTTCTTGGTTATGCTTAATATTTATAAAAGATTATTTAAAATCTAAAGTTAAGAAGCTAAAAGGAATTTAGATTATATTATTTAAAACTTAAGGTAAAGATAAAATACAGAACGATGGATATAAAAGAAAATTTATGCTTAAATGCTAAATATTTACTTATTTCGTTGTCAAATTATAAAAGGCTTTCCTGAGGTAAAAAATAAATCAAAGCATCGCAACAGTTGATTTTATGCTAATGAGAATTACAAGGTTTGCCAAAAAATTTTAGATTTGGATACGTTTATTAATAATATTCTATACTTTTTAAGTCTAGCATAATGCTATTTATTATTTTTAAGTTATTAGTCTGATTATTCTAAACTTTAAAGAAGAACTAGATAAATATTTATAGAATATAAGTATGAAAAACGCTAAATTTTTTTTGATTCTTTTACCTAAAATTCTTAGTTAATCTAAAAGTTTATTTGCATTATAATCCTTATCTCTTTTTATATATGCTATTATTCTAAAAATTTAGTAGCATAATTAAGATAAGTTCTTATATTTATCTTTTTATAATAATTATAAATTTATTTACTTAAACGATATTATTTTTTATTTAGCAAGGGAGATAATATCTTTCTATATTTGAAAATAGTTTAATATATAATAAATTTATGAAGATAATTTAGCTAATGTATCTCTTATTTATAATTATAGCTAGGATATATTTTTAAGTATTTAAAATTCTTGATTTAAAGTTAAAAGTTATTGTTAATTTATTTTTCTCACTTTTCAAGTGATAAATCTTTTGGGATTTCCCATAAGCAATCTGGAATTTCTTCTCTTCCCATATGTCCGTAAGCGGCAAGTTGCTTGTAGATTGGTCTCTTCAATTTCAATTCTCTTACGATAATTCCTGGCCTTAAATCGAAATTTCTTTCTACTATTCTTGTGAGATCATAATCGTTTTTTCCGTTTTTAACAGTTCCATATGAGTTTACATAAATTGACAAGGGCTTGGAAATTCCAATAGCGTATCCAACTTAGACCAATGCTCTATCACATAAATCAGCAGCAACTAATGATTTAGCAATCCATCTGCAAGCATAGGCAGCACTTCTATCAACTTTGCTTGGATCTTTTCCTGAAAAAGCTCCACCACCATGGGCTCCCCAACCTCCATAGGTGTCAATAATTATTTTTCTTCCAGTAAGTCCAGCATCAGCTGCAGGTCCACCTAAAGTAAAACTTCCAGAAGGATTAATATGATATATAGTATCTTTATCAAGATATTCTGCTGGAACAACAGGCTTGATGACAAATTCAATTACCTAATTTCTTATTTCTTCATTTGAAATTCCTGGTGCATGTTGAGTTGAAATAACAATGTTATTGACTCTTAGAGGGATCATTTTGTTTACTTCTTATCTATATTCAACTGTAACTTATGTTTTTCCATCTGGTCTCAACCAAGGCAATTATCCATTTTTCCTGACTTCAGTAAGTTTATGACCTAAACTAGTAGCTAAATCATGAGTTAATGGCATCATACACTTGGTTTCGTTTGTAGCATATCCAAACATAATTCCTTAGTCTCCAGCACCTTAAGTTTCCTCAGTTTTTTCTTCAATAACAGCATGTGCAATTTCTTAAGATTGAGTCTCGATTCTATTGATAAATTCAAGACTTTTGTAATCAAGTCCTTTTTCTACGCTATCATACCCAATGGATTTTACTGCATCCCTCACAACCTGTTCATAATTAATCTTAGCAGAAGTAGTGATTTCTCCAAATATCATTACCATATTGCTTTTGCAGCAGGATTCACAGGCTACTCTACTATTAGGATCAGCAGCAATGCAAGCATCTAAAATAGCATCAGAAACTTAGTCAGACAATTTATCTGGGTGACCTTCGTTTACGGATTCAGACGTGAACAGGAAGTGACCTTCGGGAAGTTGTAGTTCCATTTTTATTAACTAAAAACAAAAGCGATTTGGCTTAAATATAGTTTAATTATTTAAATTTAATAGTTTCAATTTAAATATTACGTGTTAATTATCTTTATTTGCACTTCAACCTCCATATTTAAAATAACCCTAATTCATCTCCTTAAATACCAGCTCTCAGATAATAAAATCTTATTATATTTCAAATATTCCAACATAGCTTCTCTATTTTTAAGAATTATACTATTTTATCATTTTCCTCCTTAATAATCTTAGCTAAGTGTGATTACTTTGCATGAACGCAATCTCTTTCTAGTGTACTTAATAATCTCTCCCATTGATTAGGAAATTACAAAGAAAAATAAATAAATAAATAAATAAATAAAGGAGAAGTATAGTTTAGCAAGCTTTAAAGCACAAAATAAGCTAAATTAAAACTATTTCTTTTTCATTTGCATGCTTAACATTTAGTACTAAATTATTAACTTACAAGCATCCATCCTTCTATTTCATATCTATTAAATAATCCTTCTATTATTTCATTAGCTTTTATTTCTACCTAACTATATTAAGCTTTGGAATTAGATTTATGCAAAAAGAAAAATAATAAGCACTAAAGAAGACTACTAATATAATTATAAGTTTAGCTAAGTTTTAACTTCTAGCTATATATTCTCAATATGTGCTTAATAGATAGAAAATAAGCTAATTTTTGCATATTATTTATCTTATTCAAAATCTTTTAAGTTATCTTGTTAAAATATTACTATCTGATGGTTCTAGTTAACTTCTATACTTTATAAAATCCAATTCGTTTTTTTTAGTTTTAATATCTAAAAGGAATATCGTTCTTTTTATTAATATTTGAAGAGTGGAAAAATAATAAGTATTGATTAAATACTTGGATATTATTGTAAGTTAAAAGTTGATAAGAACTTTTAAAAGTTAAAATATAAAAATCTTTAATATTTCTATTCTATTATTTTTAATAAATTTGCTGTTTCTCTTATTTATAAGTGGCTTCTATAAGCCATTAAGAGAACTTATAGATTTATATCTAATATTCTATTGTTTAAGCTTCTAGTAATATATTTATACTTTAATAGGGCTATTTTACCTATTTAAGATTAAGCTTACTAATAGAAGATAAATATAAAATTTAAGATTCTTAGGAAGATGCTTAAAATAGCAAGTAATGATATAAGCTTTGTTAATTATTAAAATAGGAGTAATTAGTAAATAGATAGCTTATTATATTTAAATTATCTACCTATATCTCAGGATGCTTATCTATCTTTAATTTTGGTTATTTATCTCATTAATGTTTGCTTTATGTTGAAATGAAAGTTTATTAGTATAAACACATGAAAAAGAATTGAGATATTATACTTTTAAAACTACTTTGATTGAAAGTATTAAAGTTAGAATGGGAATAATAGAATAGATATAGTATTTAAATAAGGATAGAATGGTATGAATTGAAATATAAAGATTGAAAATTAATAAGGAAATAGAATTGAAAATATTAGAAAAATAGAATTTTAGTTAACAATAATGGAGACAAATAACGAATAAGAGCGTACTATTGAAAATTTGGATATAGAACTTTCTTAAGAAGATATTTTATTAGCTAACTTATCTCTATTAGGAATGGATGTTTCTAACTTAAATAAGTAAATGTTTGCTAAAGCTAATGTTTAAGCTATGGAGTAAATCCTGTATTTTATTCTTGGTTTAATGATTCCTCCTTCCGAATTTAAAGGTGGATTTTTAACATGTTTTCCTGCTCGCGATGCTAAAGATCATAGGGAATTTAAAGCTTGTGCTGTTAAGCTTATTACTAAATTGTAGAACGAAGGTAAACTTCCAGCCACTACTTTGGTTGGACGGGGAGTTTTAGATCTAGCTTATGGTGAAAAATTAGTTTCTTTTCTTAGAACATTAAGTGATTATTGTGTTCTTCATGTTCTTAAAAAGGATTTCCCCTGGGAAACTCCTCCTTAATTCGAGTTTGAAAGTTAAGAATAAAACGTAAGGGTTCCAAGATCTATTTTACTTAGAGCTAAAAGAGCTATATTGTTGCACATAAAGGGAGAAGTTGATAAATTTAATACAAGAGCTAGACATTAAGTATTGAAGTAAAAAACATGACTGGAGCATGCTGAATTTTTAACTAACTAATTTCAAACACTTAGAGAATCTCTTTCTTAATTGGAGCCATAAGGAGGATAGGAAGAAAGTAGTGACATTAGTAAATAAGCGGAGTTAGAGAGACTACCAATGCTAAACACAATAAGGTATTAATGGCAATTAATAAATGGGTTGTATGAAGAAATATAGGAAAGAAAAGGATTTTATGCAATTGATAAAATCTAGAGTAATAATCAAATTGAAAATACTTTAAATTGTGATGGAATGCTTGATGAAATAGTGTTTCAGTGAAAAATTCTTTTAAATGATCTTGATGAACAAATCATGAAAAACCTCAGGAGTAGAAAAAAAGGCTCTGAAAGTCCAGGAAGAGTAAAATCCGAAGAATTATTTGATGTACAAATGCTGGAAGCGATAGTTGATAGAGAACTAAATAGTCATGGAAAGCAGTTGCAAAGTTTGATTCAATTAAATTCAGATATACAAGAAACTACTTCACATGCTTTAGTAAGCTTTAATATAGTTAACAATCCAAGCTCATTTATATGATGGAAAAGAAGTAGAATGAGTATATTATATATTTATCCTTAATATACTTGTAATTTCATATTATATCTTTATAATTTTAAAAGCATTAGTCTGCAACTTTAATATTTTAGTGATTAATTAGTAAAAGCTTCATATTTAGCTAATTACACAAAGAAAAAAGAAATTATTTGGATTAATACGCATTTCTTCTAAAAAAGATTTAACTAAATAAATCATAAAGGCTTATCTTAATAGAATTAGTAATGCTAACTATATGAATAATAAGAATAAATTATTATAAAATCTGTTTAAATAGAGTTTATAGAACTAGTGTGACCACTTATTGTCTTACAGGTACCTGTCTTGACGTCCCATAGTCTCACCATATTATAATAACTTTCCAATACGTACACTATTAGTTTAAAAAGTACAATAACATAATAAAGTTTTATAATTACTAAATGCTTAAATTTTAGTTTTAAATTATTTGCTATCCCATTAATTAGCTTAAATCCAAGTTTTTTCATCCAAAACTTAAAAAAATATTTTATATTTTTCCAATTTGCATTAAAATTAAAAAACTTGCTATATCACTTAAATAATTAAATTTTGCATTATAAAATATTTAAAATTAGCAAAATTAGCAAAAATATGCTTTATAAAGATAAGTATAATTAAGATAAAGTATTAAATAATAAAAAGTTATATATTTAAAAAATGATAAAAGTAAATAGCAAAGATCCTATTACTATATTAATTATTATTAAGTTTACTAGAAATTTAATAAAATCTATTAATTATCTCATTATAATTCGCTTATTAATATCCTTTTAAAGTGCTTCTCTTTTTTAGTAAATTAACTATAATTATTACCTTTATATTATAGAATTCTTTTAGTTATAGCTTTGCTAAAGTAAAGTTTCTAGAAGATTAGAGAAGCTAATATCATACTCTTCTATATTCAAATAGCTATCTCTCAATTCTTCCTAAAATATACAAAATTTTAAGTGTATGTAAGTATTTTTTATTTCTTTAGCACTTTTAATTAATTTATTTAGTTAATGAGAAACTTAGCTATTAGCATAATGAATCATATTATTATACGAAATACCTAAATTTTAAGTTTAAGGCAAAAATACTGCAGCTTTTATCTTTTAAATTGAGCACTATAATTATCAATGCTCAAAATTTGATATTTATAACTCTTTAGATTTCTCTCCTTTTAAAAAAATCTAATTAAGTAAAGAAAAGCTTCTCTTCTTATATAGATTATAAAGTTATTAATTTATCGGATTTTCTTATGTTTTTTAAGCAAAGTCTTCCCTATAAATTTAATACTACAATTACTTAAGAACTTCCTTAAAAATATATTACAAAGCATTAGTCACTTACTATAAAGACAATTAATTTTTCCTAAGCTGTATCCTTATATCATAATAAAAAAAGTTGTTTTAAGAAGTAGATATATAGAGATACTAATTACATATCTGCTATAATAATAGATAAATTAATTTATATTTAAAAATGATTTTCTAAATAGTATTAGACCCTATAGAACATCTAAATTTGTTATTATTTGATTTTATTGCTTTTATAATATATTAAAACTACCTTAGTTTATTTAATTACCTCTTAAATAAGAATTTTCTTTTAATTTAATCCTAAAATTTAGAAAATCTCAAATACATTTATTTAATTTTTATGTTCTTCCAAATAGTTTACATCTCTTAAGTAAAATAAGCATAATACTAGGATCCTTATACGTAATATATGGATACTTAGATTTAATAATTATATTTATAAAGATATAGATAAGCTACTTAGAATATGCTAGATTATTTACAGCTTAAGGTAGTTAAGTTCCTTTTATTATTATTTTCTACATCAAACCTAGTAAGAAATCTATTCCTATCGTTGATTTACCTGCAATAATTTAAAAGGGAAACTTTACATTTGGCTTTATTGACCTTACCATCTTATATTAATATAAGTTGCAAGCAAAAGAGGTTAATATGAATAAAAGAATAGAATAGTAAAGGTAAAATAATTATTTATAAGTGAATGAAAATTAAAGTATTTAACACTCTTTGTTTTATATTTCATTATAATATGTAAAAATAGAAAACTTCAAAGGAAAAGGACTTGGAAGTGTTTAGCTACTATGAAATTCCTTTAGAACCTATTAATAAAAAGAAAATTAGTCCTGATGATAGCTAAAAGAATAAATCTCATATTGATTTGATTGAATGTCCTGTTTGTGCATTTCCTTATAATGGATAGATAAGAATTCCTAAGATTCTAGATTGTAAAAATGGGCATACTATATGTAATAGTTGCTGCTCGGAGATGTTTTCAGATAAAAGCTAGATAATTTGTCCTTTCGACAAATAAATTAGTTTTACACAACCATTCTAGCTTCCTACTAATATTTCATTTTTATATCTAATTGAAGCTTTAAATAATTCCAACTAAACTTTAGGTTCTTTATAGCAAATTCAGGCTAATGATGATAAAAATAAATAAAATAGGGTTGAAAACAAGATTGCTATGTGTTAAGAACACGGAAAGCAATTAGAATTGTTTTGCACTTAAGATTTCGAGTTATGTTGTGTAAAAGATGCATTTTCAAATCATTAAAATCACCCTATTTGTGAAATAGACGTAGCATGAGAGAAAATTAAGGCATAGAAATAAGAAATTGATAATAAAACATCTTCACACTTATAAGAATTAAATAAGCAGCAAACAATGCTTTAAAGCCATAAGGATTAACTTAATAAGTAATTTGCTTTGTGTAAGAAAAAAATTGAAAGGGAAACATCAGAAATGCATAAAATATTGGAAGATGTTAAGGAAAAAAGATTAGCTCTTTTGCAGTAAAACATTTCCGAAATAGAAAAAACCATTCAAGACTAAATTAAAAATATAAGCTCGTTAGTAAAAAAGTTAGAGGAGCATTAGCACAGCATGACTAACTTTGAAAAACTGTAGCATCTTTCTAATCTAATTAAAGTAGAATAAATTCTTGAAGAAGATGCAGAATTAGTGCCGACATTTAATATTTAGAGTTACTCAACTTAAACAACATATTTCAAAAGTTTGCAAAGACCTGTAAAAATACATAGGAAAGCAAAATACTAAAAGGAAGATATTGAAGAGTTTTTCACAAATCTATTCCACTTCTATTGCTAATAGAAGCAGTAAAATTGTATTTGTGAAGAATGTCTTATGAATTAGTAACTCCTTGAAAAATAGAGCAATTTAGTTTAGCAAGTAAAAAATAATCCTTTGTTTAAGTATGAGGGCTATTGCATCCTCAAAAACAAGTGATTCTTTATCTTTTAGACTCTTTTATCATTAATATAATGAAGTTCATTATTATTCATTCTTTTCAAATTATCAAACTAATAGCTTAAATATCAACTTTGTACGTTTATATAATTTCATAAAGACAAATAATATAATATTTAATTTTAAATCTTTAAACTAAACTTAAGTTCTTTAATAGATTAACATTAATAGATCCAAAAGTTTAGCAATAAATTTGGAAAAAATTAAAATGATCTATATTTTAAGGATTTTAGGCAGGGAAATTTTGTAAGATGAGTAAAAGCAAAATGAAAATAAGGATTATATTAGAATTAATTATAATGTAAATTATCTTAATTTTCATACTACTACTTTTATTGCTGTTACTACATAACTACTATGAAGATTCGGCTTCATTAAAGGATGTGTTCTTTATGGAATTATTTAATATTCTCTTGTAAACATTTCATTCAATTAAATGTCGATACATTTATTATCAAACAGCTATTCCACCATTTTTCTTGCATTCTAAATGAAAAATTACTTCAAAATATTTAAAGAAGCATACTACTCTTCCACAATATGGTGAAAGACTTTAGAATATCTTTGAAAAGAGTTCTTTTTCAATTTCATCTGAGTATATTACTATTGAGTCCCACTAAAATTCAGGTAATTTTTGTACATCTAAGACTTGGAGTGCTTGTTTTTAATATTAGCTCAAATTAAAATATTTCATCATACTTTGCTTTGATAATTTATCTTGAATTGTAAAAATTTTTGTAAGATTTTCTGAGGCTTTTACAGTACTTCTATTTATAACTGCTCCAGTTATTACACCCTTTTAATCCCATGCAAAAATTCGTTGTCCATATTTAATATTTGCCATACTTAATCCAAATCCTAAAATATCAAACTTTAATTGCATTGAATTGTAAAGAGTTTCGAAAAGATTAAATTCATTGCATTGCAATATAATAAAATTATTTTAGAAATGCTTCTATTTCTTCTTCTTTAACCATTTTTCTTAAGCAAATTTTGTTTTTTAATCAAAAGTTTAACTGTTTTGAGCAAGTTTTTGTAGAATTTGGTTTGGATTTTCTTTTTGTATTTTTTTAATTTCTTCTTAGGTTAATTTTTGAGCTGAATTAGTGTTATATAGAAATTAATTAGTTTCTTTTACCTCTTCTTATTAAACGTTTTTTTCTGAAGTATTTGGCTACTAATTTTAATTTTATATTTCACTTTATTCCTAAGGTTGAATAAGATCAGTTTACTAATTAACCTATTCAGATATGCTTTATTATATGTTTTTATTTTACACTTAAATTTCAGCACTATCTTCTTTTGTTTCCACTTCCATAGAATTTGGATCAACTTCAATAGGCATGTCCTATCTATCGAGCATATATCAAGTGTTGAACTTGCAACCTTATAAATTCTAGCATTTCACAAAATTCTTTCCTAATTTTACTTTTCTTTATATAAAAAGCTTACCCATTTTATTTTATCTTCACTATTTCTCTCCTTTCATTTAAGGTTCTAATAATCACCCACTGTTTTTCCATTTTAATTTTTAAAATATTGTAATTTTAAATAGTTTTATTGTTTGGTGTAAGAAATTTCATTTAATTAAAGTTAATACAACTTAATTATTTTGCTCTTTGATATTATATTTATCGCTAATTTAATTTGATTTGATTATGCTTTATATGATAAACTCATTTCAATCTCTTAATCAGATTTTAGACAGAGTATAAAGTGCCATATTATTTATAAGCAGATAATTTTATCTTTTTCTTTAGTTTCTTTTATTATTACCATAATTTCAAATATTTGCATTCAAATATAATTATTATTCTATTTATCTATTAATGCTGATAAAATTAGATCTATTATATAATCTTTAAATGCTTAGCTTATTATAAGTCTCTTTTAAAAATACTATTTTGCTCTAAATAGCTATTAAATAATTTGATTTAACAAGTAATTTTTATTATGAAATCTATTAAATATAACGTCTAATCTTATTAATTTATCTTTCTAACTCAAGGTATAATCTCCTTATGGATATAAATTTCAGTTAATTAAAGTAGTTAAAAATCTAAAATAACAAGTTTATAGTTTTATTATAATATTAATAAGCAAATTATTAATAACTAAGTAAATAAATGCTTTTACTTAACTTATTTAAGTATGAATTACTATAGATTTATTGCTAGCTTAATTAATTCTTACTAAAATCAGATTCTTATAGTTTCTCCTTTAGCAGTTTTAATTAAAGGAAAAGCTTTTTCCTATAATAGTATTCTAACTGCTTTTTCATAATATATCCTTTACATTGTTATTAAATTCCTAAAATTTGACTAAAATACTATATTAATAATTTAAAGTTCTTAATTATCCATATTTTATATAGATTGATAAAGCTATACATTTATTTCTGGATATATTTTCATGAACTACATAATACTAAATAAAAATAAGTTATTTATAATTATTGTTAGCTAATCTTAAAACTGTAAAAATAGTAAAAACTAAAAAAATTAATTTGAAAGAAATAATGTAGTTAACTATGCTCTTAATAATTAAAATATACCTTTAAAAGTAAATAACATTAACAGGTTTTAAAATTAATTTAGTTTATAAATTTAATAATATATTTATTATTTTAGGTCTAAACCTTGAAATTAATACATTTAATATTCTTAATCCCTATTTAAATGTAAAAGCACTTATAAAATTAAAATATAACTAGGCCCTATCACTTAATAAATATTTGCTTAAATTAGTTTATAAAAGTAAATTTCCTTATAAATTGGTATAATTTATTGCTATAAAAGATAAATATTTAATTAAATTCTAAAAGCTATATTATAAAGCGTAATCATAGACTGTTTTTATTGTAACAGTATAGAACTTACGAACTGAAGAATATAGATAGCTATATAATTTAAAAAAATGTAGCAATAAAATTTAAATAAATAACTAATAATCTTAATTAAAGAGAAATAAAATATATGCAGTCTTAAAGTAAAACTAGTTTAAGTAACGAAGTCTTTCTTTTTATTTATGATTATATATTTTCAGGATTTTGAATGCTATTATTGGTTATACAAGTATTAAAGCAAAGCTAATTAATTATTTTTATTATTAGATACACTAATGAAAGTATCCTAAATTTAGAAAACATAGCATAAGTTTTCTAAATTAATTAATTTTGAATAGAATTAAAAGTAATAACTTAATAATAAATAATAATATTAGTTAAAAAATACACACTAAATTTCATTGATCTATACCCTCAAATTCATTCTATATAAATTTCTCAAAGTCTTCTATGGGAATTTATAAAGTCTAATTTTAAAACTTACCTAACTTTTAGTGAATAAATCTTAAATAAGTATACTTTGTCCTTTGTGTTTTTTTGGTAGATTATCTTTGATTTTCAAAGCAGCTTTATAGAAATATTTTTTAATTATTTCATCAGATTTCTTTCTTAATTATTCTAAATCATCTTATTTAGAACTTGCTTTAGAATTTAATGAAAATCGAGAAGAGAAATCGTTATTTAATTAATTATAGATGGATGTAGTTTCGGGAGAAACTTATTTCAGAGAAATTTAAGATTCAACATCAGATAAAAATTTGGCCTCTTTGATTTATTCTTTCTATAAAGTATTTTTTCATCTAAAATTTTCCTTATTTATATCATTGATGATTTGTAGTCTTTCAAGTTAAGAATATCTTTAGTTCATATTATAGGTTATGAATTATTCCTATTTAATTTAAACTGATTTTTCTTAGCAACATTTTAAAGCTCGATTAACTAGAATTTAAATTTTAAAATCCAAATCGATTGCATTTTAACTTAGTGCCTTGAGTTAGTAGCAAAAAGATTGCACTTAGAGTAAATTTTTAGTAAGCACTAAATCATCTAAGATCTTCAATGTTTTTTATAAAATTTAGGCGGGTTCTGTAAATTATAATTATCTATAATAATATCGATTGCTATAAAGCTAATTGATAGCTACAGAGAGTTTTTATAGATTTAAGTCTATTTCAGAATCTGATTATTATTTATATGTTATGCAACTATTTGAATGCTATTCTATTTAGTCTATATTAATGCGTTCGTTGCAATTAACACATCATATTAACTACTCTGAATATTCAGGTTCAATCTTTAATCTTTCATTTGTACTTTAAAAATATCTATCATTATTTTCATAATCAGTTGCTAAATGAGTAGATTTTCTTATGCTTTTTGTACTTTTTTATTAGTCTCTTGGAAATTCTATTTGCTCAGTTTATTAAAAAATATAATATTCATTAAGCTAAGGTACACAATTTTTATACTAAGAAGCAGAAGTACTATTGCAATCTACTTGTTGGAAATCAAAACATATTCCTTATTATTCTTAAGCTCTTAAAGATTTATTTTTAGCGTCTAATTAAAACGTGGCTTGGTTATTATTTTAGAACTGGTCATTCAATAGCTCTTCGCTTTATGTTTATCCCATTTTATAAAAACTAAAGCAAAATAATAAATTAAGGAAGTTTAAAGCTATTTAATTAAATAAGAAGATAATTTTATATTTCTTCCTTATATTTCTAATATATAATCTCAGCTGCTCAATATTTAATTTTCTTAATAGCTTTAGTATTTCAATCTATGCCTTTTTAATTGCTAAGCACAGACTACTATAGAATAAATTATTTTATAACATTTTTTAGTCAAATTTTTAATGCTTTGAGTAGTTAGTGAGTCTAAATTAAAGGAAATTTAGCTTATTAAAGATATAATCAAGATTTATTATTTGGATAAAAATTGATTAAATATGGAAAATGCTTTGAAAAGTTAACTAAATGCTTTATTTTTAAAATAAAGCAAACCTTTTAAATATGAATTAATATTCTTGCTCAGTTAATTTTATACTTATAAACTAAATAAAAACTAAGAATAAAATGAACTTCTGCTTAGAAAAATAATATACTTAATAAATAAAAGTAATTACCTTCTTTTATTAATTCGAAGAATTATCTATTTACTTTTCTAAAACTAAGTAAGTAAAATATAAATAAAAGAATGTCTGAAAGTTATTTGAAATTATAAGCAAACTAGATTTTAAAGATATAAAACTAATAAAATTTAGTATTTTATGTCATTATTTCCTTATTTTAATCATTAATTTTGGTTTAATAATAGAAAAATAGATGTAGAGTAGTTTTAACTTAAATGTTAGTTAAAGGATATTGTTTATTCTTCAAATTAGAATAAAGTTTCTCAACTATTAATTCCCTATTCATATCCTTTCCTCTTCAAAATTTTCTTCACACCATTTTTTCTTCGAAGAAAACATGAAGGACATTTACTATATTGTCATTGTGAAAAATTAAAAATAATTATTTTCATTTTAAATCAATAAA
This sequence comes from Loxodes magnus, assembly GCA_946699065.1. NCBI lineage: Eukaryota > Ciliophora > Karyorelictea > Loxodida > Loxodidae > Loxodes > Loxodes magnus. The sequence goes on along the minus strand of CAMPDV010000051.1, from coordinate 344,830 downwards.
TTAAATTATCGTCTCTAGTAATACTTTACTAGAATTATCCCATAAACTAACTAAAACTAAAATGAAAACTAAATTATAAACGTAATATCCTACGTATTATATGGGAAAAATTTAGAAATAATAGTTGGAAATAAAGAATATAACCATCTTAACAGCTGAATTTTGAAATTTTTGAAATTGCTTAAAAAATTTTATTGGGAAATTTAAATAAAAAAGAAGAGACAATTTACTTACCCGTTTAATAAAATCCTTATATTTTAAATATTCTGATCATCCTCAATACTTCTATAATAAATAGTAAAATTAATTTCTTACCCCCACATGAATTCCCTATTTTGAAAGAAATAAATAATCATAATTAGATAGTTTACCAAAATATTTAAAATAGCCTCTATGTCAATACAGAAGAAAACTTAACTAAAATTAAAGCTTTTGAATTAAAAAAAAATTTAGAGTGAAAAATTCCTATTTTAAAAGGAGGAAATTGAGTTTATTTTAATTATATCAGTTCCTGTTCTTTATTATTTTAGGTTTTTAATATCTTCTTTAAAAGCTTTTATCGTTTGATTTCGATAAGGAGCATCTTAACAGTTTGGAATCTTATTACAAGCATGTTAAAATGGGGAAATATTAAAAAACTAAGAAAGATAAAATAAAGATTAGGTAGATTTTTATTTTTTTATGGAAAAATAAAGATATTAAATTTAGCCAACAGTAAATAACTTAATTTGCTAATGATATTTGGATTAACAATAGTTGCTCTTAATAAAAAATAACGAACTACCAAATTTCGAAATCTTAATACAAATTCACTGAAACTTATATAAATGCAAAAGAAACTTCATCCACTTTATAGTGAAAGGTTTGTCCTAATCCTATAGATAAAGCACAGTAGAATATTAAGAAAAAAACAAAATATTACCCAACCAGTTACAAAAGGGAAAATTAATTACAAATATAAAAAGTTTGCAAGCAACTGCTGAAGTGTTAATTACTCAAACTTCAGGAATCCTAACTCTTAATACTCTTAATGGAATAAATAAAGTCTAAATAATATTTTTAAAGGAAATCTAATATAATTTTTTCACTTTTAATTTTATTCCATTAGCCCATAGTTAAGAAGTTGCATAATCTTTAGATACTGAAAGCGCACTAATGCCTTATTACAAAAATAGTTGAAAATTCCCTCATTAACTGCTGACATTTCCGTTTAAGAAACTCATGCTTTGATATTTGAAATGTTAATTTATACACTTATTTCATTTTTTTGGTTCTATGTATGAATTCATTTAAAATGCAGTATAATTAAGTTAGCTAATTGATATAATAATAAATTATTAGTAAGCATTTATTATTGTTTATTTAATTCCCTTATATTTTATCAGTATGAATATCAATTATTTAATTTATTTTGTAATAAATAAAGCCTTATACATATAATTTGTTGTTAGATTTAACTTATCTACTATATTAACATATTCATCTATAAATATTTAAATTTATAAGAAAATTAGAAATTAAATCAGTTTTAAAATTTGAATGTTTTGCCTGGATAAAATTTATTTAATTAGCAACAACTAAATTAATTTATAGCCTTAAAAATTTTAATACGTTATTCAAATTTTTTTATTATATTAACTAAAGAAATAAAAGTTGAAAAAATTAAAGATTCACATTAATTATTTCAAATTTATTAAAAATACCTTGCTACTATAAATATAAATAGTAATAAATATTAATTTCTTAAATAATTAAAGATTATAATCATAATTAGTTGTGTATTATACTAAAACTATTTAAACTAGTAACTCTCACACTATTTTTATCTAAACTTTTGTAATTAGTTTATATTTATCTTTGTAAAAGGTTTCCTAAACTACAGTAATAAACTTATTACATTTATTTTATCTTATATTAAGCATGCATATGAGAGATTATAAAATAATAATGTAAATATTTAACTTAATAAAATTAAATGCTAGGCATTATTAATTTCTTACTCTCCTCCTTGTTAGTAGATTTAAATAAACAATTAATTAAAGTGAGGCATAGTAATAAATTGTTAATTTAACGATAGTTTAAATATATTTCTTAATTTTCTTTGCATTTATATTTTAAATGCTATTTAAAATATTATTCGATTTTAAGCCAAACAGAGTTCAATTCTCGCTTAGGAGCATTTTTAAAAAGAGGATCAATAGAAAATTTACTCTGACTGTGAATTATTTGAGAGATAACAATATAATAGCAATAGTTTAGTAAAATAAGTATTTAAAGGCATTGCTTAAGCATTTGAAATATATGATATGATTAAAAAGACATTTAGTAAAATATAGAACTATATGAGATTTATAATTTTAATAAGATAAAAATATTAAAATCGAAAATAGTTTTATCACTGAGCCTTGTAATATATACCTTTTTTATTGCAATATTCATCCCAATCGATAGCTTCTTTGAAGAAAAAGGTTAGACATAGAGATATCAAAGTCATTAAAAAGAATATTCATAGAATTAATTCATATCCTGTTCACTATATTTAAGAATAATTACCGCTAATAATACTTTCACGTAAAAAATTCCTGATAGACTTGCAAATCCAAAACTATAAAATACAAATCCATAGATTTTGTGCCCAACATGTTAGCCATAAACTTTTGCAGTCACTGTAGGAAAAAGAGAGTAATGTCCACCTAAAATAGAAACAATTAAAATAAGGGAGATTGCGTAAAATAACTTATAATTTGCCATAAAATATAGAAGAACGATGCAAAAAAGCTGAGCTACAACTATAATTCTATATACTTTAACAAATCCTGCATAATCACTTAAATATGCTCAAATAAATCTAGATAAACCATTAGAAACACCCATCAAAGCTCCAATTATTGAAAGAAATTAATCGTCATAGTTATAAGATTACCCAAAGTTTTTAAATATAGCAGCGATATAAATTCCAAACGAAACAGAGCAAAAATTCATGGATATTAACATCCAGTAGTTGATATGGGTTAAGCCTATTTTCACTGTAGGACAATGGGTCTCTTTCTTCTCAATAAGATTAAATCCTATTAAGTCATTTTTCTTTTTTTATTCTTTAATAAATTATAGCTGTCTTTTTTCAATTTAAGGCTTTTCCCATTATTCTGGAAATCTAATTAGAAGTATAGCAGGGATAGAAAAAATAATATAAATAATTAAAAAAACGAAATACATGGTAGGAACATTCTACGCAACTTCTCTAGAAAAGTAAAGATATTAAACTTTACCTATTGATATTTATTCAGTAGGCTTTTCATTGTTTGGATTTACAATCATTGTACCAACTAATGAAAAAATAAATGATCCGAGAGCAAAGAAGCAAATTACTATTCCATTTATTCTTCCTTTTAAATGTGGATAATAAGCTCATCCACAGTGTAATGAAGGAATATAACCTATTCCAACAGCTAAACCAGTGCAAAATATCATTATGAAGAGAAACAAAACCCAATCAACGACATAGCACATTAATGTAAATTCTATTAATAGAAGAGAACTCGCTATTATAACTGACATTTTATGTCCTCATATTTCAGACATTTTAGCTCCAAAAGCCATAAATATGGTTTGCACTACTATAATTGAAGGAAGCCCTATAAAAGTATCTTTGCTTGTGACATCTTATCCATTAATTCTCAATCAAGAAGTTACATAAACTTCTATAGTAGCAAATACTCATTAATGACCTAGTATTAAGTGAGTAAATATAGCGCCTATCAAAGTTAACTTAGCTCTAGTCTAAGGAGACATTTACTTATCTTAATTATCCTAACCCAAACTTTGATTATCTTCCATTATTATTTTTAATCGAATATGCACTTGCTTTAATATTAGATTTCTACTTATCTTAAATTATGCTATTTTATCCAATTTTTAATTAATTGTATTGAAAGCTAAAGGATTTGATTTATAAAGCTATTTAAAGTTATTTAAATCAATAATTAATTAATTTCTATATTTTAAGACTAATCATAAAGCCCCTTTAGTTATAAAATGAGATTATAAGTGATACTTAAATAACAAATTTGATTAAAATTATTAAATAATAATACAATACTAGCATCTCGTTTATTTCTTAATATTTAATTAGTCTAGTCATTTAGTAGTTAAGCATCTTTAATATCTTTCAAACTCTCATAGTTACAGTTTTGAAAATTAAGTAAGCTATTATGCCAAATAATTAAGATATTCTATTTCTATCACTTGCTACTTTCGCTATTTTTATACTCTAAATATAATTAAATTTTCAAAAAAAGTTTAAAAATTTTAAGTAAATAGAAACTTATAAAACGCTTAATAGAAAAATATACAACCGGAAGATAAAAAATAAGCAATTTTGATATTTTAATAATTAATATTTATAAGAACTATTTCATTTTTAATATTTAAGCTAAATAATTATTTATTACTAGCACTGTTTATCTATCTTCTATAGAGATTTAATAGCTTTATACAATTAAAATAACAATTTTCCTTTATAATAACTAAATTATAAGCTCATGTGTAAGCATGTTGTAATAGTCATTTTAATTAAGCGTTTTTAACTAGGAGATTTTCTATAAAAGTGTTATAAAATGCAATAATTAACAAAATAAGTAATTTTAAATTCTGTTTAGGTATAAACTAAAGCATTCATATTATTTCTTTTTTCACTTTGTTTAATTTAAAGCTTTCATTGATAATTTCTCTAAAAATTCAGATATGAAATAGTTTAGCTTCTGAATATTAAAATGCAATAAATAACTCAATACGATAATATACTAAGTGTAAATAAAGTAATTTTAAATTTAAAGGAATAAATCTAAATGGTTTAAGATTTTAATAAGGTTGAAATAAGAAATAGTAAATATAATAGCAGACATATAGCAAAATCAAATAAAGAGCTTATTAATTATTTAATTAATATAAAATGATGAATCAGCTAAAATGCTCTTAATGCAAATAACCTTATAACAGAGATAGAAATTTACCTAAATAGCTGATATGTAATCATGTTATTTGTTTAGACTGCTTGGTTTAAATTTAAAAATCAGATTAAAGTCTTAAGTGTCCTTTAGATTAAAATCCAAGCAATTAATTGGCTCATAGGTTGCCCACCGACAAAACTATTTTAAATTAAATAATTTAGCTAAGCTTTCGTTAAGATGTTCCTTCAAGTTAATCAAAGCAAAATGCTGTTATTACTTAAATCTCATAGCCGGAGGTTGACTAAATGTGTCAGGCTCATAATAAAAAGTTTGTTCTATACTGCATAAAATGCGAAATCTTAATTTGTTAGCTTTGCGCTTAATATGGTGAGCACTAAAGTCATTAAATATGCGACTTAAAAAAAGCATGAGACACAATAGTTAAGGAAAAGTATAAAAACTTAAGATAATAAATGGAAATCATTAAATAAGATAAAACAAATGCTATTGAAAAGATCTAGGAGACTATCATTAAATTTGAAGAATGCTATTAAGAAGCTTAAGATTTAATATAGCAAACTAAATAAGAAATAATTTAGCATTTAGAACAAGTTTGCATTTAAATGCAACAAGATATCTACAAATAAACTTCCAATATAATACAAGAAGCAAAAAATCAGAAGTTACAAACTTAATAATAACTTGAGCTTTTGTAAAATTGGTAAAAGCCTAAATAATTTGGTGAGCTATTAGAGGCAATGAAGAAATTAGAAAATTTAACTTTGTAAAGTATTGAGGAAAATCAAGAATACGATCCTATTGTAATTGTAGATAAGGAAAATGTAACTTAAGCTCTAAATTAGTTATTTAAATTTAAAGTCTCATGAAGTATGGTAACACCTAGAAATTAAATAACTTAAATAAGTACTGTTAAAGCTAATTAGAATTAGTTATCTAAATATGATATCAACAAAAATCAGTTTGATCAAATATAAATTCCAGTTACAGCTCCTTTTGACTGTTTTATAAATATTATATCAGATGATTAAATAGTAATAACTGGAGGAATGAATGAAACTGAAATATTTGGAAACATTCACCTCTTAAAGTTTAGCAATAACTAAATTGATCACTAATAATACAAATAAAGAACTAGAAGATATGCTCATTAAGGAGTTGTTTATAATTAAAATTAGCTATTTTTATTATCTGGAGTAGATGAAACTAGATCAACTACTGTTTTGTGCGAGAGTATTAATATTTTAAATGGAGAATCTAAGAGCATTTGCAATTGTCGATTGTCAGTCGCTCACGCCGGAGCTTGCATTGTAGAGAAAAAAGGAAGAATTTATTTATTAGCTGGGTATAATAGTACAAGCGGAAATACAGATGCAGTTCAATTATATTCCATTTTCAAGGATTAATGAGATATATTCGAAAATATATTTCCTGCTAAAGCAAGTAACATTCACTGCTTATTCCATTAAAAATCAAATAAAATTCTTATATGAGGAAGTTCCTTGAAAAAAACTTATCATTATGATTTTTCGCATTTTTACGATCATGGAGATAGATTTGGAATGAAGGGAAGCCTGATAAATATTTATTCTTAACCTGTCGAAATGAAAGATAAAATCTATGTATGGGATAAAAACCTAGTGTTATATGCTTATGATGTGAGCAATATGAAATGGTATATTATAAAGGAAAACTGATCTTATTTAAATTATTTTAAATCATTTATTTAATGTAAAAATTTAATCATCTAATTTCATATTTTGCTATCAAATAAATTTCATGCCTTTTTAATATTTAGCTCTTAAATTTCTAAATTTCTAAATTATATGCATTGGAATTTATAAAAATAAATATAAATTAATTATTTTAATTTAAAATATGCTATTTAAAGTTTTATCATACTTGCTAAATTTATTTTAGCTAAATATTAGGTTTTTTAGTTTACTTTATATTTATATTATTCTTGAAGTTAAATTTAAAGTTAACCTTTATTTAAGATGAATAAAGTATTGAGAAAACATAAATTATTGAGTGAAAACTTAAATAGCTCTTAAATTCTCTATGTTTAGACAATTTGATATATCTCTTAATTTCCAAACCAAGCATTTATAAAGGCAAAATCTCCCTTCTCATCTTCTCAAGATAAATAATAATAGTCATTATTTAAATTCTTTAGATAGAAAAAATGCCAAAATCTTAAAAATTTAGTCTCTTAAATCGAAAAAATAGCAAAGTAGAAAAAAATTAACTTTAACTAAAGAAAAATTAAACATATACCATTATCTTAATTTTGAAGAGTCTTCAAAAATCTAAAAAAAAAATTAAAAGAAATTATGTTTATAATTATTAAATATATAAGTGATAAACTGCATAGGGTTGTATATTCATATAAATATAATTCTTAATAAAAACTAGATTTTAAAAAATAAGGATGATAAAAATAATTAAATAGGTTATAATTTATTAATAAATCTATTTTTATTTCTAGAATATCTATTATCTTAAACATGTCCTTAATTTCATTGCTTTATAAATCTAACTTATTAATTATTGAAATGTAAATATGTTCTTATCTCTATAAGCAAAGCTTAATTTGTTAAGGCTAATTTTAAATATTTGAGAAATAAAAAATGATTGAGGCTAATAATATACGAATAAAGATAAAAATTATTTTAGTTGCTTGATAAATATATTCTAAGCTATAATGTTCTAAATGTATTAATAGGATTTATAAGTTAGTTTTAATAATTTTATTCTACATTTCTTAATTATTTTAAAGAACCTTTCTATCATTTTACTTTGAATTTTTTCTTTTTAAAAGAAATTTTGAAATGTATTCCAATTTTAATTATATGCTTTGCAAAAAAAGCTGAAATATGCATAAACAATTATTTAGAACATAGATGTGCTAATAAATTGAAAAGAATATCCTTCCAAGGAAATGCATTTGATAGAAGGGTTAAATATAAAAGAAAGGCATATTAGCAAAGTTGAAGATAAATGTAATAATTAGATGTAATTATCTCCACTTCTTAATTAAATAATCAATTTAGAAAAATTAAAACAAATTTGAACTAATTATTTGCTTTTATTTATAGTAAAGATAGTTATTATGACTGTTGAGAGATAATTCAGAACACTTTATTAATATAAGATTAATGCTTTAAATCATTTTTCAAATATTTTACACAATAAAGGCATATAATGCTAATTTAAATTTTAAGCGAAAATACTAGAATTCTAAAGCCTTTAAAATCAAAGTAAATATTAAATTAAATTAATTTTATTATAATTAAAATGAAATGAAGTAAGAAGATAGAAAATATACTGAAAATTCCTAACCAAATTCATTGTATTTCTTTACTATAAACTCATTTATAAGATATCATTTTTGCTTTCTTTATAATAGTAGGGAAAAGACATATGAAAGTTGAAGAATACAATTTCTTTATAAAAAGATTGAAAATAATATTAAATTAGTTATTTAACATTTTAAGATAAGTTATCATCTATAAATTGTTAGTAAAGCAGGCTTTTTGCAAATGTTTATTCTTAACCCAATTTATAATTTAATGTTATTGAGATGAAATTATCCTGTAGATGAATTTTAATGTGATGCTTTTAATAGTGTAAAAAGGGATTTAAGCTATTAAATAGAGAATTATTAATAACTTCATTTAGTAGATTACATTAATATTCAATTAATTATTATTTTATTATGTCGAAATAGAAAAACCAAGAAAACCTTCTGTCCTTTGAAAACTTTGATATTTACGAAACGAGACGTACAATCAGCAGTCCTAGATCATTATATGCTTGTAAGTTAGAAGGGATAGAAGTTTAAGAGCTGCTATATAGACCTAAAGAATTCTACCGCTTTTAAGATCAAGAAATACAAGAGATGCACTTCTAATATTTCGAGAAGTAACGTTTAAGTAAGATTTTAATATTTAGAAATAATAAGAAGGTTATAAAAGATAAGGAAACAGTTAATAAAATAAGAGTAAAATAGACCCAAGAGTGTTGAATCTTCTGCTATTTCTAATATAACAACTCAAGTGCCAATATTCTGATAGCCTAATACTAGCTTTTAAAGTATTGGATTATAAAAAGCGTGGTTGAAGTCACTGAAAAACTTGGAAACTATGATAAAAAATGAAGAAATGTCAAATTTAAAATGAAAAAATAACCAAGAAAAAATGTAAGAAAAAAATAAATCTGAAATACAAAAGTAAATTAAGCGAAAACAGCAAGAAAATATGAGTAAATAGCTTTAAATAATCAGAAATGAAAAAATATTAAAAGTAAAACAACGAGAAGAAGAAATAAATATGAATCGAAGTATTTAGTTTCAACAGAAAATGAAGGAGGAAGAATCAAGAGTTTAGTAAATAGAAAGATAGAAGAAGCAGAATATTATATAAAAATAAAGAATATAACAATAAAAGAAGTAGTAGCAGCTTGAAAGAGCTATATTTCACTAAGAATAAATAGAGTTTAACAAATTTATAAAATTCAGGAGAAAATAAGAAAAAGAACAGGAAATGCAAAGCAAGCTTGAATAAAATAAAGTTAAAAAAATTGCAGAATCATAATAAAATAGACAATTAAAAATAATGAAGTAGTAAGAAGTTTTAGCTCAAAGTGAAATTTAATTAAAAGATAAAATAGAAGGATATGTGCAAGACTTGATTTATTTAGAGAATAAATATGACAAAATTATTAAATAGAAGAGATAATAAGCTGATAGATTACGTTCTTTGAGCTAAAACAGAGATTTAAAAATAAGCGAAACTAAATAAAAAGAATAGGAAATTTCGAAAGCTAAAACTCAAAGAATTTCCATAAAATAAAAAATCTCTGAATAAAGAATCTTCAAATAAAAGGAGAATTTAACTAGAAAAATGATTTTATATTAAGAATAAAGGAAAATAAAAAACATCAGCAGTTAAATAAGTAAAGAAAGATAAATGAAAAAATATTATTTTTTTAAATAGCAGCAAATATTTAAATAATAAGAAGTAGAATAAAAAATGCAAAATTATGAGAGAGAAAAACAGCTTATAAAGACAGCAAGAGTAGATATAAACATGAAGAGTATGCTTAAAAGAATTGAAATTTAAAATGCATTAACAAACATGCAAGTAGTAAATAAATGAAATTCTGACCGCTTGTAATTTTTTATTTTAGAAAAAACATACTACATAAAAATGACATTAGTAATTTCGGAAGTTTCTATGACTAGTATATGCTAAATAATAGCAACTATGAAATGATAATCCCAGAAAATAGTAAAAGTTTTTCACCTCAAAATGACTTAAATTGTGAGGAATACTGATTTAATTTAATAATTAAAATTAAATTTGGAACTATTATTTAATAAACTATAAAACCACTTCAATTTTATAATAAATCATATATAGAATTAAATAATCAATCTTTTCATTTACAAGTATTTAAGATAAAACTTAATATGGCGCACATTATTATTTAAAAATGTTAATCATAGAATAATCCTATAAAATTAAAAAATTGAAGAAACTAAGTTAATAATCTAAAACAAATAAGTTTAAGAAAGTTAATGAATATAAAAGTTAATTTATATAGTTTTTTTGTAATTTAATTATTTAGAAATATTTTATCACATTTGGTGGCAATTTACTCTTCCGTCCTTTGCTTGTCTATAGTCATCTTCTTCATATGCCTCTCCTCCTCTGCTTTCTTTTAATGGATTCAAATCATTTTCTGAAAATTCTTATGTAGAAAAAATCATTTTTGGATCTGTAGGTAAATCAAAATCTTAAAAAGAAGTTGCTGGTAAAACTTTTCTTAAATTTTGAATTGCCAATTCAGATAAACTGCCTCTAATAGGAAATTCAACTTCGAAATAAATGAAAAGATTTCCAAATTCGTAGGGAGTTGTAAATTTAGGAAGTCCTAGATTTTATACAGTTTTTACATCACCTATTTTTAAAAATCCTTACCAGGTGTTATTATCTCTCCAGGTTAAGCTATTACATTTCTTGGTTTTCCATCCAAATGAGTAATTTACATTTTAAATCCAGCAAGTGCTTCGCTCAAATTAATTTTTGTTTTATAAATTAAATCGAATCCTTTTCTTCTAAATTTTTCATGCTCGTTTACTGAATAAAAATTATACCTTAAACTTCAACAATAATGTCTCCAGGTATACATCCTTCCGCTTCGTTGCTCTCTCCGTAAAATGAATATCTATATCCGTCAGGAACTCCCTAAGCGATATCGCACGTAAGCTCTTTCTATTCTTCTTTTGTACCTTCTCCATTACACTCCTCGCATTTATCCTCTTATTAAATAATTTTCCCTTCACCTCTACAACTGCTGCAATGCACTTAAGCTTACGTATACATGCCTGGCCCTAATTACTATAATTTAATAACTATTCCCCTCCCTTTGCATTCAATGCATTCTTGCTTAGATTTTCCTCCTGCACCAGCACATTTTTCACAAAGTTTTCTTCGTGATACTTAAATTTTACTTTATTTTCCAAGATAAACATCCTCGAGATCTATCCTTAAAGGATATAATAAATCCCTCGTTCTTTATTATCCTCCTCTCTAAGGTTTTTACTATCTTCCAAAGCCGCCATTTAACATATCAAACAAATCTCCAAATTAAGATTCATGACCTCCCATTCCTTGTTTGATTCCTTTCTCACCGAATTTGTCATAAATTTTTCTTTTTTCGGGATCACTTAGAACGTCATGAGCAACAGATAATTCTTGAAAAGCTTCAGGATCTCCTCCTTTGTCTGGATGCATTTTCATAGCTTTTTTCTTAAATGATTTTTTGATTTATTCAGTAGTTGCGTCTTTATCTACTTCAAGAAGTTTATAATAAGTCTCATTATCAACTGGCTCATTATCTTCTTCTTCTTCTTCTTGCTCTTAATGAAAATTGCTAAAATCTCCAAAGGGAAATCCTCCTCCAAAAAACATTATTAATTTATGATTAGGACAAAATATTAGTTTATTGATAAAAAAATAAACTTGAATCTTCTCTTTAAAATATGGGTTTCATATTCTATTTCCTTATAAATAATTTCATTATACTTCCTTATTATACTGTAACCATTATTTATAATTATTCTCTTCATTCTTTTACTTCAGACTTAAAGGTAGCAGAATGGAATTGTATCAATTAATTATAAATACTCTTATTAGTTTAAAATATGATATTTTGTTTAAATTTAAGATAAATTATATAATAAAATAGGTATATTTATTTTATAATTAATCAGAATACTTTTTAATCAAAGAAACTCTATTAAGGATGCTAAAGATTCTTTTAAGTTGCTTATTTTTTATTAGCTTATCTCTACTACTACAATTTCTTAATATATTCTTATATTTTCATTTTCAAAGTTATTTCTTAGTTTTGCAAAATAATCCTGTTTATTTTTAAGACTATATTAGAGTAAAATTGATAGTTGCTAGGATGGATATAAAGTATGCAAGGATATTTATTATCTATAATACTTATTTGATTTATTGATAAAATCATACTAGAAAGATACCTTTAATTATAAATTTATAGTTTTACTTATTTCTTAATTATTTAGAAATAAAAGCTATTCAAAGCTAAATGTTAGATATATATCAATATCATCTTTTAGTTATTTTGGGATCTTTGCTTTATAAAATATAGTTGAATTATATACAAACTTGTAAACATTTTTAAAAGTAAATGCATTACCCTCTAACTTTATAAAAACTTGCTATATAATTAAATAAAAGCATATCTTTTACTTCAAAGATAATAAAAATAAAAGTATAAGAGGATTGTGAAAAAATCAATGCTTTTATATAAAACTCATTAAAAGCATGATAAAGTAACTAAAAATAAAAAGCTTTGTAATATTTTTATGAAGTTATCAATAAAGTTGTTAAATAATATTTTGCTTATTATAAGTCTAACTTACATTTATTATATAAAAACTATTATTTTTTGTATCTTATGTGTATAAAATCAGACACATAAGATTAATTCATAGCAAGAATTGATACTTTAGTTAAAAATTATTAATAAATAAATCTATTTAATAACAAATTAAATAGATTTATAGCAAAGAAAAATTATTTTTAATTTGAATATTTTCTATGAATCCTTATATTTTTTATTAAAGCAATTAGTTTTCTTTTACATAACTTATGGAATCGACTTATAAAAAGTGTGGTTGAAACTATTTAAAATTAATTGTATTATAAATAAATCTATGCTTTAATTAAAGAATTATGTTTAATAAATAAAGGTAAAACACAATTTAATCCAATAAGTTATTATATATGAGATCTAGTGCAATCAAACTTAAGAAATAAGCATAAGTAAAATATTTCTAATCATATAAATCAAAATTTGTCTAAAAATTAAGCTTACTTTAGTAATTTCTTACCTTTAAAATTCTTTGATTATTCTAGTTTCATCTCTTCTTTATTGCTTTTATTAGCTTAACATAACTTTGAAGATATTATAAATTACTAAATCCTAAAAGGCAAATGAAAAAATAAGTTTTTAATTGAAGTATAAATTAATTAAGTATCATAAAGCTAATAAAAAATGAATTGGATGAGAGATTTAGATATAATATTTAATTCTAAATATTTTAATTGATTATATGAGAAAATACATATAAGCAATACTTAATAGTAAACTTTGTTATTAATATCTACAATTTTAACCTTAACTTCTTTGCAGGGCTATTAAATTTACAAATAATTAAATAAGCTATTTTTTAAATTCAATGAAGTACAATAACTTTTTAATGCTTAAAGCTTTAAAGGATTTTATTAATTTATATTAAGTGATAATGATATAATAGTATAAATAAATGAATATAACTAAAATTAATTAAATTTAAGCTTTAATATAGAAATAATAAATTAGATGATATTATATAATTAGCTTTAGATTGATATTAGCAAATAATTAAATAGGCATTATGATGCCATTCTTTTAATTATTATAAAGAAAGAATATTTTAAAAGAAGCATTCAATTTAATATTGTAAAATATAATAAGTTTTATTCAATTTTTCAAGAAAACTCTTGTAGTGTTATTTTGGTAATATTAAATCTGCTCTAAATTCCTATTTTTTTCAGTTTATATCTCATATTCAAGTTGGAAAGTATCTAAATTATTATCTTTTTAGAAAAAGGATGTAGTTTTAGATGTACATAGTAGATAAAAGTTATATTAGGATTGCAAATAAGAGAGAATGTAGTTGATAATGAATTAAATAAGGAGCTTATTTTATGACATTTTTAAAGGGATATAAATAAAATGTAGGTATTTAAATTTGTTATTAGAAGAGCTTTCTCGGGTGGTCCTTACAACCCTATGCAGTACCTACACACTTATGTTCCAACAACTCTTCCAACTGAAGAAGAAGTCAAAGATATAATTAACACTGCCCATGAAAGCAGTGGAAACATTGTACACAACTTAAGACATATTAATCCTGTAAGATTATCTGGACCTGTACCTCCTTTTGATGGACCTTTCTGCATGGAAGATATGCTATAAAATGCTTATTAAGAATATTTCAAAATCTAAGATATATGCTATGAAAGTTAGCATCCTGAGGAAATAATGAGAAGAGTTCCAGGAATTACAAGAGAGGAAGCTGAGTATATTACAACTTTAGGATTAACTCCAGATGACGAAGTTGAATATGCTTGGTACGTCAAGAATTGCGGAGTTGATCCATTTTATCCAGTTAATTTAACATATACTTTGAGATAAGTTCTCACGAATTAAAAGGGAGAGAAAGTTGAAGTACTATGGCCATACACAACTTGGGAAGATCCTGCTAGTGATTTATCTTATGATACCGCAATTTAAGATGATCCTCATTATTCAATTAGACATTGGGAATTCTTCACTGGTGATGACTGGTACAAATATGGAAATAATCAAGATCTAGGAGTACCTGATACATGGTTCGAGTATGAAAGAAACATGAGATTCCATTTAACAATGGTAGAAGATAATATTGATGAAGCACCAGTTTCAAAGATTCCATGGCCCAGTGTATAGAATCCTAATTGCAGAAAGGAACTTTGGAGGAGTTAGGAAACTTTATAGAAATTCGAGGAAATGAAAAGTGCAGAATGGAAATTACCTTGAAACCTTCATTTAAATAGTTTAATATGAAACTAAAAATTTAAAATCCAACTAATATAAGCTTTATATATTAACGATAATTAGTTCGCTCATAAAATAGAATAGATCATATAATATTAAATTAAAAATACCATAAGTAGTTTCAAAGATCGATAAATGCTTAA
Source organism: Loxodes magnus (assembly GCA_946699065.1). Taxonomy (NCBI): domain Eukaryota; phylum Ciliophora; class Karyorelictea; order Loxodida; family Loxodidae; genus Loxodes; species Loxodes magnus. Next base: position 329,538 of record CAMPDV010000051.1, on the reverse strand, counting down.
GTAAATTATAAGTAGTAATCTAATTTTTACTTGTTCCCATAATTTTTTAATACTAGAAACTTTTCTAATTTAGTTTAGATAATAGATTTTAATTTAATTTATTAAATTTTATAATAGAATGATAATAATCTTTATTAACTCTTCAAATTTTCTTTTCTTATATAGATAATACTTTAATAATTTGCATCTAAGCATAGAATCCATTTTTATAGAATCAAATAAAATAGGCAAAAAGCTAAGTTTAAGAATTTATCGTAATAAATTACGAATTTTCATGAAAATTTAAAAATATAAAGGAAGAGCTAATAAGATAAATATGTAATAGCTATTCTTAGAGTTCTAAGTTATTATGAATATCCTATCTAAAAAAATTTAGTAAAAAGACATTTATTTTATTTAAAAGGAAATACATTAAAACTTAAAATTTACTATAATTTTATGGTTCAAAATAGATTTAAACAATAATTAATCCTTATACAATTGAATATTAAACTTAATCTGTTAATTCAAATAATAAAAGTCTAAACTTATTTTATTATAATTACTAAAGTTTAATTTAATTTAAATTACTTAAATAAAAACTTTAAAGCTAATAACTGTATTATATTAAGGAGTTTTATCTTAATACTAGCATTTAAATATTTTTATAATTATAATCTTTAATATTAATCTATTACTTTTAATAATATTATATTAATTATAATAGTTATAGAGATAAATTAATAATGGCTATAGTTATATGAGTTATTATATAATTTATATCATATAATATAAACTTTATAACTGTATTAAAAGATTTAATGCTTGTATAACTACTTGCAGGTATATTTACATTTATTTAATTCTTTTATTTTATTTATACCTTTTATAAATTTATTTATCATCTTTAGTATTTTTATTTGTCTAGATTTAGTTTTATAATTAAAATCAGTTATAATAAGAAACTTTAGAATTAATAATGCACCTCTTATGAAAGTTAAGAAGAATGATAGCATTTAGTTATAAATTTACTTTCTGATTAAAATTATGGATATAAGACACTGCTAGAAATTTTAAACTGTAAGCTTAGCAATAGATATAATATCTAATTTGCTTTAATAAGTTAAGAATACTTTAATAAATCTAACTAAAAGAAGTCATAGACTATGTAATTTAAATAGCTTCTACAATAAAACTAAGAGTTTAATAAGATATTGCTAAGACTATCACTTTCTAAACATATCAATTATTTTGTTTCATACTCACTCTAAATTAGTTTTTTTTGTGCTCTCTTTGTCAAAAATTCTAATATTATTTATACTATTTTGGAGGAGAGAAGAGTGAAAAATTATGTTAATAGAGGATCACAAAAATGATATTATTAAAATAAGAGTTATAAAGAAAGACAATATTCTTTGATTATAATGATAGAAGCCAACTAAAAGGATAAAGAATTATTTTGGTTATTTATTTAATAATTTATTAGCAGAAATATTTTATAAAACTTTAGTGTTTATAAATACAAAAACTTGTTTATCAGGATTTACTTTAATATATAAATGCATTTAGCTGATTACTTTAATATTAAATTACTCAAAATAATAAGTTTAGTTTGTTTATAAAATATAAAAGCAATTGAAATAGAGATAAGAAGAAAGTGATATTAGTAAGATTATTTAAATTAAGATTACTTTTTGTTCGAATATTTTAAATTATTATCTTTGGACTATGCAGAATTCATTCTTGATTAAACCTACTTTAAGTTTCTAGTTAGATTTTCTATTTCACTAAAATTATCTATTAGATAGTTAGAAGGCTGTTTTCTGAAGTATTGATATATAAAAACTCCAATGATTATAAAAATAAACCTGAATAAAAGATTACATGAAAAATCTATAGTTTCCAATGTCTCAGTTCATTTCTTTTGTTAAAAACAGCTTAGGTATAAATTCGAATACTCATATTTCATCATTTATTAGAACTGAAAGAAAAGTTCCTTGAACATATACACGAAAAAAGCTTAAAATAGTTTTATCTATGCTTACTTATTATTAGTCTTACTCTTTCCATTAGTAGTAGTTAATTATCTAGGAAGCATTTTCTTTTTCAGATACTAAGGGTAATTAATAAAGAGAAAAATTGTAAACAAAAAATTATCCTGATGAAGAAGCTGCAATTATATTACTTTTAGCTGCTATTAATTTATAATTATCTTAAGGGGCTGGCAATGCCATTAAAGAATAGCAATTACTAATTATAGTTTAATAGCAGTCACAAGATTCATTATAGAATTCATAAGTTTTAGAGTTTCCTTCTCTTTCTCCTCATTTAAAATCAATAACGTTTATTTTCCCTTTTTATCCAGCAAAAGCTATATATGAACTTCTAGAGTTATCTATTATAGCATCTATAAGACCATCGATGTAGCATATGTTATTTATTTCAAGTTTTATTGGATTTAAAACTCCTATACCTCTAAACCCAGCAACTATAGCAGTACTTCCATATCTATCAATGCTGATAATTTGTCCAAAGTTAGTTTAAGTTTCTTAAATTACTTACAGTTTACTATCTAAAGAAGTTAAATATCCTTTACTATCCCCTATTAATCATAATTTTTAACCTGATTTAACAATAGAAAATAAAGTGGTAGGCACTCTTACTTAGTAGGCTTAAGAATTTAAGGATAGCTCTATTCTCTATTTTAGTATTATGGATATATTAATTCTTTAACTCTTCAACCCAAACTCTCCTACTCAGCCTTTAGTTTAATTAATTCCTCTAGTGTATCTATTAGTTCTCACTTCATGCAGGTAAACTTAATTTTTTGAAATTGTAACAAATTCCGTTTCTGTACTAAATAATTACCTTCATAGGTAGATGTACTGATAAAATCAATGGGATCTTTATGAGAAGTGTCATATGTATAGATTAAGTTAAATCCCAAATCATACATTGATAATTTGCCAAAGCTGTAAGCTACTAAGAGAACTAAATTCTATCCTTATGAAACTAAATTTAAAGCTTACTATCTCTTATATCAGCCAATGTTCTCATTGGTAAAAAGCTAATGCAAGTAATGTTTTATAATCCAAGTCTATTTACGCTCTTTTGTATTAGATGATTTCTAAGTAAGGGGCTATAATCTGGAGAAGCAGAGGAGATTTACTGAAATTAATTTAAGATATTCTGAGTCTATTAGATGCTTTTATCTAGAATTTCTAGTTTAGCTTCTTGGCTGCATTCTTGAGAAAATTTGAAAGGACAGGAGGAGAGTGCTTAAGCTTAAAGTTGCAAAATGAAGAATAAGATAAGATTATATATCATCATAATATATATTCTTTCTATATAAAATTAGTTAAATATCTACTCTTATTTATTTATTCCTTTTTAGAAAAGTCTCTAGGATTATAATGTATGTATACCTATATCTTCTTAGTAAATCTAAGCTTTTTAAACTATTATCAAAATAATCTATTTATTCATTAAACAGACCAAAAGCTTACTAACTTTTAAGTATTCATACAATAATTTTGAATAAATGCATTTAATCTAGTTCTTATATCATTATAATGAAAAGATAAAGGAAATAACTATAAACTTCATTAAATAAATCATTATATGTCTAACTTGATATTCTTTACCTTATTAAAGGAATAATTCTTAAACAATATTACTAGAACATTTAAACTAGCAATACTCTTTATTTTGAATGTATACCAAAGCATTAATAAATCTAATTAATATGAAATATTGTTGTATATTGTTTCTTTAATAAGCTATTGGCTAAACTCATTATTCTTTGGCAACTTCACTCAAATGATTGCTTTAAAAATAAATAAAAATTGTAGAAAGGAAAGGTTTGAATAGTATTAAAGCTTTAAATATTATATTTGAATCTAAATTAAAAATTTATAAGCATAGGATATAACCTATTTTATAATATAACTCATTTAAAGTTACTAACTGTTTATATGTTCTAAATCAAGCATTAGATAAATGTATTACTAAGTTATTAAAATATAGTAGTAGTAACTTAAGAAAAATAAATACATTAAATTAAGCATTTCCTATTAAATTATTTAAAGTTGAAGAGACAAATAGAAAGCTTTCTATTAATTTATATAGCAGCAAGTGAAAGTTTATTATAGATCACTTATAAGTTAAATTTAACTTTAAGCTTTAAAATATGTAACTTTTTAATAGATTAATCATTTTCATATCTTTTAAGCAATTAATACAGTTATTTTGTTTAATTTTTTAGTTACCCTTCTGAAAGGATAGTTATCAAATAAAATAGACAACATACATAACTATCTTCAATATTAAGCAAATCATCTTTATATTCTATAAATGTAACTTTTAAACCTCTTTATCAAAGATAGGGAGAAGAATTTGAATAGTGAATGTATTTTATATTAACTAGCAAATGATTTACTAAAGTAATTAAAAAGTAAATGATTAAGAATAGAAGAGAGCTATAAATAGAATATCAAGAATATAATTTACATCATAACTAGTTTCTATAAAAATACACACTAAATATTTCATACTTTATAATGTTTTTAAAAGCTAAGATATTTAAAGTTAAAGATATTAACTATAAATAGTAATTCTACTTATAAAAATAGTTTAGTTAAGCTTATTTTGAATAGAGAATTATTACAGGAATAATATATGTTTATCTGCATACTAACATATGAGAATTTTAATTTAATTTTGGTTCTACTTATAGCCTCTATCAAATTAAACAAATATCTTAAATAGAATGCTAAATTGATATTTATTAATAGAATTTATCCTTTTATTGTTAATAATAATGCAATTAATAAATATTCTACTTATTAGTTTATTTATAATCTTTATTAATATAAATTTAATAAGCATCACCATTCCTTAACTTTTTAGTATATTACCAAATAGCTTATTTCTTATAAATTCAAGTATTTATTTGACTGTTTCCTTTATTATAATTTAAATATTCCTGCATGGTTTCAATTAGTATAGATATAGCAGATATTAATTTTAACCTTAGATAATTTATTCTTATATTTTTCTCTTAATTTACATAACTTAAAATGAAATCCTTTTTAAAGCTATAATTGTTTATTTTGTACTTTATATCTAGCAATGTAAAAATATTAGATATTTTTGAAAATTACTATAAACTGTTACATATTTAAAATATTAGATTAGGCATAAAAGCATATTAAATAGCCAAATAAACATATTTTGCTTATTATTTACATAGTTTATATTTCCTAGCAATTAAAAGCTATTGCAACTAGCTATGAAGCTCTAATTACATGGCAACTATTCAAATATCTTTATTACTTGCTTATATTATATTTCTTTAATATTTCAACACTCTTCTTTAGCTTAATTCGATTGAAATCGTTTAAGAGGTGCTTATTGCTAGATTAGAAACATAACTGATTACATTAAATATGAATATAATAGTTTAAATAAGTAGCTATAGGAGGTTTGAAATATTATGACGATTAGATGATTAAATTGCTTCAACTAAATTAATATAACTTTAAGGCTTTAAAATTAGCAGTAAATATTTTAATGTCAGTCTTTGCTTTTCTAAACCAGAAAAGTTTTGGAAAACCTTGCTGCAACATATATAGATGCTTCAGAGGTAAATTATTAAAAGATGGAACTATCAGTGGTTCCTGCAAACCTCTTAGCTATAGGTCTAAGCCCTGCAATAAAAAATTACATTTATGAACATTTTGATCAATAAGCTATTATCTAGCTTCATTGTTAAGCTTCATTGCTTTAATTACATTTTTAGTTATTTTAAACTATTATTCTGGTTTTAATCCAGCGCTTTTAAAAGTCTAAAGTACTTTCTCATAATCTTCAGCTAAAATAAAGTCAGTTCATAAAAAGATTCCCTTAGGTTTCAGAATATAAAAGACAGAACTAGCAAAGTTAGCCAAATTTCCATAGCAATGTGAAGTTTCAACTGAAATGATGATATCTTTTGAGTTAGGTTAAAGCTACTAAACTGCAACTAAGTTTTCAGCGTCCCCTTGGCAAAATTCTATATTTTTATATAAATTATTGCAGAATTGAATCTGCTTTTCACTAAAATCTACTCCTACACAACTTTTAGGCTTTAAGTATTTTTAAATGAAATTTAATCCTCCACCTCTACCACTTCCTATCTCTAAAATATCCTTGTCTTAAAAGTTTTAAATTTAGGAAATAGTAACGATACAATAATGATAGAGCTATAAGCTAAACCTCTCATCTAGTTCATTTTTCTCTAACTATGTTAGAGTTATTCCTTCTTTTTCTTCACTTGCATAGCCATAGTTCATACAAGTAACATTTTACCAAGGGTACATATAACAGAATAAATTATAAAATAACTTTCATAAATATTTTCTAGGGCGTTTAGATTCAAATAGCAGGTAGTTCTAAATCTTAATTCAGCCCTTCCAAAAAAATGATCCTAAAGGAGTAAATTAGATAATGAGGAAAGCAAAAAAAGTCCAAAAGCCAAGTATTGGAATTAAAATAATAGTAAGAGGTAGCCAAATAGGTACTGTTATAACTGTACAGCAGAAACAAAATGGAGTAAAGATAAGACAAAGCGCAATAATAAAAATAGGAAATATCATTTTATCACACTAAGATAAATAGAATCAAAGAAGATGTAATAAATTATTTAAATATGCATTGCTTATTTAATAAATATAATAGGTTTAGAAGAATTAATCTAACATTTATTATCATATTGTAAATTCCTCATATTCATTATGTCTAATTTCGACTATCCGTTTTTATTTTAATATATAGCCTCGATTAAAAAACAAATTACTTTGGTTCATTAGTATATGGAAGTTAAGTCGTTGATAAGCTAGAGCAAATTATAAGAGTGTAAAAGTTCAAAGGCAAATTAGTTAAGGAATATAGAAACGATTATTAATAATTTCCAATATATTAAAGGTTATAAGATATAAGATTAAAAATGCTAAAATAAATACCCATAGATTAATAACAAATAGCTAAATAAATTTAAAATATATATAAATGTTCACGGTGACAGTATTTTTCATTATTAATGAAAAAGATAATATGGAGGATTTGGCTGCACATACTAATCTGGGAACTACATATTTATTGCATCGTTTGCTTAATTAAACATTGTCATACCTTAATAATATAAGGGATTTTAAGGGATGTAAATGCTATTGCAATTGAAGTTAGGGTAATTGTAAGTGAGGTCTTAAGGTACAATTCACTGTTAATTTTGACTATAAATTTTTTACTTTTTATACTTCTATTCTTCTAAAATCTCAGGACATTTTTTAATTTTTCTTTTATACTTTTTTTCCTATTTAATCTCTTTTTTCTTTAATCCGTTGCCGTTTTAAGTTTTTGTTTGGATTATTTTTTTTTCATTACTTTTTTTTTCCTCACTATCATTTAAATCATCCAAATCAAGTTCTGATTAGGCTTCTTGTGTAAGTTCTTCGTCTTATTGCTAATTGTTAGATTGCTAAATTTGCTTTGTCTATTCTTTTAATTTTTTAGCATATTACTATTGCTCCTACCTTTTTTTTTCTTTAGCAATACATTAGTAACATATGTATTTTTATAATTAACTAGCTTACTCTTCATTTATTTTCAAGCATTGAATATGATACTGATTTTCACACCTTTCGCATTCCAACATTTTTCCTATCTTTTTCATTTTGCAAAATTGACAAGTTATCTTATCAATTTCAAGAAGCAATCTTTCTTACTTCGTCAATGTAAAAGCTTGATCCTTCTTAAGTGCTTACTTAATTTTTTCACAGAGTTTTATTGGTTTAACTCTGTACCGGTTGTACAGAAAAATTTTAGTCTACTGAGTGATTTTAAGAAGCTCTTAAAAGCTAAAATCCCTAGCTTTCGATTTTTAAACGATATCAGCTTTTAGAATCTACTAAGACATTTTTATATTTTTTTGTTTTTTTAACTACTGGAAAATCTTTTTAAGTACATATTAAGTTTATTTATTTAGTTGCTTTTAGTTTTATTTTTAAAGATAATAGTTACGTCCATAAGTCTTTTTTTGAACGAAAAACTACCACGAAAAATATTTAATTTTAAAATATTTTTATTTGAAATGAAATTACTTAATTAAAATATTACTTTAAAGCTAAATTAACATTTGGCTTTTCTTCCATCAATGCTTTTATCTCGTTTTAATTTTTAATTACTGAAATATTTTCCCGAAAATTATGTTTCAACTTTAAATACTATAATTAATGCTTTTTCTCCTTCACTCTGATAACTCTAATCTTAAGCTTTATAGTTCCTTAACCTTTCTTCTTTTTATGGTAAACTTTAATTATTTTAATTTAGGATTTCTGCTTTTTTCTGATATGAGTTTGCTTTAGAGTTATTAATTGCTAGACTTTCATAAGACTTTCTTCTTTAATCTGATTCGATTTAAGTTTTATGTAATTACCTAGGAAAAAGACTTCTCTGCTTAGTTATCTTGCGTCTAAGCTTACGTAATTATTTAAACTTCAGCAAAAAGCAGAGGAAAGGTATTACGAGCGATGACATTGTATGGGTATTTCATATTGGACTAACTATATGATTTTATTAAATGTTTCATTTAAAATTAAATTAAGAGAAGCTAAATTATTATTCATAGTTATTAGTACTATCACTAAGCATCAGTTATAGCTTTATAGTAATCATACCTTCATTACATTTTAACTTACTAAAACGCTTGGCCGATAGAGATATTAATAGACTGATATTAAGGTTTATTGAACAGGTAAGTTAAAATAAATAAAAGTAGAAAGGTAGATTGTTGAAGCTTTCATATTTAAAGTTTAAAAATATTTAAAAAATTTATTATCAATAATTAGGTACTTCCTTCTATATTACCATATATAGTATCCTTATAGGCTACTATTAACTCTATTTATATTACATAGCAAACCATTTTGCATAATCAACTGCTACTTTCTAGTTTTATTACTAAAAGTTGCTACTGCTTTGATTTACTACTGCTTCAAAAATTGAAAATTTGCAAATAATAAAGGAGGCTAGTTGAGTCTTTAATGATGAATACATAAATATAAGGAAGCTATTTCTAAATATAGTATAATAGATTAAAGAGTCAAATATAGCTTAATACCTAAATTAAGAATATAATAGTAATAAGCAGAGGTAAATTAACATAATGGCAATCTAATAGTTATTATACAATGATTCATTATAGTTAGAATTTTAATTTCATATTAGCTTTTTATTTTTTTATTTATAACTTACAGCATAATCTATACATGAGAAACTTGGCAAATTCATCTAGCAAAAGATTAAGGTACAACTATTTAATACTCTATAAGCTTAGAAAAGTATTTAGGAAATATAAACATTTTAGAAATATGGGTTTAAAGATTTAAAATATAGAAATAAGTAGAAGAAGTAACAACTTATATTTTATAAAGTTATATGTTTATAGGTTGAAATCATATAATTTTTAATAGTTAGTTAATAAGTATTTATTATTCGAACTTTTGCTCCTTTGTATTTTATAGCATGAGCTTTTTATTGCTTTTATTAAAGTTGCATAAACCCTGATGGATTATTTATAAGATTTTAGCAATTAAAATTACGTTGTAAAGATTTAGATTTATGAGCTTATAAGTAATTTTGATGTAAGGCTAATAAATCATAATTATAATTTTAAATCTAAAGATTGAGCTCATGCAATTAGCTATACTACCAAGATAGCTTAATTCAAATATACTTGATTCATTTAATTATTAAATTTCTTACTTTTTACGTTAAAAGCAACTTCTCCATAAGAGAACTATATCATTTTACACCAATTAAGTTTTAGAAGAATAATGTAATTTCATTTTGAAGTATTAGCTCTTTATTTTAAACGTTTAGTCAGCATTTGTAAGAAGTAATATAACACATTTCATTAGTTAGTGTAGTTATTAAAAGACCATTTTAAGAGTAAAAATATTTTATTATTAAACTAGAAAACTTATTTTCTAGATGTTAAGAACTTAAGAAAACAAGAAGTCTCCTATCTTATTTTCTCTCTTCTTGCTAATTACAACTAAATTTTTATTTTATTACTTAGCTGTTTCTGTAATAGTTTATTAGAATCTTTCTTATATAATTTTGATATGGCTTATATATTTCTTAATTAAGTTTAATATTTATAGCATTTTTAACTTTAAACTGATACATATTATATAAATAAGCATAATGTAGCTTATTCAACCTTTAATTTAAATCTAAAATTATAAATTTCTTAGATTCTTCATTGTTTTCTGAGTTTTATTTGAACATAATTCTTAGTAAAAAAATAGCCTAATAAAGGTATAATAAATGTAAATAATATAAAATTAAATGTGTTAGTTTATATAGTTCACTATTACCTCAGTCACTAGTTATTTTCTATTTCTTCTTTATCGATTCTTCTGTTATTTTCGAATTTTGTCTTTTACTTGAATTTATAAGATAACATTTATTCCAATAATAGCTTATTTCAAATATGAATCAAATTAGATATAAAAAGTATATCATAAGAAAGTTAATAGCGAAATAATAACTTTAAAGGTAAATTCTTAAAATGGATTAACACACCAAATGAGTGAAGTGAAAAATAGAAGGTTTATAATATTAGTAAACCTACTAGAATATATCATATAGCATTTATATCTAAACATTTTCAAACTCAAACTAGAGAAACTTCAATTAATCACTAAGACAATTAGAAATATCATTATTCCTCTAGTTTCTAAGTTTTACCTTACTGTTACTTTAAATGTATAGTTGTAAAATTTTCTAAGTTTGAGTAAAATAAACCTTCTTAAGTGTCATTTTTTAATAAGGCAAAAACGTAGTAACGAAACTAAACCATTTTATATATAAAATTTAGAAAAGAAATAAGATTTTAAAGCTAGTTAGTCATAAAATAATTAAAATAAGAGCAAGTTTCTTAATATATGAGTAATAGTTAATATAGCAGCTTTACTTACTTAATTTACTAGCTACTTATGACTATTAATCAAGAGACATTCTAACAGTAAGAAGGATACTAAGAATTATATGCTATACTCATTTGCCTAATAATCTATATAATATAGCAAAAATATAGTTATGTGAGAGTTTGAATAATCCAGGAAAGATTAGACTTATAAATAGTAAGATTTGATAGAGGACCTCAAATGAGAGAGGTAATAGTAGAAGTTTATTTAATGCTTATATGTTAAAATCAGGTAAAAATAAAGAAGCTAAATAAAAGTTATAGTAATTCTAGAATTTCAATAAGCAAATAATAAAAATGGAAAATACAGAAAATTAGAAAAAGCAGAATAGAGATATAAAAACTAGCCAAGAGACTAGATTTTCCATAGAAGATCTTATTAATAATATTAATGAAAAAACTCTATTAGTTAATACTCCACGCTCTCGACGTGCTTGTAAATGAGAAGGAGTGCATCCTAGAGATCTTCTATATAAACCCATTGAAGATTTTTAGCAAATAAGCCAGGATTAAAACATCCAAAAAATGCATTATGATTTTTTTGAGAACAAACGTAGAAGTAAGTCTTTAATATAGACTTGATTAAATAGATCCTAGAAGCTAAAAAGAAGTTAGTAATACAAGAGTAGCAAAGCACATTTTCAATGACACTAGATAATGGAGATTTTTCCGTATTTTCAACTCCATCAGCATTTTTAAAAACAACTGATACAATAGCAAGAGCTTAGCAAAAACAGTTGAAACTTATTGAGAATATGTTAAGAAATGAGGAGTCATAATACTATAAATTTGAAGAACAGTAGAAATAAAACTAATAGCGTGAATTTAAATTCAAAGAAGAGCAAAAAAAATAAGCTGAACTTGAAAAGAAAAAACTTGAGGAATAAAGAATCAGAGAAATTAGAAAGAGTCAAAAATAGGAAAAAGAGGAATAAGAAAGCAAAAAAGCTGCTTAACTTCTTTTCAAAAAGACAATTGATGAGTAAAAGAAAGTCGAAGAAATTGAAGAAAAAAGACTTAATGACATAAAAACTAAAAAGTAAATTAATGAAGAAAAAAGAAAATAACAAACTTAAAGAGCAGTTGAAAATTTATCAAAGATAGAATAAGAAAGAATTTAAAAATTGACTGGAAAATAGTAAAAAGAAGAAGAATTGATTTAAAAAGTTGAAAATAAAAAGTTGGAGTTAAAGAAAGAAATTATCAAGAAAAGGTAAAAAAATCAAGAAAAAATGCAAACTGTTATTTCAATGTAATAGCAGCATAAAGAAGAGAGAGTAAAGAACTTTATCTAGAAATAAGCAGAATTAGAAGAAAAATATCTACAAATATTGCAAGGAAAAGAAATGAAAAAGTTTTAATTAATTTAGTAAAGTAAAGACAAAAATGACAAAATAAAATTGACTCTAGAACAAGCTGAAGATCAGTTAAAGTAGAGAAAAGAAGAAATACTTAGAAAATAATAAGAAGCAGAAATAAGACTACAGATTTAGAAATAAAAACAGGAAGAGGAAATGAAAATTTTGCAAGAAAAGAGAAAGTTACAAGAGATTAGTAAATAATAAAACATTATAAGATAATAAAGAAGAGAAAAATTTAGAAAGAAAATTAAAATTTAACGCGCTTAAATGATGGATAAAAAGATAGAGCTTTTTAAATAGTATAAAGAAAAAAATATGTCTGAGAGAGTTAAGACAAATACGGAAGGTATGTTACAGAGAGTTAAGATTAAGGAAGCATTGACTTAGATGGCAATTACTAATAAATGGAATATAGCCAGTGTGTAATTTTTTATTTTTTAGGAGAAACTTGTTTTAGTAATCATCAAGCAACTAAAGAAGATCTAAAAGTGGATGGCAAAGCCCCATTAACCTAAAAGATATATCATTCACAAAAAATAGCTGAAACTTTAAATTAGCTAAGTTCATTTATTATAATTATAAGTAGATTTATATTTTCATTCAATTTAATTAAAAGTTCAGTCTTTATTATTAAATTACTAACTTTTGAAGTGGCAAGTGTGAGTGTCACAAAATGTCTCAATTTCTTTATCTCTAATATAAACGTCTAGAGATCCTGGCTTTATTTATTTCATCATGTAATCATATTATTCTTTAGTAATCTTCTCATAAGGCATTTATTCATATTTATCGTTTTATTGAGGGATAAAACTAATTCCTTTCAACTAATACTGGTAAAAATCTAAAGCCTGTTTTATGCTGTTTCCTTCTTCGGAATTAAACGATATAGTACATGAAACTTAATTATCAGCCCAATATTTCTATAAAAAGGCACATAAGTTCAATTAATTCCACATATTTTGTTCAAAAAGAACTGATCCTGAATCTACTGGAAAGTCAACTACTTAAACTTTTCCGTCACTTGCTCTATCCTTCTCCACATTATAATTTAGCTCTCTTAACCTTTTTAGCAATTTCTCATCATGAAGTCTTATTCTTCTGATATAGTAACGAGAAATTGGAAAATGTAATCCAGGAGTAGCTCCAGCTAAAAGACTAACAGTACCACTAGGTTTAATTGAAGTGATTTTAATTGACTCAGGCACTCCAAGCTTTTATGATAATTCTCTATCATAATTTCTCAAAAACTTATAACCTCTTTCGCATCATATCTTCAATTCATTTAGAGAATACTTTGAAATAAACTATGCTATTCCAGTCATTGAACAACCTATTCTTCTGTTTTTTCGCATAACTTATTAGCTTTAAACCCAATCAGTATCACCTAGAGTAACTGTTTTTGCATAAAGAAATGCACTTCTTAATGTCTCTTCAAATTCCTCGTAAGAATTGTGCTTTGCAGGAAATGTCTCAACAAGATTGCATAATTCATAAGATTCAAGAGTTTGCTCTAAACAAGGATTTCCACCAAGAGCGTTTATATCTTTATAATCAGGGGGATCACACATTCTTGAATAGTTTCTCATATTATCAAGTCAAGCTATTCCAGGCTCACCATTATATACAATTCTTTCTGCTATTTCTGAATAGTCTTATCCTAACTTTGCAAAGATACTATTATTACTAGTTCATCCATATGCAGCTCTTTCAGGATATTTTTAATAATTCTTTAAATCAAGGAAAATTTTATCATCAGCTTCACCAAATGCAATTTCAGCAGTTCTTCTAACGTTTCCTGATACGACACATTATCCTATCAAATTCATGACATCAACTATAGCTCTAGAGCCCATTCCTTTTTCTACATTTAGATCAAGCACATCTCTTAGTTATTTATGAAGATTAATTAAAGGCTATGGCCCTGAACTTATCCCTCCAAACGTTTTTAATGGTTTTCCTGGACCTCTAATTATAGAATAATCGAAATTAACTTCATTTTATTAAGGTTTTAAATAAGAATCTATTAAAAGTCCAATAGATTGTACCCATCCTTCACGATCATCAGTTATTTAATAAATTTGCTTTGAGTTAGTATTAGGTTTGTGTAGGGGTATAAAAGCTTTTGTATCAAATCCAACTCCTACACCAAGCATAGCACAATCCATCAAAAATGTGAATGGAGTACTATCCTTAGTATCTTTCATGCTTACAAAAGCACAATTATTTAGGGCTGCGTATTTTTGTTTAACTTCAGTAATTTTACTACCCATTGCTCATAAACCTCTTCCAGGAGGAAGGAATTTCATTTCTAGGATTTTAAGAAACATATCCTCAGCCTATTATTTAATCTCATAGTCCTTAAAAGTATTAGGAGTAGTATGTCTCAAAAGCATATTAAATGTACCGTTCACTACTCTTTCAACAGTATCTTGTCATATTTCTGATCCATTTGCTTCAATACTGTTCTTAAGTCGACAGTAAGATCGAAGGTAAACCAATTCTCCTAATCCATTGAAACCAAACTTAGGCTTGTATTTGAGAAATTTTGAAAGAAACTACTAATGTAATTTGAAATAATTCATTAGCCTAATTGGTTTTTGATTAATAGGTTGTAATAAATCAATAAATTAGCCTCACAGTTATATAATTTAAATTGCTTTAAACACTAATTAATTACCTATTTCACTTTATTATGCTCCAAGCTTATACTCTCAGCATGCCAAGTTTTCTGTCTTAATTTCATACTTTTCCTATATTAAGCTATTAGATCATATCATTATAAATTAATAGCTTATGTAGCTTGATTAATAAAAGAGAGGAAGTAAGGAAACTAGTGTTGAGATAGTTAGACAAGAAAAGTATAGATAATAAAGATAATTATTAGAAGAACTTAAATTATCTAAATCATATTTAGTAGCTAATCTTATTTTAGCTTATTCTTTTCTGATAAGTCATTCCGTATTAAGGCTAGATATTAAAAGATAGGATTTAATATTTCTTTTAATAATCTAATTATTAAGATATTTAAGTTAGATATAATATTTCCCTATTAGATTCTCAAATATAAATGAGCTAGAGTTAAGCTTACTTTACCAAGAGAATAGGATTGGTCTATTTACTTATGCTTTTAATTTTCCTTTCTTACATTGTGAAATTTGTCAGTTAATTATCTTATGATGAAATAACTTCTAATATATTATAAAGCATCATTTATTAAAAAGATTAATTTATCACTAAGGAAAAGTATCAATAAGTAGATAGAAAAAGAGGCTTAAATAATGACCTTAGAAGGTATACTATAAATTAAGCTAAAGTAATTCTTTAACTGAGTTATCAAATATAAATTTTAAGTGTTCTATAAGATTACTCTTAATAGAATATCCTATATGATTTAGATTCTTTTATTAAGTTATTAAATAAGAATGGCTTAAACAATGATAAGTGATATATAAAATATTATTATTAAGACATCTATTTAAAGATTCATAAATAGAAGAAAGAAGTAATTTTTACTGATAAATGAGAGAATAGGGATGATTTTATATTTAGACTCATAAATAATTCAATAATATTTGCAAAATATCTCACTTTTTTCCTGGCCTTCTTGCCCTATGAATAATTCTCTATCCTTCTGGCTGATTCTCATCATCTATATTTATAAATTACTTTTATTACCAACAAAAAATGGCTGTTATTGAATAGGAATCGATCCAATCTAAGTTTAAGCTTATGGAAGCTAATTTTGTGATATGTTTTGCTATTAATTCAGTTAAGAATTAAGTGGAAAAGTTGTTGCTAAAGTATTTTAAAAAGGATTTTATTAACTCTAATTAAAAGGAAATTGGTTCTATTAAGGTCTTAAAGGATTTTCTAAATTAATCTAAGTTTTTATCTATCCAAATTGATTTGAAAACGTTTGACCAAATGTTTGTTCAGGCTAGCTTTAAAAAGGTATTTATTGCTTATTTTAATTTTGTGGAATGTTTTATTGCTTTTAATCTATCGCCTAGAATGGATTTAAATTTTAGTTTAAGTCTACTTGATTTCTAATTTAGGGAGGATTAATGTTTTCAGTGAAAAGTTGATTGTTAGGAGTCATACTAATTTCCATAGGAGTTTTAGGTCTTTCCATTAAACTTTCTTGCTATAAGCTTGGCTATTTTAAATCAGGTACATTCTATTATACTACTTTTTATTCTCCGAAACGAAAAACAGGAGCTTACATTTAATTTGTAGATGCCAAAAAAGGATTACCAGCTTTGTCGAGTGATTACTAAGTTTAATTAGTTGTAAAAGGATTATTAATCTGATTAGTAACTGCATTATTTCCTATATTACTTGCTTGACTATTTTCCGTTTTACCGAAAGGTAAAGAGATAGGATTCTAAGGATTTTAAACTGTGCTAGTGAATGGATTCAAGGAAGGATCAGAAGTTTAGTTTGTAATTTGGTTTTAAGAAGGGTTAACGCTTGTAATAATATTAGGTAAGCCTTACTTTTAGACTAAAACTTTAGCTTAATCTTATTTTAAAGGATCAAGAACTTATTTATTTTCGATTCCTTTAGGAGCTACATCAGTTGTGATAGGAATTGCTTATAATGATAGCGATTGATTTTAAGTTTACTCAAAAGGATTTAAATCTTATTTTTATTTTTCGTCTTTTTACTAAAATGCTGGAAATGCATTTTATTTAGGCTATGTTAACTATACATTTTCTTAAGGGGCAATATTTTATTTAGTACTATCTCTTTTACTTGAGTTTTGTTCTTTTGTGGCTTGTTAACCAAATATTTAAGTTACTTACAACTGCTCATTTGCTTTTTATGGAATTGCAAAGGGATTTTATTAACCTAACTAAAGCGAACTTTGAAAAGGTTAAAATTTTATAGATTACTGTGGTTAATCTTAAGGCTATTATTTATTTTCTTCTTCTTTATCACTGTCAATATCACTGCCTTCTTAACTATCAGAAGCAAATCCTTCATCTTCGAAAGGAATTTCTACTGCTTAGGCAGGAAATTAAAAAGTTGATTAAAAAGGGGGCTAATTAGTTTAATTTTTTTACTATGGGGCTTATTATTCTTGCTTTTGCTTTTCAGATACTACTTCCTCTGTTTTTTTGTTTTCTTACTAAGGTTTATTCTCTTAAGCTACTTAATTACTCTATTAGTTTTCGTCTTTTCCAAATTAAAATTATGTAGCTATTTTAAAGCTCTAAGAGGTACTTTATATCTAGAAAGGAGACTATTATTTAATTTCTATAGGTTTAAATTAATTTTCTTAAGTCTTTTATACAGGATTTAAATGCTAAGGCTATTAGTTTAGAGGTAAAAATAAATTCTAAGGTACTTAATTTTAAGCATTGAAAGGTTTTTCATTTGGTTTCACTTTATTAAGAATATAATCCTCTTGCTTTTTTAGCTAAACGTTATCATTTTTCTATTCTTCTTTTTTTTCTTTTTATTTCTAATTTTCTTATAATATCACACTATCAGATGTTTATCTTGAAGCAGATTAAAGATTATCAGTTTATATAGCAGCTGATATCATTATTTTCTTTTTTTGCTCAAGAGGTTTATTTTCCTTAGAATTTCCTTGCAAAACTAAATTTGTTCTTTTGCTATTAAATACTTTATTTACCTAAGGATTTTCTTTTTTAACCTATTCATTCTGCTTTTTTGGGATTTAATTAACATTTTTATCTACAGGAGATTAAGCTATTTACTTCTAATTTTTATTGGATCTTAAATTTTATTGAGAAGGAGATTTTTATGCCTCTCGTTTATTTAATCTTTTAGGAGAATTTTATTTAATATCCAAAATCCTTTTTTTACTTTGATGACAGCTGGGTATCTAAGGACTCGCAGCTTATTTATTAATGCTACCTTAATTTGACTCTTCCAAAACAACCCCTTAAGCGACTTTTCTTTTAATTGGATATGATTATTCATAATTAACATACTAAACAGTACCATATGTTTAGTGATATATCATGATATTTTCATTTGGTTTAGGTTTATTAAAAAAGTAACCTATAACATTTCCTAGTCCCTTTGTTATGCCATTAAGAATCTTCCTTCCAAAACTTTGCTATTAGTCTATTTACTAAGCATATTAATATTACTACTAATAGTTTGGAAATTAATTTTAGCCTTACTAGTTATTAGCTTCAAATGGATGATAGATTCTGAACTTTGCATCAGGTCGCTTGACTCTTTACTTCATAGTGTTTTTGAATTGAAATATTAACTTTTAATCAAAAAATGCGGTTTTCTTTTTCAAAACGTTTGAATTTATCTTTCATAATTTGAAAATGATTCAATTAAACTCAAAACAAAGTGTCTTTTAAATAAAGCTGATAAGCTTTAAAGCAATTTAATAAGATATGAGGCATTTCATTTAAATGGGAAGGACAAATATAGTGCTACCTACTTAGTAAAGAAGCTTAACTACTTATAGATAATAGAATAGCACTACAAGTAAAGTCTATCCATTCAAACTTTCATCTAATTATTCTTATTCACCTTTATAACTTCTATAAGCTTAAGTCTTTCTTCTCTAGTTTTATTACTACGTATAATTAAATTCTAAGAAGCTTATAATCTTACATAATGGAGAGTGAAAGTATATAAAACTGATAGTACAGTAGTAAGCATTTCTAATAATAAGAAATAAAGAAAAGTAGCTAATAAATAAATCTTATTTAAATATTAATATTCATCAATGCAGGTTAACATTGAACATCTTATTTAAAGTGCTACTAGTGAGTTCCTTCTTGCTCCTAATTTTGATTTAAATGCCAAGGTGATATAATCAATCAATTAAAATGAAAGCAACGCTAAAAATGCGTCTAAGTTGCTGATGGAAAAATTAAAATCTAAAAATCCTAAGATTCAGATGTTAGCTTTGTCTATAATAGAAGTCTCTGTAGAAAATTGCGGAATGCATTTTAAAATGCAAATTGCTTCTAAGAAATTTATAGGAACTTTAATGGAGTTGCTAAGTGAGGGGAATATAAATCCATAAGTAAAGGAATATATCTTAAACCTAATTTAATATTGAGGCTACAAATACTCAGATAGCCAAAGTTTAAAATCTATTCCTCTATTCTCGGAAACTTATAAAAGCCTGATCCAATTAGGGTTTAAATTCCCTTAATCTGTACAAAGGTATTTTCTAAACATTTAGATAAAAGTAACCATTGCAATAATCTTAAAAACCTTAGCAAAAGAGATAAATATAATCGTTTAAGATACAAAAGCTTAAAAATGACTTGCAAATAGTAAAAGAGAATATTGCTTTGGCCAATGTAATCATTATTTATATTTAGGAGATAATAAGCGGACATGACTTGAAAATAGATGTGAAATAGAATGAACTTCTTTAGAGCTAAGTCAAAATATTAAAAGCTATGAATAAGAGAATTCTAGTTCTTATAGAAAAGTGTGAAAATGAGGAAATAGTGAACAGCTGTCTTTTTTTAACTGAGGATATTAAAAATACTGTAGAAAGATACTAAGAGTTGCAGAAAGGTTTATTCCCTCTACCCTTTTAAAGCTCAGAATAAACTATATAAAAAACTCCTGAAATTATTCAAGGGATTGAGAACTTAAATTTATTAGGATAGTAAAGTAAGTTTGACTCTCCTAGAAAATTAGAGGGAAATCAAGATTAAAAAGAAAGTTTAGAAACTTAATTAGAAGTAATTTATTAATTCAGAAATTACTTAGTTAGCCTGAACCTAATTACTAATAGACATTTCATTAATCAAATAGTTTGCATTAAGAGTAGGAAAAGAAAAACGAAATTTTCTAATAGATTCCTACTTTTCCAGGCGAACTAAATAAATTTGATTAATAATAAAAGAGTCCTGAAAAAATTATAAATACTCAAGATTTAGCACTAAATTTATCAGAATTTACTGCTTAACCATAAAACTAAGTCTATCCTCATCCTTAAAGTGACCCTTTAAACGTGATTAAAATTCCTAAATAGTAAGAAACGGAATAGAAAGATAAGCTTTAGGAAGATTTTCAAGATTTATTTGAAATGCCCAAGAACTAATAATGAAGATTTTTTAAGTTTACAATAGTAAATATCATCCAATTATTTAAGATTTAGCTATTTTTTATCTTTATTTTTCATTCCTTCTAAGATACTCTAGAATATGAGGAAGATAAATATAATATATAAGAAAATTAAAATTTTAAATCTCGTTTGACATAATTCAATATCCTCTTATAGTATAGTGCTTTAAAATATTGAACAATAGAAAAATATATCTTTATAACTTAGATAGACAGCAATATAATAAAATGTGCTAATTTATTTTTAAAGATTAAATAAATATATATAAAAGACATTCTTACTAAACTTATGAAATTAAAGTTAAATTTATTTTACTATATTTCTTTATATCTAATTTATATATCACATTATAAAATAATCAAGCTTTTATAATTTTATTTGGCTATTTAAATTACTAGCAATTCTCATCATTTCCAGAATCTAAAATTTACCATTTTATTTTAAATTTAGTATTCTAAGCTATTAGCAAATTTTGTTGAAATGGGTATCTTTAAATAAAATGAATTAGCATGCTGAATATTAAATATAGCTATTTATTATTATTATTATCTTTAAATTTTCTAATAAAATGAAATTTAAATTATTTGTCTTTGTTCTTATAGTTTCTATTATTTTACCTCTACTTTTCAATCATTTACGAAAAGAAGCATAATAGGAATAGCAAATTTAAGAAAGTAAGGAAGATAGAGATCGAAAATAATACTTGATACATGGTTAAAAGAATAACCCTTAGTTCTATTTTTAAGCTTAAAATTTAGAAAAAAACTATTCTTTATAAGGAAATCCTGTTGATTTTGCCAATTTCAGTAGTTTTTCCTCTAATATATCTCTTACCTTGATTTCTGAATAAAATTTTGGGGATTTTTAAAAGTTAACTATATCACTATGACTTTTAGTTTCAATAAAGAAGAAAAATTAAGATAGTATTGAGACGATTTTAAGTAATAACTTATATGGATGCAAAAAGAATAGTGATTCTTGAGGATTTTCCTTGTATATTAATAAAACTTTGCATTTTTAATTTGGAAGTGACTAAGGATGCGGTATTTTAGCTTCTGATTTTGTTCTAAAGGAGCAATGGACTAATATTATAATAGTATTAACAAGTTATGACTTAGAAGAAGAACAATAGTTTGTCAAAGTTTATGTAAATGGAGAACTACTTCTAGAATTAAATGCTCCTGAATATTATCGACTTAGATAAACTTCAAGATTTTTAAGACTTGGAGCCTGAATAATTAATAAAGGAAATTTTGAAGATTTGCACTCTGAAACTTTAGGAAATTTTTTGGAAGGAAAAATAGCAAATTTTTAAATGTGAAATCGTCTTATTAAAGATAGCAAAGTTTATAAATACTTCAGTCCAAGCATAAGAAACGAACGAATTTTTCATTTCGATTTTTCCAATCTAGACTGAATATACGTCCCTTGAAACCACCTTAATAACGATGTTAAATAAAATGAGCTAAAGTCACAAGGCTATACCTTTATTAAAGAAGGTCAAAGTATATATCTTTTACGATCTAACTAATTGAAATTAAATTGATTTGACTGTGCTGAATACCATAATCGGAAATGATCAAACTTTTCTACTAATCACACGTATAATAAAATAGAGGACACTATATAATATAAGGCTGGAATACAGCAATTCCAGCAATTATAATAGTAATTAGCTTATCCTTTTATACCAATATTATTACCTGTCTATAAGGATATTATATTCTTAAAAGAAGTATTAGAGTCTTTGATGCTAGTGAATAATATAAATAAAACACTGATAGTCGTTAGTTAAGATGGCAGATTTGAGAATGTTACTACTCTTTTAAACCATTTTAAATAATACTTAAATATTATACACTTAAATCATTCCAGACCTATTATTGAAAATAAGGAATCTCTTTAAGAATTATAGATAAAAGAGATATACTTTGACTATAATGTTATGTTTCTTATGAAATTTGCTTTTGATTACATCAAATCAAATGCTATAATTTTTATATACGATGACGTTTTAGTAGCACCTGATTGTTTTGACTTAGCATAGTATGTTTACAAGGAAATATTGCTTAGCAAAAAATATAGGCATTACATAGCTGGAGTTAAATTAAATAACTAGAGATATAATAAAACATCCTATAATGAGACTGAGCTACTTAACTTCAGAATTATTAAAAAATTCAGTTCTTGGGGATTTTTAATTCCTGATCATTTCTGGGTGGATTTCCAGGAAGCTTTTACTTGGTCAGATTGAACTTATTTATATAGATTTTATACTAGATTTAATCTAAAAAAGAAATGATTAACACCTTTAGTAGGAAGAACTAAACATATTGGATTTTTAAGAGAAGGTGGTATTCATTCATTTGTTCATTAAGGCTAAACTTAAGTAAGTGGATTTAAAGCTTACCATTTAAATTATAATTTGCCTGCTCAGATTATAAGCTTTTACAATGAAACTCCAAAATAGCATTATATTCTAGTTCAAGATCAAGATCCTGATAATTTTCTGCACTAAATATAGTATGGAGAAGAATAAGACTATTAGTTCTGGCACTATTTAGCTATCAATAATGAAATTGAGTTAATTGTTGGTAAATGAAGATTTTGAAAAAAAACTAAGCCAAAATATTTTTCTGAATGCTGAAAGAACTTCGACGTTTATGAAATAAATGCTACTTAGAATTCTCTTCAATCCCTTAAATCAAATTAATTTCCTAACTCTCAATTTTCAGTTTTAAAAGGAGATTAAAACTTAGTTTTAATGAACTAGTCATTTAATGATAATCCTTTGCGTACTATTTCAGTGTGAATTAAAATAAATCGAGATAAAAATTAAAATGCCTCCGAAGAAACTTTTGATACTATATTTAGTAACAATCTTTTTGGATGTAAGCAACTAAGCGATAGTTGAGGCTTTTCCTTGTATATTAACAACTCCCTACATTTTTAATTTGGTAATGATAAAGGTTGTGGTATAGTTTAAACTCATTATTTTCTAAAGGAAAATGATTGAACTAATATAATTGTAACTTTGACAGCTTTCAATGCCATAAAGAGCAAGCAATTTGCTAAAATATTTATTAATGGATAAAAAATAGCTGAGATCTACGAACCTCATTATTATAGACTTTTATAAACTGCAAGGCTTCTAAGATTTGGAGCTTGAGTAGTTAAAAAAAATTCCATTAAAGCTCAAAATATTGAAAAAATAGGATATTTCTTAAGAGGAAAAATAGATAACATTTATATTATAAACCAAGTTTTAACGGAGCATGAGGTTACTTAGCTATTGTATGGATAATTGGAGTTAGCTGACTTTATGCAAATGAACTTTGATGGTAATATTTAAACACTTCCATTATAGAAGTTATAAATTAATAAAAGCAAGAATTTTATAGGAGCTGGTCATTTGAAAGGCTATATAATTTAAAGTAACCAAAGTAATTTTCATCTGGCTTATAGCGCATTATAGGAAGAATGGAATGCTGATCCTTCTCTATATGAAGTTTTAAACCAAAACGAGTTACTAATTGATGCAGATAATATTACTTCAGTAAATTAAGATTCCTTTTTAAAAGCCAAAATTCAATATCTAAGATATATCAAATTTGTGAAAAAACCCTACATACCTATTTTGATTCCATTGCTTAAAAGTAAGTAGAACGAAGTATTAAAGTTCATATTGGCAGCAAGAAATATAAGTGAAACAGTTATTATAATAAGTGTCAATGAAAATGATTAAAACTTCACAGATTTAAATTTATAGCTTAACAATACTGAAAATGTGATAATAATGAATCTTACAGAAGACTAAAATTTTCCTTAAAAAGAACTGACTAGATCATAAATCAACTAGATAAGGTATCAAACTCATTTATATTTTCTCCTTAAGTTTGCCTTTGATGAAATATTAGTTGATGCTGCTGTTTGCTTAAACTAGCTTTATGTTACTCCTGATATTTATGAATTTAGCAGATTTGCATATAACTAAATTTTAAATAGCAAAAAGTATAAGCATAATATTGCAGGAGTTTTACTGAATAATGATAAACAGGAATAGTGACTCTAAAATATTGATATTTTAGCTTTCTATAGTGAAAACAAAATAGATTAGAACTTTATTCTTCCTTCTCACTTTTGGATAGATTTCATGGATTCTTTTACTTTTTTGAATTTCCATATTTTGTACTCAAATTACCATTTTCATAACCTGAATAAGCAGTGGTTAGTTCCTTAAATTCCAAGAGTTTACTCTTTCAAATAACATTAGAAAATAAAAGACCTTGATGAATACCACTCTCTCATTTAGTATTTATAAGCATTTTAATACAGAGATAGCATTTAGGATATTTCAGTAGCTGATAAATCTACAGTCAGACTTGATAAAAACTGAAAATTAAATAAAAGCAACATTTAAAATCTAAATGCATTAACTCTAATCATCAAGCTTCTTATATACTTCCTTTAATACTTACTATTCTCATTATTATTAAAGTCTATCTCTCTTATTTCGTCATTTGCTTATCAATAATTCTACAATTTTAGAAAGCATTTTTGATCTCATTGTATATTTAATTAAAAAATAAGTTTTGCTATAGTTTCTTAGTGAATTAAGTAAAGTTAAATAAGGTTGTAATGCTTTATATTAATAGTAAGCTTGTCTACATAAATAGAAATAAGATAAATGATAGAAGTATAGATATAATGCTACATATTACTAATTAGAAGCACCATTTTCCATTTATTTATATACTTCTTCAAATCATAAATCAATAGCTTCTTGCTATTTCTTTTCTGTCTATTATTAATATAAGAAGCAAAAATTAGTACCAAATAGCAATTGAAGGATTATAAAGGATGGTAATAATTAAAGAATAGATAAAATTAAGCTTTTAATCTATAATAAAGCAGATAGTAAAAGAAAGAAATAAAAAGAGTTATTTTATAGATTGATTACATGATGAATAATCCTTTTATTAATTTTAGCATTTATATAGAAAAAGGGTGAAGACAGTAAATCTAAGGTATCTTTAGATATTTAGTTAAAATTTATATATAAAGAGTAAATAAAAGTTAATGAAGGTTTCATAAATATGCTTTCTTACATTATTTTGATTTATCATTTAATAAATTAATCCAGAATTAATTCAATTTCATTTCTATTTATAACTTAATTAAAGGAACTATCAAAATCATTTAATTCGACTATATCTAAGATAGGAATATTAGTAATAAAGCAAAATACATTTAGATGAATAATAAAATAGAAAACAGATGTATAGATTAAGCTACTATAACAGCTATATAAGTAATGAGTATAGAACTAAAATAGCAAATATTTGCTTCATTAACTAATTACTATCTTTTCTTAATCTTAAACTTAATAGTAAATTAAGAAAGCACACTCTTAATAATAGCATTAAATAAACTGCTTCTAGTTTAAACTTAAAGGAAATTTAATTAATAGTTAGTGTAACTATTGCTTAAAAACGAAATGCTGAGTTTAATAAAATGATATCGAAGACTTTGATAATCGTCTTATTAGCCTTCGTAAGTGCCTGTTGCTTACATAAGTCTAAGAATAATCCTCATGTATAAAAAACTGAACTGATCTAAACCAAGACTCCTTAAAATCCAATTTTAGTAGAAGCTTAAACTTAATAAAGCATAACAGATTAAATGTTAAGTCTTATTCAAAGCAATAGTGTTCTAGTTCTAATAAAACAAAATACGGTTGCTAAATATATAGCTATCAGCATTTCTGCAATCATCATAATTCTGGCTATTTTATTATTGAAGTTTTTAGTAATTTTTGCTGTTAAAAAGATAACAAGAACCAGGAATTAATTTTAGCCTTTTTAAGTGGTTACAAAAAGAAAGAATACAGAAAAAGAACAAAAGAATCTATTGGAAAAAACAAACTACGAAATCCATATAATAGGAAGAGAGGTAAAAATGCCAAAGGCGAAAGAGTTCAAAAGTTGAAAGGTGATTTAATGATTTTTAATTTTTGGAATTGTTTAATTTTTCTACTTTTAAAGCTATAAAATTTCAATTTCTGTTCTTTGAGTCTTATCTAATAATAGATATAATAAGTTCTTTCATAAGCAATGCAATAAAATAATAAGCAGCAAGCATTATGATGATTATATTAAGCTAATAGATTTCTTAATAATAATTTTATATTCTAACTATGAATTATATTAAGACTGATCAATATATTTTTGGATTGAAGGATATTTTGAAATAGATTTAATAGAAAGTGTTTTAAAGTTATGTATACATAGAAGCAAAATAGATAAAAGACGTTACATAAAATAATATCTCTATTATAGTTTATTAATTGAAATAAGCACTAAGATAAAAGCTTATAAATGGAGGAAGAATATTCAGAAATGTAATCAGCAATGAATACGGGTATGGCAGGAACTACCACAAATTCCAGATAAATGGCTATAAAGAATCACATTTAATATATAGTAGTAAGTTCTAAAATATTAGGAAAAAATTATAGAATGTAATACAGAATTGCATGATAATAGAAAGAACTTGCAAATTCTCAGAACTGATCTTACTCAAATTGAACATATAAATAAGGAAGACTGTAATGATATTACTGCCAAAATCTTAGATGAGTTAGAAAGACTGAGCAGAGATTTTAAAAAAATAACTAACGAAGAAAAATAAGAAAACGCTTTTTTAAAATAGTAAATAGGACAGCTAAACTAAGACAAAGTTAGATTGCAATAGAATGTTTTAGTTTTAAAGAGTAGAATTTCTGAGGCTGAGGGAAATATTGGAAGTGAGCACTTTGAAAAGTGATTAAATAATTTATGTTTTCTAACAAATTACATTCATTTTTCTAACTGCTTAATAATAAATACTTTAATCTTATTTCAGAATACCTTTAAACATCAATACTTCTTACTAAAAATTAGAAATAAAAGCTATAATAATATAATTATAAATAGTTCTTGCTTATTATATAACGATAAGTCATTCACTTTTAAATATTTTAAACTTTTTATTTAATTTCTTATACAATAGGCTTGCTTAAGATATCTACAATATTATCTATTTAAATGGCTTATTTATAGACCGCTGATATTTTAAGATTAAGATATGATAATTTACTTCTTAATTCATTACATAACATCACAAAATTTTAGCTTCTTATAGCATTATTCTGATATTATAGATTATCATTAATTTATTTAATAATAACTAGAAATTCTTCTAATTAATAGGACTAATTTATCTAATTTAGAGTTGTATTTATTATTAGAAGGCTATTAGATTTATTAATTTATTTTGACAATAGTAAACTATAGTACAATACTGCTATTATAAGTTGATTCATTATAATTATTTTTAACCTACTGAATATTCTATAATTTATGATCAATATTTTCGTGTATGCATTGATTATGATTTTTTAAGAGTATTTATTGAAAGATAGTATGAATTAGAGTCTCAAATATTAGGAGCAGTTTGCATTAATTATTATTATGTCCTTAATCTTGATTTGATATAAATTAAATACTTATTATGAGGACTATTATAATAGATTATTAAATATAATCCCATAGATATGGATTTATCCCCTTTTCCTTTTTATTATTATTTAATCATAAGAATCTTTTATAGTTATATAGTAAAGAAATTTTTGGTTTATTTAATATATCTTTAGCCTTAATAATCCATCTCATTTCCTACCTTTAAAAGTCATATTTCATTTTAGCTTCATCAACATCTAATTCCTTTCTTTCATTTTTCTAATAATTTCTAGTTTTAATTTTAATCTAAAAAGTAAATTAAAAACAGAGTATTTGATAGTGAGACTACTAAAAGCTGATAGATAGTAAATATAATAACTAAGCTACTACAGGTACATAAGAGTATTTAGTTAAAATGCTAATATTAAAGATCTAAATGAAGCTTATACTTTTATAGGTTTAAATCAATTACTTTAATTTATTCTTTTCTACATCTAATTTAAATAGAATCATGCAAACTGTCAAAAAAGCTAACCTTGAGAACGAAAAATTGTAGGGTTTGAGAGGTTAAATGAAGGATATGGACTCGGATTTTTAGGATATGCAAAGAGCTAGAGAAGAAGCTAAAAAGTAACTAGAGGCTAAATTTTAAGATGTTTATAGAAAAATATAAGCTACTAAAGATTATGTAACTGCTGAAGGAAAAAGAGTAAATGATATGCTTAAAGCTTTCTAGACTAAATTTGAATATAATTTACAGGAATTATAAACAAATTTAACTAACAAAATTTAATAAGAAGAAGAAGCTAGAAAGGAAGATACAAGAGTTGCAAATATTAAAATGGATAATCTGTAGCAATAAATAATTGAAGAAAGGGAGGAGAGATTGAGGTAAACAGATGAACAGCTTAGACCTATAAGAGCGTAATTGGATTTACTTTCAAAAGGTCTAGAGTAAGAAAAATAAGAAAGAATAGATAGTCATAAAGAGTTAGTTGAAACTTTAGAAGATGAAGCTTTTAAACTAAGAGAAGAAATGGATACAGAAAAAACAAACAGAACTCTTAAGATGGCTGAGTTAAAAGATTTCTTATCAACGGAATTAAGAACTGTTGATAAGCATCTTTAAAAATTTAAAAAAGAAGATGAAGAAGCAAGAAAAGATATGAAAGAAGGAATCGAAAAAGAAATGGAAATTAGATTAAGTCATTAAGATGCGATTTTGGATAATATCAGCAACTTTATTAAAACTTTTCAAGATACTCTCAAGATTTTAGGAAAAGACGTGGCGTGATTTTTTCAAGAACAACAATAGATTTATTTACTTAGTATCTTTATTATACGTATTTTTTTAGCTTCATATAAATTAAATGTTACATATTTAAAGTGTTTCTATTTACTTAACTTCAATTTATTCTGAATTTTTTTGCTTTGTCTATCCAAATTATCTCCAGTTTTTTAGAATTCTTTTATAAATCAATTTCTATTTCTGCTGCCAGTGTCTACATATTTAATTTAATATTTTCTTTCTACATTTATTGAACAATCCATAAAGTCTAAGCTTTTAGATAGCCATTGTTATTTTCTACTTAATAACTCTGTTAATTTTGGTTTTAAATTTTAAAGCTTTAGCTTAGTTTTTATCAGGATTTTTTCACCTATTGAAAAAGTTCTATAGATAAGATTTGCTAAATTTATTAAATCGTTTTATAATAATCTAACTAACTTTCCCGCTGAATTTGCTCTTCTATTATTATAACCTAACAGAATGGATTCATTTTCTAAAATAAAACTACTAAGTGAAATAAGATTGCTAATAGCCTTTTTTATTGAAAAACTTAAGATAGCCTAAAAGTATTTTTTACTTTATAATAGCGTTTTTATTGTGTTTTTGTAAGATCTAGAATGCTATTCTTTTCAAATGAACTGCTTGATTTTCAATAATCTAACAGAATGTAATTTTAATTAAATCTAGCTCTTATGATTATTGGTCCTTAACTTCATATTAAATTCTAAAGAACTACTGCATTTTTTTTCTGTCTTGGTATTTAATCATCATTTGAATTGATTTCCTTCTTAAATATATTTCATTACTCTTCTATTTCAAAGACGAGAATGCAAATGCTTTAGATTAGTGAGAAAGATTCAAAAATCTCTTCTAAAATATTTGTAAGAAAGATCTAATTTTTATTTCCTTTGATTTCGAATAGAAAAAGAACAATTTTAACTTCTAAAGGAATTCCATTCCATGTATTTTACTCTTTCTTTTGTAGAAAAGCTGATTTATAAAACTTACCTCTATCATTTTAGCGAACTTCCTATAACTTTCTACTTGAGAAGCATGCTAAGTTAAAGTTTAGTACACTTGTTTCTTAATGTTTTTTTCATAAACTTTTAGATTTTTTAAGATTTACTCTAGTTTCTGTAGTTTTACCTGGTTCTTTTCTCTTTGTATTTTATCAGAATTTATATATTCTTCCTCTACCTTTTGAATGATAAATTCGAATCCATTTTTTATTCTTCTGAGAAAAAGTACCACTAAGAAGTTAATACCCATTTAATAGCATTCTTATACTAAGTCATAGTATGCAAAGTTTTTGAGCATGAGAGAAGCGTGTGTTATTTGTTTCTACCTATACTTTACAATAACATTTATCAAATTTTATATTCTGAAGTCTTTCTTATTTTGCTATAAGCTTTCCAATACTTAATTCTTTATTTTATAATCAATTTTGCCAATTACTTAGTCTATCTTCTGGATAAATTATTTAATTTTACTTTCTTTCAACTTTTTTCACGAATGTAAAAGCGTTTTTTTCTAGCTTTTTCTGAATATTTGGGAAATTTCAGTGAAGAAAGTTATTATTTTAAATTGATAGTTTTACCAATCAAGATCCTATAGTTTTTAACTTTCTCCAGAGGAATTCCAGTCAGGATTTGGCCTCTTACTTTTGTTTGGTTTGTAAGCATTTTATTATTGATCATTATACTATATTCTTAGATCTGGCTTTGTCAAATCCTATATTTTCGGTTAATTATTAACTCGCTATTTTAAATATGAATTGTTCATGCTAGGAGGAAGTCCAGTTGGCTAAGTTTTAGTGGTTAATATATTTTCCATTTTTTTATTATAGACTAGACTGCTGGGAGATTACATTTATTCTCTTAACTAATATTAGGCAGTTTTGGTACTTTTTTACTATGAAAGCTAATTGGGTGACTGTAAATTCTTAAATGAATTGCTTTATGATGCATTTTGTAGTTCCTTTTGCTTAAATTCTATTAATTTCTACAATTCAGCCAAAGAATTAGCTTCTGAAGATTTCTTAAGTTTATTGTTCAAAAGTTCTCTCTTTGCTTTGCTAAAATGAGCGTTCAGTTTTTGAACATCTAGCTTACTGTTAAGATTCTAATTTTCATCTTTCTTAAATAATTGCTATATGAATTATTCTGTTTTAGATGTCTGAATTTTTTGCTTGATGCTAACTAAATAACTTATTTTCCTGAACGCTCATTAGAGATTTTACTTCATTCTATCTATAAGAAGCTCAGCAGCATCAAGTTTATAGCTAGGCATATTTTTCCCTTATATTTTCTAAGGCTTTTCAAATCCAATTCTTCTATTTAAGGGGATCTTTTACTTCTAATAAGCTTCAGGTAAGTTTAATTTAGAAGCAGAATTTGCTCGGATTAGAGTTTTTTCTTTTTTAGGAGAATCTAAATGCTATTCAGGTGATTGCAATCCTTTAAGTTAAAAGTTGCCTTAGTCTTAAGAATTATATCTCTTTCTCCTTGAAATTTCTTAGCGTACTTGCTAAATATTAGAAAGTAATTAGGCTTGCTCGTCTTCTTTCATTTTAAACATTAGAATTTAAATAAAAGACTTAATTATTATTTTATTTTCAAATATCTTAGAAGCTTATTTTCTTCCTAATCTTGTCACTATTAAAGATAATCTTCTAGTCTATTTAAGATTGTCTCATTTATTAGTGTATCACTACTTTTATAATTTTTGAAACCTTCCTTTATTTCTCTTTTAAAACTAAGTATAACTTAAGATAAGTTGTGACCAATAATTTGTGCAAGAAGGATTTTGTCACTCTATAAGATAAGACAAACTATTAATTGATAGTTAAGCAAGAACATACACTTTGATATTAATTTGGACCATACAGCTTAACTATAGAAACTTTCCTTTAGTTGCTTAATCCTTCAAGTTAAATATTTAATTTTATTTTGATACTGCTTCCAATTAATATAATTATCACAAGAAATCAAATACCATATAATGTTTTAGTTGCTAGTTTTATCCCTAGAAGGGATTATATATTTGATGGAATCTAATACTCTACTCTTAACTTAAACTTACTTTCATAATGTTATTATCTCATCATTTTCATTCCTATTGGAAATTTTAGCAACCAAAAAAAAAATGCTAAATAACAGAATACTAAATCGCTTAAAAAAATTTAGCTTAGAAGAATAAAAAAGGTCTCTTTAAATAAGCAAACTACAGATACAATAGGATTAGATCTATGCCTTGAAATAATAGATGAATAAGACTTATAATCTAAGATTTTAAGTTTGAGAATACAAAATTAAGTTAGTTTTGCTATTCTTATTAGCTTATAAAGCAAGAATTAAATATTTAGTTTAACTGAATAGATATATAAGATTACAAGTATTTAATTGAATAAAAGCTAAGAGATTTATAAAATTAAATTATAGTCATTTGTAATTTTTGACTCAATAGGTTTACTTCTATAGTAATATGAGATTTTAGAAATAGATTTTTGAAACTACAACTATTAATCTCTTGTTATTTCAATTTAGTATAATGAGTTATTACATAATTTTTTTAATCAGCTTCGAATAAAATGGAATAGATTAATTTTAAAATTCTTTAAGTAAAAGAAGAAGTTTTGAAATGAGTTCATAGACATATATGAAAGGCATTGAAAGTAATAAAAAGAAAAAGATTTAATTATTTAAGGATAAATAAAGGGAATTAGTCTATTGACTAAGAAAGCTATTTGATTGAATTTATATTTGTCTAAAATTAATTAATTATAATAAGTCTTCTAATTGGGTAGCTTGAATTAACTTCGCAAGGCTTCTAAAAATTAAAACGAAAATATTTTACAAAAAATTCGGTTGTTATAAATATAGGAAAAACGTATCTAACTTTATTTGTATTACATTCTCTTTATTATAAATATCATGATAACATTTTTTGCATAATCCACTTGCTAAAACAGGTGAAATCTAATATTATCACTCCTATTCTAGTTATCCTACCCTTTAAGCTTTCTTTTCTTGATTATATCTTAATAGGTCACGAACAATTATTTGTCTCCATTGTTCTCTTTAGTCTGAAGTGAAACATCTTCTCTTAGCAGACTAGACATTTGAGAAAATACGCTTTTAATAGATCTGCTTTTGAGTTATTTCATGTTTATTATAAACATTTTCACTTTCTAAGCTTAAATATGGTGGCGCCATAAACATTTCAATGGTTTAACTTATAATATTTATACGCTCTTTTGGATCTCTTCAAATTACTTTAAATCACCTCCTTACCTTTGCATAACTGCTTGAATCATGTGTCTTCCAGTAAAATTTTAAACTAGAGAAGAGGTTAGGAATAAATAAGAAACATATGAAATTAGGAAGCATCAGCTATATAATAAATATTTAACGATAAAGTAAAAATCAAGTTAGAATAGAAGTTACTTTATAAGATGCTGTATTTAATAATCAACAAGTGCATAGCACTTTTAGATCCAACTGCTCCATTTTCTCTTCGTCTTTCTTCTTCTCTCCTTATCTTTTAAATACATTGTTTTTTATAAAAGCATGTCTTTTCTCTAGATCCTTATAGACCTCTGGCTAATCTGGTATTATTATTTTTATTGTCCATCTCACAAAAATGAGAATAATCACTAATACTACAAAAACAAAAACAGGATTATTTCCTAGTCCAAATACTTTGAAGGTATGTATTGAGAAGCATATTAAACCAGCATTAGAAAACAAGCATAGGAGAGCTGTTACTTCAAGGATTATTAACCATTCTCCTATATCTTTGGCTCCTTAAGGTTATGGCCTTCTAACCATTTTTAGAATTTTAGTTCTATCAGTGTACATTTCTGCTATGTTATTAATAGCTGCAAGAACAGCAGCAAGAGGAAATGCTACTGAAAACAAGGTGAGAAACCCGAATTGGATGCATAATTCCAGATAATCTCCAAAAGTTCCATCTACTCCTAGGTTTTTATACTCAGGTAGAGTAAATTAATGATCCAAAAACTTTTGAAGCTAACTAAACTTTTACTCTCCATAATCCTCATTATCGAACTATTACATTACCGTTTTCGCCAACTTTCTACTTTTAACTTAGTATTTCAACCAAGGAATTAAAAGTTCAACTAAGTTTTTTGCTAGTGCCACTATATAAATATAGAATAGCTGAGTTTGTAAATCATTCATTATGCATTAAGATGAAGTACAATCTTTCTCGAAAAAGGATTTAAAGAAAGCGATATAAAAGCAAGTTACAAAAGAATTAACGAACTAGAATGAGTAAGATTTAGCAATAAGAGAATTTTCATACTATGTCATAGTCCTATGGTTTTCTTAAAAGTTTAGCTTTTATACTATTTTCTAAAACATGAAGTTAAAAAACTGAATCTAAAAGGCATGCAAGAAACTAAATGTTCCCTTTAATAGCCCAGAACTTCCTTATTTTAAGAAAATAAAGATGATCACAATAGTTAACACTATGCATATAATTATCAAGCTAACAAAATATGCAAAAACTATTCTTCAAAACTTTCTTCATTTTGAGAAGTAAATTTCGTTCAATGAATCAGTTACTGGAGATCTTCTTTCTATACCTTTAAATTCAGGTCTTATAACTTCATCCTCCTCGAAATCTTACTATCCCCAAATAACGGCTATTGAATTTTAAGTTCGTTTTATGTTTTCTATAAAAATAGCCGCTCAAAGAACTGTAAATATACAGAATATGAAATTAAATATAGCTTAAATTCTTGAATCTATTTAGGTTTTCTGCTATATAATAAATACTATCAATCCTAAAGGTGCGAAAAAATAGAGATGCATCGTATAATTTTTCAAAAAAATTCAATATAATCCAATCTTTTCTCCATAATAATTCCTTATTTCCTAGATAGGAAGATCTAAAGTGAGACAATTAATCTTAAACTTATGCAATATTCCTTACTTAAACTATCTCTATCTTCCTTTTAGTAGAGCAATTTCATAATTTTCTAATTTTGTGTTTTTAAGATCATATTCTCCTCCTTAGAATTCTCAAATGTTAGCCATTGGAAAATAACCTTCGATTAAACCATTTTTTAGTAATTCTTCTAAAACGCATTACCTTTAAATTCTCGCATAAACAATTTAAAGACGGTGAATATTTTTGAAAAGAGACCTTTCATATTTGCAATTAATGACATAAGTTCTCCATAAATCTGCATTTTTAACACTTACGGGCTATTTTATCGTTGTTTTTGTAATCAATTTTTCTATAGAAGTCTGTATAAGCTCCTGATTACTTTTTCATTCCTAATTAATCTCATAAATTCTTAAGATGATCTTTTTTATTCTTTTAGTTAAGGTTAACTTCACTCAAAGCCTTTTTCATTAGCTTTCTTATAATTAATCCTGAAATAGTTTTATTCTTCTGCTCATTTTCAATGAGTTCTTAAATTTCCTAAGTCAAATATTTTAAATATTCTAAATAGCAGCTTACTTTCATAATTATCCCATTAGATCTAGGAAACTCCTTAAGGATCACGTCTATTTTTTTCAAATTCTTGGTCGTCTATATTAACTTCCTCTTGCTTGTTATCATAAATCTTAAACTAAAGTAAATTTGTATATTAGTTTAGTGTTTTTATGTATTGGTCTTCAACTTTCTGAAGCTAAGCTGGCTTTGTTAAATACTTGAAAGGTCTTAAAAGTTTATCACAAGGCTCAAGTGACATTAAATCTGTGGCTCCTACTTCAAATTAAACGTTGAATTAGATTCTTTAAGCTTCATGAAGAAGATCCTCTTCATCAGCTCTAATTAATATATAGATATAATTTCCATTTTCTGAG
Source organism: Loxodes magnus (assembly GCA_946699065.1). Classification (NCBI taxonomy): domain Eukaryota; phylum Ciliophora; class Karyorelictea; order Loxodida; family Loxodidae; genus Loxodes; species Loxodes magnus. Next base: position 293,451 of record CAMPDV010000051.1, on the reverse strand, counting down.
AGTATTTGACAAGTTTTAAATGACAAATTTCAAGCTAGTTTAAGTAAAATTTGATGCCTTATTAAAGTTAGGAAATCTCTAGTTTGAAATTTAATATCTTTATAAAGCTATTTTTCTTTTATAAATCTACCTCCTTTGCAAAATATTTTTTATGTGTTTGCGGTATTTTAACTTTAGTTTTGGTTACTTTTTTAGTTAGCATCATTTCTTTATTTGTTAGAAGGGCTAGTAGTAGTTTTCTACTTCTTCAAAGAAGGTTATTTCGAATGATCTTTTTAATTATCTTAGATATTTAGAAGAAATTCAAAACATTCTGAAAAAACATCTTGCTCGATTTATCAGTTAGCATCTGTTTGCTATTTGGTTAAGCCTTCTTCTGGTTTAAAACATTTCTAAAACAGTAATTTAGCCTCATTTTGAGAAATTCCCTTTGAATAGGCTGGGTTTAAAGCTATATCAGAATCAGGATTTTTTATAGCAATACAGTAATCTCAATCATCAGCATTAGGTGAAATATTAGTAAGGGGATTTCTTTAATTTTCTTTATCATATTACTTTTAAAGATCTTCAAATTTTCCCTATAAAATTTTCTAAATTTATTCCTTTTTTTTAAGCATTTCTTAATCAAACTCCTGAAAAGGATCTTCTATAGAACCAGTCTAATTATTTTTACTTTAGACTTTATTAAAAATTAACTTCTATCATCTTTGCTTTAATTTCTCAAGATCTTAATCAGTTTTCTCCTTCTCTTCTTTTTCTCTTGCTATTTATTGCTTAGTCTTTTAAATCTTAGCGAGCATTTCTTCTTTACTATCTTACAAGCTACTATTATAATCATTGCTTAAAACAGAGGAAGTTTCTTAGTGATATGAATCATACATTTTAATAAATAAGGGTCTAAGATATTATTATGATAATAACTAAATTCAATTTTAACTTTATTTTAGTAACCAACTCATATTTACTTAAGCACTTTATTTAAATATACTGCTAAAATTAACATTATATCTATACTAAATACACTAACTAGTATTATAAACATTAAGATCCTCACTTATTGCTTTATTTATTAATCTTCTATTTTAGTTTCTGATATAAATTAATAGAGTCTTAAATTTAGAGAGATATTAAGCAGATTTATATAATGCTTATATGCAACTAAGATAAGGATCAATTACTTTACCGCTAATAATAATAAGTAACTCAACCACCTTAAACTAGAATTCACTTTAGTATTAATTAGATTAACTTATAAACTTTCCTGCTATTTTTACAAATCCCTTTTAACAAAGGATACCTATATATCTATATACCTATATACCTATATAACTATATACCTATATAACTATAAACCTATATACCTATATACCTATATTATTTGTACTTTGGGCTAGTTTATTGTTATATTTTATCTTACTAAGCTATTAATTATAATCCATAATATTAGCTCCTTTGTTTTATTTTTATCTTTTATATATAGATTAAATTACTTAAAGTGTAATTCAACCAATCAGCTTGTTAAAGTTAATTGGCTTTTCTATTTTACTATATTATGATTAAGTATCTATAAATTATATAGTATTTATATCCAATTAAACTTAATTAAGCTAGGATATTATACCTTAAAGAATATACAACATAGCAGAAGTAACTGGAAGCTATAAACTAATTAAATTTGATGTTATTGATAGATCTAACATTTGATAGAGGCAAAATAGTTACTAATATCATTTACTATTAGTACTTTTAGAATTCTTACTTAAAAGGGTAAAATCAATGTGCTTCATATTTAAAGTTATTTCGTAACTCAAATTAGCATTGCTTATAATTAACTTTCAGTTACTAGAATTTATCTATTTCCTTAATTAATACCAAAGTAAAGTAGAAATTTTTGCTATTACAGACATTTTAGAAAGCATACAATGTCTTTATTAATTATCATTTATATTGATAGTAAATTCCTTTCATTAGCATCTACAATTATTTATAAGGCAATTGCTTTCTAGTACAATTAATTAAATGATTAAAAATTAAATTTATAATTAAAACTAATTAAATAGTCAAAAGGTTTTTTAAATTTTAACATTAGGCTTGAATATTAATTATAATAGAGATATAGCTAAAAGGGTCTTTTAAAATCAATTAATATAATATTTCAAATCCTCTTTATTTTCCTTATAAAATCTGAAAAGTCTAATTTCATATTTATTATTTCAGGTTCTCTCTATTTGTGTCTCTAAAGTTCTTATATAGTCTCTTGAAATACTGCTGATGATAACTTTAAATGTATCATTAGAAAGATTATTATCATAAGCTATTAAGGTAGTTATCTAAAAGGTTAATTTAGCAATTACATTTGAATATGAGATATTTTTAGTTTAATCTATTATAATACAATATTGCTTTATGTATATTTTAAGGCTATTTCTATTGCTTCAATTTACCCTTGTAATTTAAACTATTCTTATTTATTTCTTTCAATCTGCTTTCTTTAAATTAAAGAACTAATCTATATTTGGCCAATAATGCCTTTCTCGAAATTAGGAATAAATAAAGCATAAAATTAATAAAAGTTTAGAATTATAATTATCTGATATTAGACAGCTGATATAGCTATTATGAAATACCATTATACAAACTAGCTGTAACTTACTTAAATATATAATTAGGTGCATGCTATTAGATTATAAAATTAGAGTCAAACCCTATATGGAATAATTTAATAATAATAGCATTATCTTTGTAATACAGCCATTACCCAAATTATCACTAGTATTTATTTATAACTTAAAAGGAATATCATTTAGTAGCAATAAGTATAAGTATTATCTTTACTATATGCTTATAGAACATTTTTAATTTAACTAAATTGCTTTTGTCTAGTTTAACCTTCTTTTTTATAGTTTAGAAGAGTTGTTTTCAAGCCTTCAAAAATAAGTTACTCTTAATATAAATTAGCTTTATATAACTATCTTAAAGAATTATTTCAAATAGCTGTACAATTAAAATTTGATAAATTAAAATTTCTTAATGAAAGCCTAAGAAATATAAATATTACATAACAAGATTGCTTAATTAAGGATAATAGAATTATATTTAATTTATCGAAGGTTAGAAATTGTCATTACTTCAAATAATTAGTAGCAAATATTAATATAAATTTGAAGAATTTTAAAATTGAGGCAGTAAGTTAGTTCACAAGCAAAAAAATTATAATTATAAATTAAAAAAAACGAATCAGTTGAAATGTTTAGAGCTTTATCAATTCTTATTTTTATCTTTTTTAACCTACTTTCCGTTTTCCCATATTCCTTCTATTTTTTTCTTGCCACCTGAGCTATAGTAAACTCCTTTTCCATGCTGTTTTCCTTTTTACCAAAAGCCTTCGTATTTCCTTCCTAGATAAATTAAAAAATACCTTCGGGTCACTATAAAATACCAAATCCATGCTTTTAATCCTCAAAAAATTCACCAAAATAAGTTTTGCCGTCAGGATAAACGCAAATTCCTTATCCATGCATTTTACCTCTTTACATCTGACCTTCATATCTTTTACCATCTTTTCATGAAAAAATTCCTTTACCGGATATAAAATTTTCTTAAAATTCTCCTTCATAATAGTTTCCATTAGCTCATACAAATAATCCTTAGCCCTATTTTCTATCGTTAATATAGCTTCCTTTGAAAGTTGCACCATCTTTTCAAGTTTCTATTCCATATCCATGTTTTTTGTCGTTTAAAAATTCTCCTATATAAATAGTTCCATCATTTAAGGTTAATTTACCCTTTCCACTTTATTTATTATCAACGTATGTTCCTTCATAAATATCTCCATCAGAAAAAATTTTTCTTCCTTCTCCATTTGCTTTGTCATTTTTCCAATATCCAATATATTTACTTCCGTCCGGTCATATTTACATTCCTTATCCATGTCTTTTTGCTTATTCATTCCATTGGCCTACATAAATCGCACCATTAGGCAACTAAACAGGATCTAACTCTATTACTTTAGTAGGAGAATCTGGTCTTTCTTAAAAATCAAAAGGAGCAAGAGATTCTTCAGCTGCTTTTGTTTAAAGATTAGAGTAATCGGGAATTGCTCCTTTAAAGAATTAAAGTACTTCAAGCAATTTTGCTTCTATTCCTTTATGTTCTGAACTAGCGTTGGATTGTGTTTTGTTCTTTTAATTAAGTCTCTACTCTATTGCTAGTTCGAGTATTTCTTTATCTTATTATTTATAAACATCAATTTAACTTTCTCCCCAATTTTAAGCTTCTTCATGCAAATCACCAGTTCTTTTTTCATTGCTATAGACTCTTGGAGTTTTTTATAATGGAGACCTTGATCTAGATCTTGACCTAGCAGCAGCCAATTCATATGCTACAAATGGAGATTTAGATCTGTAATTACCTTCTTATGTATCTTGATTTGATATTTAAGAAGGAACGTATTAAGATCTTGCAATATTTGAAGATCTTGGTGTTGAGCAATCTGATGTTTTCTCTTCATCCTCTATTTTCTTTTTAGAATTTACTTACACTTTTAATTTTACTTCATCTTCCTCTGTTTTGATACTAGGAATTGTAGCTTCTAATAAAGGAGGTTTGAGTCTAGGTTTATATTAATTAAGAATTTCTCTGATTCCATAAGAAGTAGTTCAGTCTTAAGGATTTATTAGAGAAGCTAAAGCTGCTATATCTACAATAAACTAAGTTTTAGTAATTTCACTTTTAGAAAATTTGGATAAAAAAAGCCATTAAACCTGCTGAAAATCCCATTATTCTCTAATAAACTGTTCCACCTCTGTTTTGCTAACACGTCCAGAGGTAGTTTTTGTTCCAACACTTAGAAATAACAACTCTTTAACTACAGCAAATATGTTATTTGTAAATTCAGTTAGCTTAGTTAATACCTATTAAGTTCCTTCTATTTTTATATTATAAGGTGATATATAATAGTCTCAATAAAGTCTAGCTCGTTCTTTTGGATTTGCAGAACATAGTAGAATAGCCAGCAGCACGAGCTTTTCTTTAGAAAAAGAGTCTTCGTTTTGGGAGTTTTTGAATTAGTAATATAATTTATTTACTTTTTCTTACATTGGTAAATCTTAAATACTTGGAATTTTCAGCTGCTTTTAATATTTAATTAATACTGCTTTGCTTACTTGAGACTGCTCTAGTATATAATCTAAACCATCTTGTATCATTTCTATTTTTACTCTATGGTACTGTAAATCTTATTCAGCTATCTGAGCATTTAAGCATATCTAGTTTTTATGTAATTTCTAAGTGGAACATCTGCAACCCATTTTTGTTTAAATATTGTATGGAAAAAAGAAAAGAAAGAAATATTTTAATGATTTCAGGTGCAAACAACAAACTAAGTGACTCTTAAGAAGATACTTCATCTACTCATCTTCCTGCTATTTAATAATTTAGCAAAGCGAGTAATACTCTTATAACTCAAGATTATACATTCAGATCAGAAAATTTCTATCCAAAATCTAAAATCCAAGTCTTTTTCACTAACTTTGATGAATAATTACAAATAAGGAAAATAAAGAGTCCTGTTTAGAGAACATCACCTAGTGTCTAGAATATAAATAGAATAAAGTAAAAGCAAATTAAAAAGAAATGGATAAGATCCTAACATTTTAATTAGTTCCAAAATAATTTTCTATCTATTGATGGCATGAAAATGAGTTACTCTGATTATTAGATCTGAGCTCTTCATAATGAAAAATATAAATATAATGCAGAAATCTAGAAGAAAATTCAGGCTTTGAAAAAAATTAATGAGGCCTATTCTTTTATTCTAAATGAAAAATAAACTACTTAGGCTACAGTAAATGGAGACAAGAATATAATAGTGCTTCCCAATATCAAAGCTCAAACCTAAATTAAAAAAAATCATTAGAGCTGGAGATATATAAACAATATAAGGTTGGGATCTCTTACCTACGATGGTGATGATACTAAACATCAATAATGTTAAGTTTTCTTTCTTTTAGATCTTCTCTTTATTTGCATTCTCCACAAAGTTAATCAAATAAGTTTATTTATCTGGTTTATTAAAGTAATCTAATTTTCTCTAGGATTGCCTTATAGTGAATTCAAATTACTAAAGTAGAGAGAGTATTATCTAAAGAAGGAAGAGAAAACTAAATTAGTAAGTTTATTGTTTAACTTCATTATTTTAAAATGGAAAAACAATAAGCTGCTAAAATTAATAATGAAGAAGAGCTTGAAACTCAACTTTTAGAGGAGTCTTTATAAAAGTAAAAGAAAGGTAAAAAGCATAAGTATCAACCTTGGAGAGACCTAATTAAATCTAAACTGATTAACTTTAAAGATACTGCCTCATCATCTTCTTATAGCTCTGATTCATAGAGTACGTAAGTTATATCTATTTCTGAATTCTGAGAAGAGATATAAAAGGAAGCCAATGTTGAAGCGGAAGACGAAAATGAATATAATCAAAGCAAATCTTGCTTTAAAAAACTGACAAACTGCTTATTATGCCGAAAGAATTAGTAGAGTTGGCCAAGTAATCTTATAACAGAAAGAAATGTAATAATAAAGTTATCTGATTCTTAGTTTGAAGAGAACAACTACTTACACTGGCAGATTTTGCAAACAGTTTATAAAATACTAACAGATTCTTAATAAGATTGCCCTAAATTGGGAAATCACTGAATCGAAATTGGGTTTTCCTCTACTAATCCACTCGAAGATATCTAGAATATGCTTATGCTAGCTTTATTCCTTACGCTTTTAGAAACTGATTCCGAAAGAGCGAAATTTATATTGGTTAAAAGTAAAATGCCATTTGCTTAATTATGCTTTAATATTTCCACTTTGTGTATAAAACACTTCAAAGAAGGAATTTTAACTAGAACTTGCATCGAAGAAGGAGGCATAATAAACGTGGTAAGTTTATCATATCATAGCTTAATGAATATTTCATAGGTTGCATAATATTTTGACTGACTGACAAAAATGTCGACCCTGGAAATTTCAAACTTAGTTTGTAAAGAGTCGAAATGTTCGCAAAAAACAACATTCAAGCTATTAGAGATTATTCTAAGCAAAGTAAGATTGGCAATTGATAATCTTATTCAAAGAACAATTTACATATTATAAATAATTTCTTCATTCCATTCTTTAAGTTCATTGTTTTGTCTTTACATAAAGAAATAATTAGAATATTATATTTAAAAAAAAGGAAATTTAATATTATATTAAATGAGTAAAAAATGTTATTTTTATAGCATATTTAATAGTTAAAAATTAAGTTAGTAAGATTTATAATGTTAAAGATTTACACTACTAATCTTTTCAATTCTATAGGTGGATTTATTTATCTTGTAAACGTAATGAGAAAAAGGAACTGATTGGTTAGATTAGTAGATTTCTTTTTCTATTGCGAAACCATAATAATAGTCTTTTTGATGGCCTATTTCACTCAAAAGTACAAACCCTTAATCTGCATTGAAAAATATTCATCTATTATTTTCAAATCTTATGCCAAAATAAGATGGTTCATTGTTCTGCAAGAATCCTCCTAAAACTAAAAATTATTCCTCATTTTCTTAGTTTTTAACAATCATAGAACTTAACTGCTAAAGTGGAATAGGTAAACTTATGCTAAAAAGACTTCATGAATCCTCTTGTATAGAATATTTTTCAATTTAATTTAGACATCCTTATAGATTTATATTATACCCTCCTAATACATAAATTGATTCATTTTAATATTAACATACTGAATGATTGTATCTTGCAATCTATAAGGGAGATACCACTGTTCATTATATGCTTTATTAATGGAAATTTTGCTAACTACTTTATTATTTTTAGTTCAGCTAATTTGAATTACTTAAAAATTCATTTTATGTTAAATTCTAGCTTTAGTCCGTAATTTTAATTCGTTCAACAAAGTTTAGCTCGCCATTTGTTTAATTCCATCCTCCGATTGCATAAAGATATCCATCCGAAATAATAAGCTTATGAGCTTTTCTATTATTTAGCATATTAGGTAACTTATTTGTTTTCTTAAGTGAAAGTAAGAACTAGAATGATTATTTCAATACTATTTAATTTTGATCGCCTCCTGTTCAATATAATATATTATTATACTAAGTGAAAGCCAAATTCTGAGCAAATGGTTAGGTAAACTCTAGTTTTTAGATTTAAAATCTTTTTCCTTAATTAAAACTTGAATAAACATATAAAAATTAAGATCCAGGCTTAATATAAAAAATATATAAATCTTATTAGGAAGGATATATCTAGTCATAAATTTCGATAGAGTGAGCTTTTACCTTCCTTTCTAAATTAGTCTAAAGCATTTCACTTTGTGAACCAAAATTACAACTTTCTGATTGAGCCAAGTTCTAACTTATTAGAAAACCAAGATTCAATTATTAGATATTCATTTCATGATATTAACGACCTTATATCTAATTTAGATTTTAGCTTTATTATCAACTCGATAAAGCGCTTTTGATTGGTACGGTATAAAGCTGATTCTTGAGACTTTCCATATCTCACATTATTTTTTTTAGATCCTTAATAATAGAATGAAAATAAGGTCTTTCTTCTTAATTTTTTGCTGTGCATTCAAGAATAATTCTCGAAATATTCTTTGATTAAACATTTCCAATAAGTTCAATTGCCCTTTAATTGAATAGTGCATTTTAAATTTAATCTGTCTTAAATATGTCCTATCTATCTTCGAAGCCAAATATGTTCAATAGTAAAACTCCATAAGACCAAGTGTCTCATTTTTTTCCACTTTCAGTGTTTAGTTAATAAGATTCAGGAGGTCTATAGTTTTATGATCCTACTTACTCATAATTAGTCTACATTGTACTTTGTTAAAATTTGGAAATTCCAAAATCGGTAATAAAAGCTCTTTTTCTATTATTCAGCAGAATGTTTTGAGGCTTAAGGTCTCTATGTATTATATGAGGAGTATTTTAATGTAAACTGTTGATTCCTTCTGCAATATCTAATGCTATATTCAACTTATCTTCTTAATTAAGCTATCTCTTATTAATAGCTTCCTACAAATTTGTTTTCATATAGTCAAAAAGAAGCATTAAGCAATTATTCACACATATTCCTTTCAAAGGAAGTAAATTAAATCCTTTAGCCACACATGCTATATAAGCCTCTTGGAGGAAAAACTCAATTCTTTTATCCAAATCCATATCTTAATTAATAGCGAACATTTTAACCGCTAATTTCTACTTTTCTCCACTTAATGGTTTTATTATGACTGCTTTGTAGATAAATGCATTTGAGGTGTTAAATCTTATATAAGGATTTAAGATTTTTGCAATTTCATGAAACTGATAGATTTTTATTTTTGATTCTTCGAAAAACTCTATCTTTTAACTAAAGTTCTGATTGTTTTAAATTCTTTGTTATATTTCTTAGTTTACTACTAATTATTGATAAGGAAAGATATTATTTTGACTACTTTAATCAAACGATTATACCACTCTATTTACTTGAAACTCCTAAAACTATTGACTACTATTGTCTTCTTCATAATCTCTTGTATTCTACGAGGCATTTGAGGAATTTTAAAAACTACTTCCACCTTTCAATTTGAAAGCGTTATAACTTAAAATTAAATTAGCCTTAGTAATTTAGTTAAGATAAACTTGCTCCCCCTTAGCCAAAGAATATTAACTAAATCGCAAATTAGCTGAGATTTCCAAATTAGACTATCCTAAATCCCCTTAAATTTATACTTCCTTCACTGCTTAACTACAATTTTCGCGCTTCTAATGTTAATAGATTTGCCTATAAAGGTTTTAATCCATTGAAACTATAAAATGTAAAATGAGACTAGTATTAATAGAAATTAATGACTATAAAAATTTTATGTTGCTATCTGCTATCTGATAAGATTTTATTTAGCTGTATAAAATGAAGAAAGAAAGTTATTATATTAAGTTATTTTAATTATGCTCTATTCTATTTAAAGCTGTTAATTTAGTTATACTTTCATTAGTTTGAATATCTTAGTTACAGTGATAAAGACTCTTCTGTAAGGTAGTAAATTAACTAAGAGTACTACTTATTAGTTTAAGCTTCTGAATATATTCCAATTAAAGTTATTTGGCTTTATCAGATTTTAATTATTTAAATGCTTTTGCTTGCTTCTATAACGTTATAAACTATCTAATTACAACATAAATGTATATAAGCTACCTTAAATAAAAGTAAATTGTAACTGTTTGAATGCTAACTATACGAAGTAAGGTAGTTAGATATTAAGCAAAGCTAATAGTAATATATGGAAAGAGCTATGAGACTAGCTAATATAAGTAAGTAGGAATAAGAATAGATGAAGTAAGAAAATAAATAAGTATTAGTATAAAATAGTTCTATTTTAATATAACTTCTAAGTAGCTAATGGATAAAGCATTTTCTAACTTATTTGAGATTAATAAATTAGTTCTATAGAAGCTATTTAACTTCATTAGCTCCTCCAAACCTTATATTCCTACTGATAGGTTTGTTGTCTTCTGTAGGGAATATAAGATATTTCCTGATATCTTAAGTAAATAAGACATGTAAAAGCTACTTTAAGTGCTGTAGAAACTCTCTGAAAACACCCTCAAAAACTAAGGAATTAATTTTAGAAACTTCGAAGCTGCTTTAGCGCTAGTAGCTAAATTAGGATTTTCGCATAAAAAGGACGAGGATAGAATTAAAGCTTTTATGATATATTTTAATCCTATTTTAATCTAGAGATTAGGCCTTGAACTCAATTTAGCAAGTATGTAGACGGGAAAAAATCAAATGATATTAAGTCCAAAGACTCAAAAAGTTAGAAAAGAAATAAAGATTTAAGGGCTTTCTACTAAGAATTTACAACTATCTCCTAAAGGCTTTTAATGTCTCTCAACAAGAGCAAATAAAATCTAAAATGAAATGAGGTATGATAATGACTTAATTTAAATTGGACTTTAAAGAAAAAAAAGTTAAGACCAATATATCACATTATAAAAAGAAGTTTTAGAAAATGGCTTAGTTTAAAACTAAAAAAGCAAAAGGCCTCTATCTGCTTGCAGTATCAAAAGTTAATCTCAGAAGAACTTAACAAAATAAAACGGAAAACAAAGTAATAAAATAAAAGGAATGGTTAATATTAAAATGCAAAACAACTAAAAGTAAATTTTTTGATTATATAGTATTAGATTTGACTCTTAGCATACTAAGCCTGCTAAATGACAATTGGGATAAGCATGCTCCTATTAAAGTTCACCTAAAAATTAAGTGAAAAAGCCTAACTAAACTCCTCCTCCTGGTCCAACTTAGTTTAAGTTTCAGCATACAAAAAATAGTTGAAAATCTGTTAATCATAAGAATAAAAATTAATATAAAACACCCTCATCAAAAAATTCTTAATCTACAAGATGTTCTTCCAGAAAAAATGACGCAGAAATGAAACTACTAATGATATAGCAGACATTTTAACACTTTATAGCTTAGCATAATCAAATATAGAATTAATTTAGCATTCCAAAAAGTATTCGTAAATATGAAGAATTTTTCCAGCTTGATATGCCTAATTATAAGAGTGAAAATCAGATAGAAGACAAAAATGAGAAGCTGGTAAAACAAATTTAAAATTTAAAAAGCAAAAGAATTTCAAACTCTACTCTACTAAAAATATGCTTTAAAGGGTGGAAAATGTTTGCTCATATGAAATGATAATATTACTTTAGTTTAAGGATATATTTAATCTAAAAATAATTAATGCTATGCTTACAGATCTATCTTAAAATTAAATTCTTCTTAAATATGTCACTAACTATTTAAATAGAATGTTACTAAAAATATATTCTTTCCTGGTTTAAAAATGTTATAAAAAGTATAATTTAGAGAAAATATATGGAGCAATCAAAATTGTATTTTGATACTTTAGATAAGTGAATAAAATGCGTTTTTCTGTATCGCTTTTCTAGATTAGGAATATTTTTAATTTTGAATAATTAAGAGCAAGTTAGTTTATCAGATGCATAATGAAGAAGTATAAATAATGAATAAATTTAGATTAATTTGAGAAGTTATGCTTAAATACCAAAAATAAGTTTTTTATAAAACTTCGGTATTGCAAAGCAGGCTACATGCATCTCTTCGCTGTATACTTTGCAGTCATATTTATCACACCATTCTTTGGCTTTACAAATATTAATATTTTTATAAGGATGTATGCTTCCTTTTACGTTAAAACTAAAAAATTAGTCACCAGTGAAAATAGGAACATTTATTCAGAAAGAATATACGTTTGCTACTCCAAATACTTTCTGAAGATTCTTAAAGTTTTACTAAACTTGTTCTGAAGGAAAACTAATTGGTGACTCAGCATGAGCAACCAAAATGCCTTCACTTTTCAAAATTCGATGAATAGATTAATAAAACTCGCTAGTAAATCATTGCTAAGAAGAGGAGCTGTTATCATATGAGTCCACGATTATAATATCGAAATATTCCAGAGGAGCTTCTTATAAATATTTAGTCCAATCTTATAAAATTACTTTCAGTCGTTGGTCATTATATATCTAACCCGAAATTTATGGAAAATACTGCTTGCAAATGTCAGCTAATTTTTAATCATTATTAACTAAAGTAATTTCTTAAATTTCAACATGTTTTAAGCATTCTTTTGCTGTTCCTCCATCACCTCCTCCTATTATTAATATACGTGTTGGGTTTGGATGGGCGAAAATAGGAACATTAGAAATCATTTCATAGTAAAATTCAGAATCTCCTTCTGATAACTAGAATATATCATCAATGGCTAAAACTTTACCATAAGTAGCTGACTAATAAACTTCTATTTTTTAAATTTCTGATTACGTTTGATATAAAATTTAGTTACTGATTTTCAAATTTTTTGAAATGCCAGCATTTTAGATATTTTCTTAAACCCATTAGTAGTTTTACATATTTGTCCTGATTTAAAGTATTTTTTCACTTTAGTTCTCTTAATTTTTATAGTCAAATTAACCTCTGAAAACTTCAGTTTGATTTTCACTTTAAGGTTTAAAATAATTTCTCAAGAATAAAATAGAATTATCCGTTTCTCTATCTCCTGTTACATAGAAGTCTAAAGCAGCGTATTAGTATTCTGGTCATGTATGAACAGATATATGGCTTTCCTCTATAGCTAGAATGGAAGAAACACCACCAATTGGAGTAAAATGATGCGTATATTTATTCAAAATTTTAGCACCACTTAATTGAGCAGCATGCTACAGTATATTTTCTATTTCTTAAGGGTTATTAAGGCTTTACTGAGAGCATTGATAGAATTCTATTATAAAATGAATTCCATCAAAATTCCTTCTCTCTTGTGTCTCTTCCATAATTAATTTAAAGTTATATTAAATTAACAATCTTTTCAATTTATCTGAGAAAAGCAAATAGATTTTAATAGCGTAATTTTTCTATATCATGCTATATAGAAATCATATTTAGATTCCTTTCTATAAACTTAGCACTAAAATAAAGGATTAAATATCATGCAATCCTATCTTTTCTATTCACTAACTAAAAGATTTATTTAGACATCTTAAATATTAACTAACACCTTAATCATTTATTGAGTTAACTAAATCTCACACTTTGTTGCATAACATTCTTCAACTATTTCAGTGCTATTAAAAGACATTTAACTATACTATAGTTATGATTCCTTTAGTTGGACTGAGGTTAGTTAAATAAGTTCCTATTATGGCATTTATTAAACTATTCATCTAATTTGACTTAATTGAATTATTCCTAGTCATTCAAGTCAAACTTATAGCTTTTGCTTATTATTTTAGAAAGTTTATAGTAAAGGTTTCTTAAGTTTTAAGAATAAAATAAAAATTCCTTTTAATTAATTAAAGGAACAATATAATCTAAATAGTTAAACTTAATAAGTGCCTTTAAGATAAATCTTTATATTTCTAGGGAAAGCATTGAACTAATAAAAGAAAGGAAAATAGATAATAATGGAAGCTAGATTTAAACTTAGATTTACTAATTTAATGATTTAAAGTAGTTTATTATTAGAATGCTGAAGGGTAATAAAGTAGAAGCACATGTTTAAACCTGAAATATAATTATAACTGTTAAAGTCATATAAATAGAAATCTATTTTGCTTAAATTATTTATTTAAGAATGAAGGAAGAAAATTTAGTAATTGAATTTTAAAGGAGTATTGACTGACTTTTAGAAAGAAGAAAACTTCCTAGTGATTATGTAAAAAGACTCTAGGTATTGGATTATCGGCAATCCTAATTAATTTAAGAATTGAAGAAAAGTTAGAATTCTCAGATAACTTCTTTCATTCAATCTTTAAAGAGCACTGAAAATTTTCTAGTAGCTGATCAAATATTTTAGTTTCTAATGACGACAGAAGAAGTAAATAAAGGGAAATCTTTGTTGGGATATTTTAATTCTTAAATTTTGCATGACTGATGGTCTTTCATCAGAATGTATAAAAAGAACAACATGTTTCTAGCTAGCTTAGGAAAAATTTTACAGTAGAAGGGAAAGTACGATTTGTAAGTTAATCTTAATTCAGACCTGGATTATAACATGAACTTAAAGGATTTCAAAAATAAATTAACGATTTAAATTAAAGAGAAGGAACTATCAAGGAATCAATAAATAAAAACATTGAAATATACAATAGCAAAAGTGTTAAATATCAAATTCAGGTATTTATTTCATTCAGGGAGTTAATTTATCTCAAGAATTAAGGCAAAGTATTAGTCTTCTGCCTGAGCTTTATGATAAAATTTAGAATAAGCTTTATGATTAGAACATATAAGAAATATTAAACTACTATGAAGCTATTGTTAATAAAACTACTCCTAATAGAAAAGATAAAGAGTCCTTTCCTTTCATTAAATAGATTCAAAAAACTACTCCTTTAGACATTGAAGCACTAAAACTCAAATATGTTTCTGAATAGTAGCAATAAGATAGTAACAACCAAGAATCAAATGAATTTGGAGTACAAAATTTGGATAACATAGATTACTCCTAATTTGGGATAGAAGTTACTGAAGGAGATTAGTAAGATTAAAAATAAGAAAGCAAGACTGAATAGAAAGAAGAAATTCCATTAATAGCTTAAAAGGAATTTCGTAGTTCCCTTCTATGTGAAATTTACGAAATTTATTATTTTCTTTAAGTAAGAAGCAAAGAACTTAAGAGTTAGCAAATTTCCCATTAGCAAATAGAATATTAGGGGGAAGTAAAGCTACCAGAATGGGAAAAATTCATAGCAGAAATTCTACAAAGTCTAAAGTAGCCAATGTTGTAGCATTTTATACTCCTTCATACAAGTTAAGTCTACTTTTAGTCTATTTTAAATGAGATGGTTGCTTGATCAAATCTTATTTAGAGAAAAAAAGAGCAATTAGCATAGAATTAAAACTAGAAGGTTCAGATTAATAAATAAATTACTGAATCAGAAAAATAAAAGAATGAATTATAAGGCGAAATTTAGCAGTTGAAAGAAAGATTTGAAAAGGAAGTAAGCGAAATTTTTAAAGGCTATACGGCTCAAGTAGTAGGCTTGTGATATATTTACTAAATAAACTTAAGGATAATTAAATTTAATAAAAATTAGACTTATTTAATACTTTTATATTAAGCTTCTCTCTTTTAGAAATAGTCTGCTATTTATAATTATAAACAGATAAAATCTATTTGTAACCTATTTAGTATGTGTTAGTAGCAATTATTCTAATTTTATTTTTGTAGAATTATCAGCAAATACAAACCTAACCGATTGATGATTATTCTTACTGTTTCAATTTTACATTATATAGTACTGAAAGCTCAAAAATATTGCCTTATATCATTTCTTAACTCACTAAAGTCAAACTTGTTTAAATTATTCAAAAGAAAGATTTGCAAATAGCTCATATTTAGACTATACATTTTAACTCATCAAAAGTTAAATTTTCCTATATCATAGAATTAGCATTTGTAGTTATATAATCTTATAAGATATTTACTAACTATATAACTAAATTTTTTAATTTATATTCAGATAACTAGCTAGCATTTCCATATCTAAGGATATTAAACATCAAGAATACTTATATATAATTAAGCAGCATTTCAATTACATTAATGAAGTAATGAAATATTTAAATTAGTATTGTAATCCAAATATTAATCAATTGATATATTTTAAAGAATAGCAACTTTTGTGATTTTAATATGTGAATAGTAATTATTTACTTCTAATTAACTAACTTCCTTAATAGGAAATAATCCAATATACCATCTTTAAGTAAATCTTGATATGTTTAATGCAGTATTTGAGATTTTCCTTTTTTAATAATAAAATTTTACAGCTTGAAAAGAGGGAAAGCTAGATAGATAAAGGGATAAGTTTAAAATTTAAAATTAAGTTCTTCATATTTAAATTAAAAATTGTTGTCTAATCAAGAATATTTTTTCTCGTTAGCCTAGAAAATCTTCTATCTCTCAGTAAGATGCTACTGATTAAATTGCTCGAATTTAGATTCATATTTCTAAGCAAACTCAGCTCCTTCTTTTTCTAAAATCTGAGCTTTCGCAGTTTCTTCGGTTAAGAAGTATCCTTAATCTTTTGCCTCTTTAACTTTTTGAGCAATTTATCTTTTAAACTAAAGTTTACCCAATCTCCTTCCCTTACTTGTTAGCAAAAGAGCATTCTTTTTCAAAATATCAAAATTTCCATCATCTTTGAAGAACATTTGTCTGATCAAATTGGCAAGACCTCTTGGATATTCTCCGGATTTAGTAATTTCGTAAATTTACTTAATAGATTTCTACTCAAGAATAACTTAAATCTAAGTTCTTGGTCTAGTCATGTGTCCCATTTTACCTTTTGCATGAATCTTTATTCTTCTGATAGGTGTGTTTCTTCCTGTTATTACAGTCTTAACGAAAAGTCTCTATTAATCCATTAGACTGTTATTTATTGCATTTGATTTCGCTGCCTCAAGAGCTCTCATAATAAGTTTTGAGGATTTCGTATCTTGAGCATCTAAGAAAGAATAAGCGTCATAATAAGACATTCCTATTATTCTTTTAGCATATGGAACTGTCTTTTTAACTGAAGTTTTTTGAGCTTTCAAAGTGGCACTAGTAACAGGATTTATTTCTCTCTACTCATATTTTTATCTATGATCTGTTATTACAAAATCAGGCTATTAAGGTTTAGGAATAAACTCAGGCTTAAGCAAAAATTCTGTAACTTAAGTCTCTTGAATTTCAAAACTTTTTTTAGCTGGCATGTATAAAAGCTTTCTTGGAGTTTCATGCATAGGTGGTGGAGGTGGAGCTTTCTTCTACCACGCTAATGAAATACTAGACATATAGTTTCTAGCTAGGAACTAGCATCTATTAAGCAGCATTTTTATAAGCTTTTAATTTAAATTTTCATTTCACTTTAATAGATTATACGCTCTTACCTTATCCCTTGTATACTTATTACCCAATAACTCACTGAAAAATTATTAACTTCCTTACTTAAGGCAATAAAACATGCTCCCTTCTAAAATAAGACAGTTCATAACTATGTTATTTATAAAACTGGGATACTAATAAGATGCTTACTAATTTATTAAGTTGTCTTTATTTGACTGGTATGCTCATATCAATATGTACAATCATCTAATAAAATTAAGGTATAAGTAATAAGATCATAAAGCCAATCCAAGCTATTAGAATGACGATAAATAACTAATAAAGGATACATTTAGCAAGTAAGTCACTTAAAGATAAGTGGAAGCAGGTATATATTTAAATATAAATAAAAAGGGAATTTCAGCATTAAGGATGGAAGATTTTATATTTAAATTGAAATAAAAATGATTAATAGACTTCCTGAACTTATTACTTAAGAAGACACCGAATCTCCTCTATAGGAAAACGATGTTAAAATTACTATCGAAGGAAAATTTGGAGATTTCTCTTAACTTAAGCAAAAATTTCACACTCATATTGATGAAATAAAATAGAACCATGAGACTATTAAAACTTTACACGATCAACATCAGTAAAATACTCATAATCCTGAAAAAGAAAAAAGTCTCAGAGCTCAAATTTAAAAGAAGTTCGACGAAGTTCTTGAATTTTAAACGTAAGCAAAGTTAATATTGGATTAAATGGTGGCTGATATTAAAAAATCTGAAAATAAAGAAGATGCTCAGAAGAAGCAAGTAATTTTGAAATCTTTGGCAGGAAATTTAAAGGATTCAGTTGAAGAATCCTAAAAGTTAGAAGAGATATGTAAAAATTATTTGAAAGATATGTGGAAAAATAAACTTACAATTGTAGGAGCTAAAGATCTCACCAAAGAACAAATAGAGTAATATTGTGAAAATCCTGAAGAAGGAGAATAATATTTAGTTCAAAAAATCTAGGGAAGAAGCTTTTAGCTAATAAACTAAGTAAATGATCTGAAAGATAAATTGAAAGATATTTAGACTTTAAATAGCATGACTAAAAAATTACACAACCTATTTGTTTATTGTGCCGTTTTAGTCTAATAGCATACTGAAATTTTAATTTAAGTTGATAAGAATGTTTCCTAAGCTGCTGAAGATATTAAAAAAGGAGCAGACGAGTTAACAAAGGCCAACTAGTATTAGAAGGATGCAAGAAAGAGGAAATGCTGTATTTTAGTATGCGTTCTAATTCTTTTAGCAGTTGTTCTAGCACCAGTGTTAGGAGGTACGCTTGGCTCAGCTTGATTCTGTTAATTTTCTATTTTATATATAGTTATAAAATCATCAGTAAGTAAGTTGTTTTCCTTAAAATAAAAGCTAGTCACTGTCTATAAATAAAGTCAAATAAGAATTAAAATATCTTAATATAATTAAATAAAGCTAGGAGACATTCTAATAGAGGATAAACTTATAGCTTTCTTATTAAAGGTTTGCAAATTCTATATCTATTTTAAATAAAAATATAGTATAATTACAGACTTTAATATCATCTTTTTAATCTATTCAATTACTTTATATATTCCCTCTATAATCTAGAACTTGCACTTACTTAAGAAATTTATAAACTCTAGGAATTATCACTAGCACATATATGAAAGCTAGAGAAATAGTTATCATTAAAACAACAAAAGTAAATTTTGTATTATAGTAGTTAGTGTAGGAAAGAGAAGCTTATTAATTAAAGCTATAAAATTAGCAAATTATTCATGAAGGTTAATTACTCTTTAAATGTGCTTCATTATATATATAGGATTTAATTTATATTAGTAAAACGATATTTTTCTTTTAAACTTAAGCATTTCATAATTAAACAGCACTATCTTTAGTTCTAATTCATAACTAATCTAAAAGCAAACTTATATACTTTATTACTTAGTTTAATGTATTAAAGCCTCTATAGTAAGCAAATTGCTTAAATAAAATATTGAAATAGGTATAATTTATGCTTTAAGTAGAAAGTTCTAGTAATAAATTTAAGAGGTTGTAAATAATTGCATTTAGATAGATAGCATAGCTAAATTAAAAATCTTATTATTATTAAGATTTGTATATGCAAGCTTAGCTAATTAGCTCTATATGCCTTACTCTTACAACTTAATGCTTAATTCCCTTTAAAATAATCTTTATATATTTCTAAAATTAAAAGAGTTAGATATTTTAAAATTTATTTATTTAGCTCAATCCCAAGTTTAAGATTAAACTGGTTTGAAGATACAATAGAAGCCCTTGAAGAAGATAATTAAAATAATAGTTGGTAGCTTTGCTTGCTTATAAAGAATATATGGCTGCCAATAAACTCAAATATGAAAAGATAAAACTAATAAGTTAAAACTAACACTACAGTTATACTTATATCCCTAAGCTTTATTAGTATAAACTAAATTAATTTTAAACTAAATAAGAGATTCCTTCATATTTAGGCTTTTTAAATCTAGTTATATGAAGTTACATTAATTTTATATAATATAAGGCTAATTTTATACAAAGGTATTATAATGATAAAAGTCTAGTTAACTAAAATGAGAAGTATAAGTTGATAAATGCTAAGCAGCATTTCAAACTCTTAATATAAATAGCTTTGGTATCTAAAATGGATAATAAAGATGTAAGATATTAATTATATATTAAGAAGCACATTAAGATTAAGCATTAAAATTATAGTTATATAGTCTACATTAAGTAAATCACTTTAAGTACAAAGTACTATTATATTTTAATTATCATTTAAACTAAGAAGCTTCTTGCAAAATGTAAGTATTCCTTACAAAGTAGTAAAGAAAAACTTTAAAGCTTTATTAAAGGTATCAAATACTATAACTGGCTACTTTAAAAATGAATTAAAATTATATAAAAGGAGCAAGAAATAAAGCTTTAGCACTAATAAAAGAAAAATTTACTCTATATGCAAAAGGCAATACTATGTATAATGAAGCAGTTAATTAAAGCTATAAGCTTAAATGATAATTTAAGTTTAGAATATTAGCAAAGGAGCAAAAAGAATAGCTATGTATAGTTAAAATCCTTGGTAGTTTATTAGCATTGGAATTAATTTATAGATATTCATGCTTATTGTTGAATATGGATTAATTTCCAAATAATAGTCATAACATGAATGCTGATTATTTATTGAATAGATAAAGACAAATAAATTCATAAATTCAATTTGGAACTGAAGTGGCTTAAAACGGACAGCAGCAATAAAAATAGCAGAACAAGCATAGTGAAGTCAAAAAGATTTAATAAGATCAGAAAGTAAGTGCGTAATAGTAAAAATCAGTTGAAAAGCACATTCCTTCTAAAAGCATGACTTAATAAGATTTTGATAAGCTTAATATAAAAAAAGAAACGTAATCTTAAAATGAGAATCTAAGAACAAAGTCAAATGCTCCTCGTAAAAGAAATAATAATAATGCAAAAGGATATTATTCTTAAGAAAAATCCAAGACAGAAGAACTTAAAGAAAGACGTAAATAACAAAATAGCAATTTTGCTACTTAGTATAAAGATATTCCAGCAAGCATGCGCTTTATTTAAGAGATGTATAGCTAGAACGTAGCTTTTAATTAATAGAACGAGCAGATAGTGTAATATTAATAAACTAAATCTAAGAAAGAGAATAAAAAGCAATAAGAATAGAAAAAATAGTTTTGATTCAAGACATAGAGTGATGTTACGATTACTAAAGAAAAACTTGCTAAGACTAATAATACGATATTTTAATAGAACGCATCAGAAACAAAAAAGCTAGATTTATAAGGATCAGATATCTTCAATACGTCACATAGAAGCGATTAAACTTTAGATTAATAAAATTGAGTTGAGATTGAAAAGCAAGAGAATTAAATTCGAAGCTAAGCTTGTAGCCCATATGAAAAAAGGAATTTTTCAAATTTAATGAATAAAAAACCTGCTTTAAGCGTTGGTAATAAAAGTTTCGACTAAGATGAAAAAAATTGTATAATAAATTAGAATGACTGAATAAAATCTTCTAACTACCATGTTCCTAAAAGTTGTAAGCAAATTACTAATCCAAGAGAATAATATGTTCAGCAAGTTCTTAATCCAAAAGAAAGCATAAAAAATAGATTCTCGAAAATAAAAGAATCAAAAGAAAAAAAATTAGAATAGCAGAGAAAGCAAGAGGATTAATATAGAAAGAAACTAGAGAGCTTCAAAAAAAACTAAATAGATGTTTTAAGTTTCAATTTTAAGAATAATAGTCAGTAAAATATAACTGAGCAATATTTAAGAAACTTAAATTCTGAAGGTGTTCAGATAGTAAGCGTAGAAAATAAAACTAACCCTTTATCAAATTTAAGTAATGGAGAAGGAAGTATAGTAGTTAGAATCAGCAGTTAAGAAAATTCTGATATTCTTGAGCGATTCTAGCAGTAATTGCAATAGTAAGGTATCAACCTCATTTAAAAAACTTCTAAAACACTAGCCAAGAAATAAAGCGATATTAGTGACGTTAAGAAAGAACTTCAGATGGAATAATTACTTGGAATCTAAAGACAAAACAATTTAAAAAAGTAAATAACTGAGAAAATGCAAAATTTAACTAATAATTAGCAGGAAGTAATTTCTAAATTAAGCGATTGTAAAATTTCACAGATTACAAATGATGAATATAAAACTACAAAAGAATTAAATGTCTTTAGAACTGAAATGTATCCAATCAAACCTAGTCCTGTTACTAGAAATAACTTGAATAAGCATTAAAAAGATTAAAATATGAAAAGTGAAAACTATGGGGCAAATTAAGAGAAGCCTACAATATTAACAAGCACTAAATCTTCAAGAGAAACTACTCCTAATGCAAAATCTGATGGGTCTAAAATAAAGCAATTATTTTAAGGAAACAAGCTTCAAAGTACTAGTTTTTCCGGATCTTCTTTTTCAGGAACTTCATAATAAAAGTAACGATCATCAGAAAAATGGCTTAAAAATTTAATGAGTCTTAATAGAAAGAAATGAACATTTGCTTTTCATATATTTCTCTGATTTAAAAATATCTTTAATCTTTTGAGAAAAATAATTCATATTCTTTACTTTTAAGCTTTTAAGAATTATCAATCTACTTATAACACTTTAACCTGAGATATAGTCTGTAAATAATGAATTAAATAGAAAATTAAGAGAAGAATGCCTGTTAGCATTATATTAATTAGAAGTTTAGCATTAAGAGTGATCTGATTTGCTAGGATATAGTTAAGAGCTAATTGGAGACTAAATCCATAGTTGTTGTAAACGTATAAAAATATTTAAATGAACATAGTATTTTAAAACTTTACATTTAGATCAACATTTTATTTAAAAAATGTGGTCGCTCAAAGCTTTATAATTCTCTCGCTAATTTGCTAAGTTTTCCAGAGATAAACCACATTTAAACATAGGAACGATTGGTCATATTGATCATGGAAAAACAAGTTTAACTGCAGCGATAACTAAGTATTTAGAAGGACGAAAGCTAGCAAAGTACATGGCTTATGATATGATTGATCGTGCTCCAGAAGAAAAAGCCAGAGGTATTACAATTAATACGGCAACTCTTGAATACTAGACAGATAAAAGACATTATTCGCATATGGACTGCCCTGGCCATGCAGATTACGTCAAAAATATGATAACTGGAGCTGCTCGTATGGATAGTGCAATTCTTGTAGTATCAGCTCCTGATGGAGTTATGCCTTAGACAAGAGAACATGTACTTTTGGCCAGATAAACTGGTGTTAAAAATATAGTTGTTTTCATCAATAAATGCGATTTGATGGCAGACAAGGAGTTGCTTGAAATTGTTGAAATGGAAGTAAGAGAACTGCTTACTAAATATGAATTTGACGGAGAAAATGCAGCAGTAATAAAGGGAAGTGCTACATGTGCACTTGGATCAGGAGATCAGTCTTCTGGATTTTCTATGAAAGAAATAGGGGATTTGTTAAATGCTATGGATGATAAGCTACCTCAACCACAACGTTCTGTAGATAAGCCATTTTTGCTTTCAGTAGAGACAGTATTTCAAATTGCAGGAAGAGGTTGCGTTGTGACTGGAACTGTTGAAAAGGGAAAAATAACTCCAGGCACTGAAGTAGAAATAATAGGCTATTAAAAATAGCCTTTGAAATCAACAGTAATTTCAATGGAAACTTTCAATAAATAGTTGGATTATGTTGAATGCGGAGACAACTGTGGAGTTTTATTAAGAAATATAAATAAAGAGTAATTAAACAGAGGAATGTGTGTTGTTAAGCCTGGAGCTTATGATGTAAACTTTAACTTTGAAGCTTAGATGTATATTCTCACTGAAGAGGAAGGTGGCAGAAAGAAACCCTTTTTTTCAGGTTTTAGACCACAATGCTTTATAAGAACAGCTGATGTGGCTGCTTACACTACACTTCCAGCAGACAAAAAAATGGCTGTAGGCGGAGATCATTACTCTGGCAAATTCAAACTTACAATGCCTTTGCATATTCACGAAGGATTAAGATTTGCATTACGAGAAGGAAGTTGCACAGTGGGAGTAGGTGTCATTAATAAAATACTACCAGATGAACAAGAAGATTTGGAAGCTGATAAGCAAAGAATGCAGAAAAAATTAGCCAAGACTTCAAAGAAATGAGAAACCATATAAATATTTAATCTTAAAATTAATTTGTAGCTTTTGCTTGCCTATGATAAATTCTATGTATTCAATTCTTTCCTCTAATATTATAAATTAAAATATCCTTGACTCTAATAATACTCTTAATACAGAAAAATCACTAAAATACATCCTTATAAAATAAAATATTTTCTAAAATGTTATATAAAGAATATATTACTTAGAAAGGATATACTTTGTATCCTGTATGTAAAGCAATCTTTTAATTAACCAGAACGAAGATACTTGCTCTTTTAATAATTTAAATTAGTTAGATTTAATTAGAAACAATGGATTGCTTTTACCTAGTTATATAAACTATTAATAATTGTAACTTTTCTTTAATAATATCCTATTAATTTCAATTGAAATAAAGCTATTCAAGAAGTGTATTTTTTACTTCATCATAGCAAATAAAATATATCTTCTGCTATAAATAGGTTTAGTAATGAAATACTTTAGGAATGCTTATTTAGCATGATAGTCTGGTAATAATGTATAATTAGTAGTTTATAATTCTTATAGAATTATTTAAACTAAGTAAAATACTTCTATTACATAGCTAATAGTATTAACATCTTAAAATTAAGCCAAATGCTTATTAAAAGGTTATGAATTGATAAATTAATTAAGTTAAGTATATGTATGCTTAAACAACAAGTAAGGTATTTATTCAATTTATATAAAATAAATAGATTTTAATGCATAAATTAATGATTGATGCATTAAATAAAGCAGAAATTTAAGTTAAGCTGTTTTATGAAATATTTGAACTTAAAATTCATAAGGATAAAAATGGGAGAAATAGCTTCTTGTATTAGACCTAAGATGGATGAATGCTTGACTGATAAAGAAAGAATTAGTTTAATTTATATTCATAGCCAGCTTTCATCAAATTAGATGACGTACAGCCAACTTTATTATGAGCTAAAGGAGATATTTAGAAATTAAGGCAAAAAGGTAGCCCCCAGTCTTATTTATGATTGACAAGGAATAAAATACTGATTAACCAATTAAACCTTAAAAAGCAACAATGAAATAATAAATCTAGACAAACAATCTTTCCTTAGATTATGAAAATAAAAGGGAATTTATAAAAGATAGCAAACTTATGCCATCTGTTGTGAAGTGAGGAATGGATACAACTTTGGTCACAAATTTTCTGGCTTATAAACATAAAGCTTAGTTTAAAAGTTTTCTTGCCTTTTTTTATTTTTGATAAATCAAATAGTTAAATTTGCTCTATCCTTAACAAATTATACCTTTCTTTACTTTACATTAAAAAAAAGTTGAATAAAGTCAAGTTCAAATAAAAGCATCTAAGTAATTAGTATTCAAATTAATGCTATAGGTTATTGAATAAACTTTTATATATCTTAATTTGCTTTATTAGCTGCTAGATACTTTTTTATAACTCTTTATTTTATTATATTTAACTGCACTCTATCTTAAATAGTAATTTGCTTCGTTTTAATAAGCACTCATTAAATAAAATTTAGCTAGATTTAATAATATCCATACGATATTTTAAAGTAGTTTTAGCAAGAATATTTTATAAATAGATGAAAAGATTTATTGTAATAGTAAAATGAGAGTATGAATATATTGATGAGAATTATTTATTTTTTAATTTTCTACTAAATAATAGAGTATCAGGGATCAATGCATAATCCTTTCTCCCATAATTGAAACGAAGATTCTGCGATATTTTTCTATAACTCCATAAAACTTTTAAGCAAATTTATTAATTCTTAAGCTCTTCTATTACGAAAATCCTTAACTTCATTTAGCAGTTAATTAGAAATTTCGTTTAACTTTTCTTGAATTTCTTCTTTTCTTGTTTCACATTACTAAATTTCAGGCTAGTTCTATATAAATAATATAAAATTACTCCTCAAAATCCAGATTGTTTCTATCTTTTGCTTTGTAAATCCTGGTCACATTGAATAAATTTATCAAGGAAGTTTTATCGTCTATTCAAAGCTTCTCTCATGGATTATACATACCTTTTTAAATCCTCAAGTGGTGTTTCAAACTTATCTTTAAGTAAAAATGAGAATTGCCTTGTTTTCTCATTCTACTCCTCGCAGGAATTAGCTGATAATTTTAGTTGGGTTTAAGTTTTTAATACAAATGAGTTTTCAGGTAATTGTGTAAGTGAGTTAGTTTCATTAGGCAGTTAATTACAAATATTCTAATTATATTTGTTCTCTATTTTGCTGATTGTCTAAAGAGACACTCCTACTTCAAATAAAATTTGAGATTCTTCCAACTTTTTAGTCACTAAAATTTTAGATTGTTGGTGAATCTAGGTGAGTTAGTTTTCTAGTTCTTTAAAATATTAATTAAGCATATCAAATTATTTGTCTGCTTCAGTTTTATTATAAGTGCTATTTGATCCTATGCCTGTAAAGCTACTAGTAAATCCACTAGTATAACTGAAGACAGAGGTAGATATATTAGTAAATGTGGAATATCAGTTCTAGTTTTAATTATTTTTGCTAGCTTCTTAATTATACATCTACTTAGCTACTTCAAATTCTTGCAAGCTTTTTTATACAAAATTTAGAAATTCTTCAGTATTTCCTAGTATCTTATGCTCTCTGCAATCATTCAAGAATCTTTCTAAACCTTATTATCTTTATTTCAAGAAAGAATCTTGATCTGAAGTCAAGTAGTTTAGAGTTTTGTTTATCTTTTCAGGAATTGGAGGAATTAAGCATCCTGGATACTTTTCGCACAGACGTTCTCTTAGCCAGTCAAAATTAGAATATCTATGTTGAACTATATGATTGCTTGAGGTAATTTAAACTCCATACACTTCATAAGAATTAATACCACTTCCCATTTTAATAGGGGTATGTACTGTAATTTTACCAGTTTTAGGAATAAATTGATTTTAAGAAAGTTATTAGCTGATATTCTAGGGCAAGGATTAAGGAATATTCTTAAGAGGTAGCTACTATTTTTATAAGCTACTATTTCTCTAATCAGCTTTTTTCTATTTACTTTCTTTATTAGTTTTACTAATCTATTTCTCTCTGTTTTGAGTAGTCATTTCTTTAATCTCAATTTTATCTACTTTATTTCCTTTTTCTTGTTTCTTCTGAGCTTTGCCTTCTTCCTCACTGAAATCAAAGCTAAAGCTATTTATTTACATTAATTTCTTATAAATCTATTAATTTTGAGTTTAGATATAGCATAATCCAAGAAATAAAACACCTATTAATTTCTTAGAAACTTCTATATTAAGTATCTAACTTTAATTAACTTTTTTATAAAGCTTAAGATATAATAGTTCGCTTTTCTGATAAAAGCTTACATATGAATAATGATTCAGTACTAAATAAAGTTAGTATAACCATGATTTAGTATTACTAATAGAAATATTATTCTTTACTTTTAAAATACTCTTTATTATTTATATTTCAGTCTTGATAACTTTAAACTCCTTAATGTACTTATAAACTATGCTCCTTTATTTATCTTTTACTATATTTATATAGTCTTTAAATAGGAAGAAATTAAGCAACTTAGTTGAGAATCAAGTTGAGTCTGATTGTAGATTTCAGTAATGATAAAGATTTAGTGAGAAGACATATAAGTGAGATATATATAATATTACTCTTTTAGAAATGTAATGAAAATATTAAAAATTGATTAAGAAAATGATTTATGCAATTAATCTCTGCAAATACCTTTAACTTAGTTTTATTATTTTTTATTATATTATTGAAAAAATAAACTAAAGTGATTAGTGAACTTAACTCATTTAATTTATGATAAAGTCAGTCTATTGGACTGAGGATTTCTTTATCTAAGTTTTTATATTTTTGTTTCATTTCTCTTTCAAGAATTTTTATTTTGTTCTTTCTTTTTTTGTAGTTTTGATTATCTAACCAGATTTAGCTTTAACTACTTTCTAGAATTTATTGGCTTATTCCAAATACCTTTTGCTATTACACTGTCATATGAGAACTTGCTTTTTCTTTAATTTTATTTTGTTTAAAAGCTTCAGCTTTCCCTTAATACTTATTTGCTAGAGGAGATTCGTTGCATCTATCAATTTTGTGCTCCAGTTAATTAAGTTGGTAGTCTAGTTTAAAATTAAACTTTGAAAGCAAAGGAGGTTCTTTTAAAAGTTAAAAGTTCATCTTCTAAGGTTAAGGACTAAATAATTGATTATATTGTCTTAAAGAATTTTAGCCAATCAAAAGAGGCTTAAGTCTTAGCTTCGTTTTCCCTTATAAGCGTAATTTAAGTTTGTCCTGCTAGTTTTGAAGGTTTAGATCTAATATAGGTAAACTACGCACAAATTTACTCTTTTTAGTTAAATTATTCTTTCTCTTGCTTATTCAATCAGCTTATATCTAATTCTGCTCTTTAAGTACCAATAAATCCTCCATCCAAATTTTTTCATTTCCAAAGTAAGTTTGAACAGCTTTTTGCATTTTGCATATAAAGTTTGAATTATATTACTAAAAATACTTAAGAAAGATAATAGAAGGAAGGTAAGAATTAATGATAAATGAATGTGATAAGGATAGTAAAAATAAGCTTTTTTAGCACTTTTAATATTTCACTTTTTATCTTATTTTCTATTAATAAGAATTCCTATAAATCCTATAACTACTATCTATTTCTATTTAGGCACTAACAACCTACTTTGCTCTATTTTATTTTATCAAAGTCTTTTAATAGTCTAGTATGATCTCAATGTAGATAGGGTATTTGACAGTATTTAATGATCTCTTATATTGTAATAGATGAGCATGGATTTTAATTGAAATGTATTTATTAGACCTTTATTTATTATATCGCAAATTAGATTATATTAAAAGCCAGAGTGTTCAATATAATTTTAATAATGCTCAATATAATTGAAAATTCCTTGACTAATATGTTATCATAACTCTCTGTCTAGTACTAAGTATGTTAATTTACATGTTTATTACATTAGGTGATGGAGTTATCTTTAGTAGATTATTTACTATCTTTATAAGGAAAGAAAATTAATTCATAGTAAAATGTTAATTAAAAGCTTATTTGCAAGTTAAAGTAATTAGAACTGTAGAATGTTAATGAAACTATAAAGTTTAGATTAATAATAGCTTTTGACTTTCGTTTAAAATAATTTCTTAAATCAAATGTAATTAAAGAGCCGAATCTTATCCTGTTATTATCAAAGCAACTTCAAAGCATCATTTTCCTCTAAATGGAAATTATGGTTTATTTATCTATCACTTAACTGACTTTTGGATTGCTAATTTTTTCTCTTTTATAAAGTAGATTAATAATCTTACTCTAATTTATGAATAATTTTAGCATGTGATTTTTTCATTAAAGGACAGCTTTTCAGTCTAGATAGTACAGTAATATTTTTTTTTAATATCTTAAAATTATTTAAATCTATATATTTCCTTCTACTGGTTGCTTAGTCTAAAAATGTATAAATTCTTTCCTTTTTTAAGTTTACTTCGTTATTTTCTGTTAATAAGTTGTAATAGTTTTTTTAATTCTTTTAGCTAATTTTTCTTTCGCTTTAACTCCCATTTTACTCAAAGGGGAATATTAAATCTGCAGATTTAATAGATTTGCTCTCTTTATGGATTAAATCATACTAGTTAAACTTATCAGTTTTTTTCTTCATAGTTTAGGAAATAACTTAGTCAATTATCTTCTTCTTTTAGTCTAAAAGACTTATTCTTAATCCTCTTTTGCTATCTATTTTAGGGAAAGTCTAGTACTTGATAGGAGATTCGTTATGATGCTATTTGGTGCTGCTTATTGCATACCTTTAGTTTTATTTTAACTTCATTGCTTTAATTATAACTAGAAAATGAATGCTAAACTCATTTAAGTGGTATTAGCTTAAATTCTTTTTAATGCCATATATTTATCTAAGCTTAACTCTTCTTAAGTTAACTGAAAGTGTTCGTTCCTAAGTCATTAAATAATTTGAGAACTATTTGATGATTCGAGTGTATAGAATTAAATATTCTAAATGTGGCTTAAGTAAATATTAGAGACATAAGTTAAAAGCTAGATTAAGAATATAAAAAGGTATCTCTTTTATAAAATTATAAATAGATGTTGTTAGGTGTTCAATTTTATTATCCTTCATGAAACTCAGTTAATTTTTTTGATGCATGTGCAGCTTCACTTTCAAGTCCTGCTTATAGAGCTTCTTCTATGGCTTATTTTAATTTTTAGATGTTTTTAGACATTAAAGCTTCTCTTAAATCCTATTTAATTTTCTGAATAGTTTAACTATCTACTTTCTTCTTTTCTGGATTAGCAGTCACTGTTTTCATACCAACAGTGCTTGCTGGAACAGTACTTTGCTGCTAGTTTTATTAATAAAGTCCAGTTTTAGGTTATTATATCTGTTGCTACGAATTTGGAAGAGCTTGCTAAGTTTTAGGATCTTAGCGAGGTCCATAAGCAGCGTGACGAGGACCATGAGTAACACCTTTGAAATTATCCTCGCCTGATTATTTTCTAGGAGGTTTGAGTGCCAATTGTTCTAGTTATTTCCTTAATTCTTCATTAGTCTTTTCCAGTAATTAGACTTTATTCTTCTCTAATTCATACTTTTCTTTCCAAAGATTTACTTCTTCTAATAATTTTTCCAACTCCATTTTATATTCAATAGCTCCTTAATTTAAGCTATTCAATAAATACGCTAAGACAAACATATTTAAACTACCTACTCATATTTTTCAACTCTATCTACTTTCAAATTTTACGCTTTAAATTTAAAAGAGCGGTAAAAGATAGAAACGTTATAAAAATTAGTCTTAACTTTGCTTTAAGAATCAATATACATTAGTTGAGACTTACTTAGACTTAAAAATAATAAGTCAAGATAGACTTTATTTTAATTAGCTTTGATCTTTTTATTTAAATAGCTGATTAAAACTAGGAAGTCATGCAGTAGAAGAAATTAGTATAAAGATCAAATTTAAACAAAAAGTCCTGACTCTATCACAAAAACTAAGAAACGTATTTCATAAAAATAGCATCGATGTTAAAATTCCTGCAGTACCAAATCCAGCCTACTTTCCTTTTCCATAATCTGCTTTATTAAATATAAAATTGTAATTATGGGATTCATTTCTATGTCAAGCTCAGAACCAAGTTATTTTGCCTTTCATTCATTTTCTAGCTTTATTAGAAGTTATTTATGAGACTCTAAAATCGTTGGATGATAATGTTGAAAGACTCTTGGTATTTGTCAGTATATGTTTTATTTGTACATAAAAGAAGGTCTAAGATTTAGAGGCCATATTCAATTTCAATTGTTTCAAATTTATCTTAAGGTATGATTACTTGCTAAAGCTCGTATAATACATAGTCAAAGGCAGATTAATCACTTATCATTCCTAGATAGTTAATATTCGCTCCTAATTCAAGCAAAAGTTTGGTGCATGACTTTGATAAATTTTTTACAGCAACTTGAAGTAAAGTTTAACCATAGCAACTTAACTCTGAAAAGTAGCCATTAACGTTAGTAACATAGTCTTCCATGTATTTTTTAAGTAAGTCATCATTGTCAGCATAGATTGTAGCCACTATTAATTCTTCATGCTAAAAATTAGGAATTGGATTTAGTCTAAGTGACATATCTCAATGTCCTGGTGTAACTAATCCTGTTAAAAGCAAATATTCAGACACCCTCTTATTTCCATATGCAGCTGCATAGTCAAAAGCTGTGTAGTTCTGGGTGTCTCTTGTAGAAACATCGCAAAACAAATTGTCGACTAAAAACTTAGCTTTGTTTCTATATCCCTTAATTGAGCAATGATGAAGAAGTGTTTGTCCATTTTTATCTTATAGTTAACTAGGAAAAACTCCCTCGAAGCTTAATTCTTTTCATTACTAGAAATTAGCATACTTACATGCAAAGAATTTTTATTAATCATTCATTTTCTTAAAATCTTCTACATTAATATCGTAGCTATCCTTATCTCCATCGCTCTCACTTTCAGGTTATTATTACTACTAATTCTCAGCAATTGCTTAAGAGCTTGCTTCTATAAACTACATAGTTTCTTCCTGCTAATCTAAACTTTCCTAATTTTCAACTTCGCGGGATAATCTCATTATAAATAAATTAAAGTGATTTAACCAATAAATCTAAATATAAGCAGCACTAATTATACTACTCTAGTTCAAATTCTATCCTTCTATAACATCCACTATCATACTTACTTTTCTTCTATTTACTATGATATATCTTTAAAATGTATTATATTAAGGTAACCTTTATATAAGAGCTGGTTGCAGTTATATAGTAGAAGTATAAGTAGTATATGTATATTTAAATAAAATAATAAAAGCTTAGCTTATGATTAGCTAAATGCTTAAAATTTAAATACAGCAGGAGAATAATTAAGTTAAGAAAGCCCTCCAAATTTAAATATAGCAGGATATTTAAATAGACTGAATGGTTAATAATATATGTAAATATCGAACTTACCAATGATGATGACAAGTTACGATACCTTTACTAAATCTGCTCTTAACTCAGAAGCCTAGATAGCTAGTGAGAAAGAATTGCTTAGGAAGATTAATATGCACTTTAAGTAATATATGATAGACTTCGAGATAAAGCAAAGCAATCTTACTTAAGCTAAGCTCTTGAGTGCTATTTCTATTCTACTTGGCTAATTGTTATCTTCTGATATTGCAATTGAAGATCCAAATGAAGTCCAAAAATGGATTGAAATTCTTAATTATTAAAAAAGACTTAAAATTAAATAAATCTAAACACCTGCTACGAAAGCAAATTTGAGACCTTGCTTGTAGTTCTTAGATTTTATTATTAATAGAAAGTATGAAACTGAAGAGTTTCTTGAGGACTGGAATCAAATAAGCATACTGTAAGAGAATTAATTACCAACAGAAACTCCAATATAATACATTGAAAGAATCAAAATGCAAATTGAGCAAGAAACAGCAGAAGATATTATAAAGGCTTTTAGGAAATATGAGTAAGGATAGCCAGATGACGAATAAATATTATAGAACAGCAGAGATAAGTTACTATCACTGATCTAAGTATAAGAGTAAAGATATGAAATACTCTAAAGCTTATTAAAGAAATAAATTGCTCATATTGAATCACTAAAAAGCCAATAAAACTAAACTAACCTTTTAAAAGAAGAAAATTAGAATTTCGCTAGGTAAATTGAATAAAAGCAGCAAGAGTTATAGTTATTGTAGCAGCAACTTGCAAAGGAATAAATCGCATGTGAAGATCTGGCCCAAAAGGAAAAGCATTTAACTAATAAACTGGAAGCGGAAAAGAAAAATTTAGACTTGAAAACTTAAGAGTTAGGCAAATAGAGAGAAATAATAGGAGAAACTCCTCACAAGTTAAATGACTAAATTGATAAATTTGATCAAGAAATTGAAGTTCTTGAAAAACAAGTTTAAATAGAAAAATAGAAGTTAGATAATGAAACAGAATTACTTAAATACAATCTAGAAAAAGGACAAAACATAGCCAAGGAATTTAACTAAATAAAGCTTCATGAAACATAAAACCCATAAATGGATCAAATAAACGTTTCGGGGATTTTATTTAAAAAAGAAGAAGACAATTTCGATAAGAAAAAAATGATGGAAAAACTAATGTAGCACAGACAATGTGCTGAAGCTAATGCTATTGAAACAAAGAACTAAGAAAAATATTTCTTAGAAAAAATTAATAAACACAAGCAAAATATCTGCTCTTTACAGACTCTTTTCTAAGAACTTTCATAGTAATATGATAGCTTGCTAAAAGTTTCTTTTGATGAAGATAAAAATCGAATAAAATAGTTAAATTTAAAAGAATAAGAACTTAAGAGCTAAAGCTAATTGTTGACATAAAAGGTATAAAAGACGAAAAATAGGTTAGAAAAATATTAGCAAAGGTTAAGAGATAAATAAGCAGAATTACAAGAAGATATAGAGTATTATGATACAGAAATAAATCGTTACAAAGAAGACTTTGATTAGCAAATGAAAAATTATCAGGCTATGATCCAAGATGTTATAAATGAGGGAATAAGAATAGTTAAATTATAGAAAGGACTTGTCAAGATGAAAAATAAACTTTTCGAAAGTTTCTCAAATGAAGTGATGTCTTGATGATATGTTTACTTATATATTGTCTATTTTATATTCTTTAAGTTAACTTTATCTGTATTTGCATAAAAATTTCACTCTAAATTATTTAAATTCGTAAATAAACAAAAACCCCTTTTATATATAAAATTTAAAAAAGCATTAAAAAGCTTTTTTAGATTAAATAGGATAAATGTTTTTGATTACATTTAGTTATTATATCATAATCATTTGCTTAGATACATTCAAATCAATAAAGTATCCTAGCTAGTATCTCTAAATTTATTAA
Organism: Loxodes magnus; assembly: GCA_946699065.1. Classification (NCBI taxonomy): domain Eukaryota; phylum Ciliophora; class Karyorelictea; order Loxodida; family Loxodidae; genus Loxodes; species Loxodes magnus. Next base: position 258,871 of record CAMPDV010000051.1, on the reverse strand, counting down.
TATATTAAAAATAAGAAAAATAGGAATATATAACAGTAACAAATGTTTATTAAAAGCCTTATTTTCAACAGTATTTCTTTAATTATTCCTTTATTTTATTTAAATACTAAATTGAAATAATTAATAAAAGCTCTTATATAATTAACCTATATTTATTAAATAGAAAATTAGTTTAACGCTCTTTAGAAGAAAAATTGCTTTTTCTCATTAAATAACAAAATCCTTTAATTTTAATATCATTTAATCTGAGATTTAACTAGATATTAAATTTTTATCTTTATTATTATATTTTTATAAATGCAAGCATAGTAGTAATCATATTAATATTAAAATAGTTAGTTTTAAAGCTAACTTTAATCACTTCTATTTAGATTAGGATTATTATATAGAAAAATTTCTAATACTTAACAAAATAAAATATTATAGCCAGAAATTACTTATCTTAGAGTAGATCCTTCCAATTATAATAATTCAGAATTATTTCCAGCCTAGCAATAACTAACTTTATATATCTGGCATAATTATTTCAAAGGAAATTTCTTAAAATTTTTATTGACTTGAACGAGATAAAGATAGTTATCATTTCTAAAGAAAAATTTAGCAATCATGCATCAGCAGCTGCTAATATAGTAAGGAGACTTAAATATGAAGTAGTAAAGAAAAAGTATCTCTAACATTAATAAGAAACTATTAAAATTAAATGAAAGTCTTACAATCAATTAACTTACTTTGCTTATTCATTAGCTTCTAATTATTTTCCTATGATTTTATAGCAAATCAATATTTTAGATATTTTTATCATCTCAATTAATCTACAACTAATTCAATTACATAATACTGACTAAATTAAACTGAAATTTTAAGCAAAAAGAAACGAAAATGATTAATGACTTGATAGTTTAGACATTAATTAATTAAACTCTAATTAATTAATAGCCTTTAGTATTAAACTATTCATCTTATTAGTATTTACCTGCTTTAGTTCTTCTTTTAAATTGTTACTATTATCTAAATAACTAACTTTATATGATTTACTTAAGAAAGCTATCCTTTAGAAGTATAGAAGGCTATAGAAATAGACTAGCTAGATATAATTTGATTATATATATATTATTCTTAATTTCTTTGCTAGCAATTAAGACTTATATAATCAATACATTTAATCCTTCTTACTAAATTATAAATCAGCTAAGCATAATATCTCTTTAGAATAATACTAAAGCCACATTAAAAAGTAAAATATAAGTAGGTAGAAGATTATAAGTTATGAGGATATAGAGCTAAAGCTTGATTTTAAGTTAAATATAGTTGCATATCTTAATTTATTACTTCTATTTACTTCTATTTACTAAATTATTATTCAGGAATGAGTATCTATCTTATACCATGAGTTTTATATTTTGATGTAGATAAAGTGCTAATAAAGAGTGATAAAATATAAAATAACTTAATAAATATTGTATCTCTTTCATTACTCTAATTATATATTCAACTAATGCCAACTAAATAGAAATACATCAATAAACTAATTTTTAGTATAAAGAGTCTTTAATTACTTATATGAATCTTACTAAGTATAAACTATACCTGGATTAGTAGTATTGAATAATCTCTATATTAAGTTACATAAATCTATCCAGTGAATAAGCATAAAGTTTATTCTTAATAATAAAAGTACTTATAAAGAATATTAGCTACCTTAGAATAAGCTTCGTTATTAGCATCTTCTATAGTGAAATATCAATTATAAGAAAGTACTAGATATGCTTTATCTTATTGCATCCTTATTTAAAATCTATTATAAAATTTATTCTTAGTGATATCTAAATGAATAGTTAAAGACTGCTTACTAACTTTACATAGAAAGCTATAGAAGTTGAAATTAATCATATAGGAATAATACTAGAGTATAATAAGAAGTAGAAATATAAATGAAGTATATAATAAAGCCAGGAGATTAATATATCTAAGAAGAATAGGTATGCCAAATAAGAAATCAGATAGTAATAAGGAGCTTTATTTATAACTATAATATTTAAAAGCAATAGTAAAGAGCTTAATAGGATAAAGGGTTGTTTATTTAATTAAAATAAAGATGATTAAGTTCTTTAAGTATAATTAAAACCTAATCAGAATCTCCTATATTTCCTGCCTTACTACTTTACCTTAGCTCACCATGAAATATTTTCCCTTAAGAGAATTCGCTTCAAATTCAAGCTAATAATAAGATGTTACTTTAGAGCAAATGTCAATAATAAAGCAACTCCATGCTCTATCTCCACTAGATGGAAGATACTATTCCAAAGTAAGCGAGTTATCGGATTATTTTAGTGAATATGCTCTAATGAAATATAGAACAATGGTAGAAATAGAATGGTTCATATTCTTTGTTCAAAATATTGCTAATAAATCCATAGATCCTAACACTGTTTAGTAAGTGAGGAATATATATTTAAACTTCGATGATAGTTCGGCCTTAAAGATTAAATAGTTTGAAAATAAGACTAATCATGACTTGAAATCAGTTGAGTATTTCATAAAATATGAAATTAAAGAAAAGCAAATTAATTTAGGGGTATCTGAAGAGTATTTCCATATATTGTGCACTTCTGAAGATATCAACAACTTAAGTTACAGCTTGATGATTCAAGATTCTGTCCAATTGATAATCAAAGTTTCTTTACAAAAGCTGCAAAAGAAATTAGAAGACATGTCCCTTAAATTTGCTAATATTTCAATGTTGGCTAGAACACATGGATAACCAGCTAGTCCAACTACTTTTGGAAAAGAACTTCGTAATTTCAGTTATAGAATTGAATAAGCAATTTAAGAAATAGATAGAATAAAGTTAACTGGTAAACTTAATGGAGCTGTAGGAAACTTCAATGCCCATTAACTAGCCTATCCTGAATTTGATTGACTTGATGTATCAAAAAGATTTATTAGTCACTTGAATTTAGAGTGGAATCCATATACTACATAGATAGAACCACATGTTCAGATTTCTAGACTATTTCATGAAATATCTTTAATTAACACAGTGCTTATTGATTTATCAAGGGATCTTTGGACTTATACCATGTTTGGTTATCTTTAAGGCAGAGTTATAAAAGATGAAGTTGGTAGCTCGACAATGCCACATAAAGTTAATCCGATTGACTGTGAAAATGCGGAAGGTAATTTGGGAGTTGCAAACTCTCTTTTTTATCACTTTTCCCAAAAGCTTCCTATTTCACGATTGTAAAGAGATTTATCTGACTCTACAGTGCTAAGAAACATTGGAGTGGCTCTTGGCTATTCTTAGTTGGCATATTAATCAATGCTAAAATTTTTGAATAAAATAGATGTCAACACTGAGCTTATGCAAAAGGAACTGGATTAACATTTCGAAATTCTAGGAGAAGCTGTTTAAAGCATTCTAAGGAAGAGAGAAAAGGAACAAGCTTATGAAATTCTAAAATATGCTACACGAGGCAAGGGTAACTTAAATTACTATGATTATCAAGCTCTTATTTCAAAGATAGAGCAAGAAGGACTTTTGCAAAAGGAAGACTTGAAACTATTAAAAGAGCTTAATCCATCCAATTATATAGGTTTGGCTGAAAAGTTGGCCAAAGGGGAATACAAATGAATAAATGACTTATAATTTAATAGATATTATAATTTCTTGATAATATAGTTAATATAGATGAAGTATTACTACTTCTGCTAAATATTGTAATGAATAAGCAGACATTTATAAATTGAATAGCATACTGTGATTAACTAGACAATTAATTAAAGATGTGTGTTGAAAGGTTTAAATAAATAATCTGTAAAGTTAAATAATTAAACTAAACAAAAATGTGGCACTGGGTATTCGTTTTGGCAATTACGTTTTTACTCTGGCAGCTGCTCTACAGGCTTTTACTGAGACCTTTGTTTTTAATATACGTCTTTAGGAAACAAGGTATTCAGGGGAAATGAATTCCAGTATGGGGAATAATACCAAAGCTATTAAAAGAGTTAAAGTATGGTCATTTCTTTGATAACTACATTCAAGAAATGGATACATATGGAGGTGATATTTGGTATTCAAGTCTAGGCCCTTAGGTTTATTTAAACTTAAATAAACCTGAATTTATTGCTGATGTTCTCAATTACAAGTCCAAGTTTTATAAGAAGCAATCGCCTAAAGATAAAAACAAAGAAATATTTGGAAATGGAATTAGTAACGCTGCAGGAATGTAGTGGAAGAGACAGAGAAAAGTCCTTGGTCCTACTTTTAAATACAATGTCATAAAGGAAAGTATCGCTGGTATTAGAAAGGAATTTGCAAGATCAATGGAAAAGCTAGAAAAAACTTTGGATTGTTAAGATTTTAATGAAGAAATGAATTTTTGCAGCTTTTAGATAATTGCTTAAATATTATTTGGAGGTAGTTTTTTGGAAGACTTTTTGGCCAGATACTAAGTTCATCCCTTCGTAGCATTTAAAATATTTGCCGATAGATTAGCCAAACATAAGGCAATATGAGCAATGTTTTTCCCTGAACATTATAGAAGTATTCCAGTACCCTAAAACTTTGCTTTGAACAAAGAAATAAAGCTTTTTAGAGAAGCTGCAAAAATGGCTATTTAGAGAAGACTTGAAAATAAGACCTTTAAATGGGAATAGCTTTCAGATGATATGGATTTTTTGGACACTGTAATCTCTAACACTCAATTAAAATCTCATAGATTAAGTTCAACAGATCCTAAATATTTAAATGCAGATAGACCAATGGATGAAGATGAAATGGTTGATTAAGTAATGAACTTTATAGTTGCTGGATTTGCTCCCACAGGAATATGATTACCAACATTAGTTATGTGCTTATACTTATACCCTGAGCAGTATGATATTCTCGTCCAAGAAATGAAAGAAGTTTTTAGTTCATAGAATGCTTTAGATTATGAAGATTAACTTTTAAGACTAACTAAAATGACCAACTTTTTAAAGGAAGTATTGAGAATTTATCCTCCTAATCCAGAATCTGAGTTCAAAATCGCAATCCAGGATCATTATATAACTGATGGTATTAAGAAATACTTTATTCCAGCTGGAACTAGGATTAAGATATCAGCTTATGGAACTTAAATCAATAAAAGATGGTGGGATAATCCTGATGAATTTTAACCAGAAAGGTTCAACTCACAAAGTTTCCATCCATATGCCTTCTTAGCTTTCGGGGCAGGTCCAAGAGTTTGCTTAGGAAAAAATTACGCACTTATGATAGGAAAAATATTTTTAGTGGAGTTCTTGAGGAAATTTAAGGTTATTAAAGTAAACAAGCCTAAGTTTGTTAGCAAGATATTTATGATGCCCTTAGAACCCATATCAATTAAAGTTGAAAAAGTAGAACCTTTCATCTGAACAAACTAAAACTTTTATTTTCTTATGTCTTTGAAATATTCTTTCGCTTAATTTAAATACTATAAGGGCTTTCTTACTAATTAGCTATTCATTAGAGTCACGCTTTTATAAAAAAGCAAATACCATAATATTAGTTAGGTTATATATAGCTTTCCTGATATTTGGCAGCTAAAGACATAGTGATTAAATTAATAACTTTGATTAAACTGAATAATCATGACATTTTATTGAATTAATTGTAAATAGAGACACAATTTTATCATGGGTAAGAAAGTTATTTGGATAGCAAGTTTCATTGCTATGTTAATAAAAGATAGATTTTTGAAGTATTATAGCTGCAAAACTATAAAATCAGACTATTAAATTAACTTAAACTAAATTGCTTATAAAGATACCTAAGTACTGTTATTTAAATGCTTGTTTCCTTTTTAGATTATTATATTTAATATAAACAGAATTATTCTTTACGAAACTAGAAGTTAAAGTAAAAAGAAAAATTAAAGAGGGCAAGCTAAAGAAGGAAATTTAAACTAAACAGGATAAAGTTTCTCATTTAAAATTACTGATTAGCATATTTTTAAACTCTTTTATGTCAATCTAAAATTAAATAATTACCTCTCCATTTCCATCTCCGTCTACTTCTTTAATAATTTATTACCATACGTTCTCTTAAATTTATTCTTCACCTCCTAATAAAATTTTTAGTTCTTGACTTGAAATACTTCCACTTGCATCCTTATCAAATAATCTGAATGCTGCCTCGATCTTTTCTTTACTTAGTAATTTTTTTCTATCCATAGTGGCAGCAATAAATTCAGAAAAATCTATGAAACCAGAACCATCAGTATCAACTTGCTCCATTATTTTTTGAACCATTTCTTCTGCCTCTAAACGTGACAAGTGTTTACTGTACCCTTCTTATAATTCTTCTCGAGATAATTTTCCGTCATTGTTAGTATCTAGAAGTTTAAATATTTTTTCCATTTCTTTTCTCTCCTCATTGGAAGTAAGTTATGAAACTATAAAAGCTGTTACTGCTTAAGTTAGCTTTTATGAGTTTCTGAACTGTTGTAGATTTTATAGCGTTTATATTGTAACAGGCTCTTCAACTTCTTCTTTCTACACTCTACTCTAAATTCAAACATGAGAAAGACACTCCTATGCTGATGGTCGTTAATCTGTAACTTTTGTTAGCATTTTTTAAATTAAATCTTTGGCATCGTTGCTAACTTTTTCTCATATTTTATCGTCAAAGCTAAAATTTCCTCTTTATACTTTCTATAAAATTATATCATCAGAACTGCCCGAAAAAGGAGGATAACCACATAATAAAATATACATTATAACTCCACATGATCAAATATCGCATTTCTCATCATACCTCCTCTTTAAGACTTCTGGAGCTATATAATAAGGAGTTCCAAATTTTTGGTGCATTTTTCTGCTAGGGTCAAAAAACTGAGACGTTCCAAAATCAATTATTTTAATAGGAGCATTGTCATCTTTATTCTCTAGCAATAAGTTTTCAGGCTTTAAATCTCTGTGAACTATACGCTTAGAATGACAATAAACTATGGCTGATAGAACTTAATACATTATTTTAGCAGCATATATCTCACTAAACTTTTACTTTTCAATAATTTTATCAAATAATTCTCCTCCTGTACAAAGTTCTGTTACCAAATGATAATTTCTTCCATCTTCGTAGAATTCATACAATCTAAGAATATTAGGATGATCCATTGATTTTAGAATCTCAACCTCTGCAAAAAAATTTTCACTTCCCTATGTTTTTTCTACGCTTTCCTTGCTAATAGTTTTAATAGCTCTTTCTGAATTAGTTGGAATATGTAAAGCCTTTCTGACTTTTCCAAATGCTCCATCTCCAAGAACTTCCATAATTCTATAATTTTTCCTCAAAGCTCCTTCTTACTTAATTATAAAATTTTTAGTAGAGACTTTCATTTACTCAATCGAAGTAACAGGCTATTATATCGGTTTTTTCAGTACTGTTTTATTATCCTAAAGCGATTTATTAAGATTAACTTTTTCCTATTTCTGCTCCTACTAAATTTTGACATTGTGACCTGTCTCAGCAGCTTTAGAAGACTTAATAGTATCAGCAGATTTTCTATTAGCACAACTGCCCATACTAAAATGAATTTATAAAAATAAGTAAAGTTCTAATTGCTTACTTATTTAATATTACTTTAATTAATTCTAATACAGTCACTTTATAAGCCTCTTCTATCCTTTCTTATCCATACTTTATATTAATATTTTAAATCTTTTATTTGTAATCATTCATTTACGCTATTAGAAGACATAAGGGTTATTTATTTTATCTAGAAAAATTTTGTAGAGCTGAGCTTAGAGTAGAATTTATAGTTTAAAATAATTAAAATTTTGTTTAATGTATAGTTCTTTATTAACTTCCTCTTAACTCTAGCAAATTATTGTTGTTGTTATTTATTTATTTATCTCTATAAATCTCGTCCTGTTGAGGATTAAATCCGAGAATGTTATGAAGCTATTCTTTGTAAAATATTTCATTTAGTAGGTAAAGATTCTCGGAGATTTCTTGCTTTTAGAGGAGTTAGAGATTCTTTGCTCCCTTGAGAAATGTTTTGTAATTGTTACTTTTGAGATTGCTTCATATCATCAGCTTTTTTATAACATTTTTACTCTCTTTTTTTGGTAAAGGATATTTTCTCTGCATAAACTTGAAAAGTTCTAGGCCTATATTTCTAGCTTCTTGGTCAAAAACTATAAACTAACTATTTAATGCATGAACAATAGCTTTTTGAGTATATTCTCTTGGTATCTTAACGTTAACTAGTAAATGGTTTAGCAGCCTCATCGCCTTGGAAAACTTCTATTTAGTTGCCAAGAAATTCATTATTTTAACAAGAGCTTCTAATCTATTATACTTCAAAAGCTTCTTTACTTACTCTCCTCTCTATTTCCGCTCCTAAACTATTTGCATGGGTCTTTTCATATTAAATTACAAGTTTTTATTTATCAAGACTTTAAATTAAAGATGATATCTAATAGTACATATAAGTTATCAGAAAGGTTAGTCATAATAGTCCTTTTCATACTTAATTTTGTTCATACCTACTTACTGTTAAATCTTGCTTTATAATAAGAAATATATATTATCTTCTAGAGATAATTGGATTTATAAATACTACTTAGCTTTTTATGCATCTTACTTAATTCAGTTATAACTAGAGTTATACTTTAGCATTCTTCTGTTGTGACATTATAGGTTTCTTATTGCATATAGTGAACAGTAGATATAATTATTAACTTTCATATAGCGTTACAAACCAACTTTGGTGATAAATTGGATATATAACTGTAGAGCAGTTAATCAATAATTTAAAAAACATTGAAAAATGGGAATATAGAACTGAATAACTGAATCAAAATGGAAAGATTTGCTTATTAATAGTAGAAAGTGTTTAATAGATAATAGAGTTAGGTATTTGCTTAGATTTAAATATTTTGTGTAAAAGTTTAAATATTTTTTGGTTCTCAATGTAAGTTTCCATCAACAGTAGCCATGTGATATGCTAAATCGACCATTCTGTTTGAGTATCCCCATTCATTGTCATACCATGAAACGAGTTTCAAGAAGTGTGGGTTTAATGCAATTCCAGCTTTTACATCAAAAATACTGGAATGTGAATCACAGACGAAGTCTTATGAGGCTACTTCATCAGATGTTACAGCTAAAATTCCCTTCATTGGTCCAGCAGCTGCTTCCTGGAGCTTCTTTACAACCTCTTCGTATGGAGCTGGCTTCTTGGTTTTAACAGTCAAGTCAACAACCGACACATTGGCGGTTGGGACACGGAAAGCCATGCCGGTGAGTTTTCCGTTCAACTCTGGAATTACACGTCCTACTGCTTTAGCAGCACCAGTGGAAGCTGGGATGATGTTGTTGAGAGAGCAACGTCCAGCACGCCAATCTTTTCCTCCCTTGCTTGGTCCATCAACAGTCAACTAATTGATTGTTGCAGCGTGAACAGTTGTCATTAAACCTTCCTCAATTCCGTAATTGTCATTTACTACTTTAGCAACTGGGGCTAAGCAGTTAGTTGTGCAGCTAGCATTTGATACTACAGTCATTTCTTTCTTGTATTCCTTGTGGTTTACTCCAACAACGAAAATTGGAGTCTTATCAGATGGTGGTGCACTGATAATTGCTTTCTTTGCACCAGCAGCAAGATGTTTCTAGCAAGCTTCAGTCTTGGTGAAAACGCCGGTGCATTCAGCGACGTAGTCAGCTCCTAATTTTCCCCATCCAATTGATTCTGGTGTCTTCTCGTGTACGAGTTTTACGGTTCTGCCATTAACGACTAAATCGTTTCCTTTAAGTTCAACAGTTCCTCTGAATCTTCCGTGGACTGAGTCGTACTTCAACAAGTAAAGTAAGTATTTAGGGTCCATGAATGGATCATTAATAGCTACAACTTGAGCATTCTTGTTTGCAGCTGCAGCTCTAAATACCAAACGACCAATTCTGCCGAAGCCGTTAATGCCAATTCTTACCGACATGCTTTATTATAAAAATAAATTTAGTGGCTCTTTTTAAATAAAATTACACGTGTAAACCGCAAAAAATAAAATATGTATTATAATTTAAAATTTTTTCTTATCTTATAGATAACTCAACAATCAGCATTCAGTTCCTTACTTTTCAATTTTATCTCAGGTAATATCAAAATTACTATTTTACCATCACATTCAAAAAACAAGCAACTGCCTTCAAAAGCAAAGATATAAGCAATTTATCTTTATTTATTCATATTTACCTCTTACTCATAAACTTATACAGCTCATTTAAAAACCAAGTAAGAAATATGTAAAATGTTTATTTAAAAAATTCTATATAAATCTTTCAGAAGCAGGATAAGCTTAGTAAATTGTAAAACAAAAAGGGTTAATTTCTTAGAATTGCTTTATATAAGCTAATTATTTATTAAACATGCTTCTAAATAAAACTTATTCCTTGTATATCCCATTTAAGAGCTTAAAAAGATTAAACATAAATACTTTTTTTAGCATTAATCATGACTTTTAAATTAAAAACTCCTAAATACTTGCAATTTAATTTATATGGTCAATTATTATCTTTATAAATTAAATTTCTAATTGCTTTAAATATTTAACATTTTAGGATTGATATACTTTATTGCTAGCAATATGATAATTAGTTTAAGCGTCTAAATTTAATTTCCATATTAAGATTTATATCTTAGTTTAGTTATGAACAACTATGGTTTTCCTTACTCTTATGTATGCTTTTAAGCTTAGTTATTTTAAATTCTTTATATCTTCTACTCTCATAATTTATACTAATTTTACTATCTATCTACATTTCACTGCTTATATTAAGGCAAATCATTTAGCTATTAGAGAAATAAAGTAATAGTCTCTCTGAAATTAAAGCTTATAAGATAATTAAGTCTAAACTATATACATTTAATGTAAGCACTTTAATATAGCTTCAATATATCAAACTAGCCTTATTTAGTCTATTAACTAAACTGTTCTTTATGCTTTTCTAAATAAAGCATTGCTTATATAGATCTATTTTCTTACTTTTAAAACTAAGATATCTAGAATTGGATCTTGAGGGTTAAAGAGAAATATTACTAATTATAATGCCTATAGCAGTGATATGTAAGATAGTATAATATGAGACTATTAATTAATGAGGCAATGACTATAAAGATTAATTCCAAATTATTATTTTATAATTATCAGATTTAAATCAAATAGCTTTATATAAATCAAGTCTTCTTAAATGGATATGCCAGTCACTATAATTCTCATCAAAACTAAAAATAGTAAATTTTAGTTTTAACCAGTTACTTGGAAATCAACTATTATAAGTTAAGTAAGTAATCTTAAAAATAATTATAGACTTCAAGGAAATACCTTTCAAAAGATAATAAGGACTAATAAAAGCTATATCATATTGCTAAATAAATATAGTCATAAAAAGGAATATTAATATGCAATTAGTAGTATTCTAAAACGTAAGGGTAAAAATAAAGCTATTATTTTTGCTTCAATGAGTAGGAAGTTTAATTTTTAATTGATTTAATAATTTTGTATCAAAGCTTAAAAATTTGGAAACAACAACTTCTCTATTGCTTTTATAAAATCAAACATAACACTATACTTTAGCTATTTTCTATAATAAAATGATACTATGCTTTCAAGTTTAATAAATAAATGAAATTATAATTTCATAATAATTAATAAATATAAAAGCCTTGGTCTTTTAATTTAGATAAATAAGTAGTTTTTATCATAAAAGATTCGTAAATATTTATTTTGTAACTCTCTGATTTAGAAAATTAAGAATAGGAATGACATAGCTAAGTTTGAAGAAGACATAAAAGAAGGGAAATAAAATTATAAAAGTAAATTAAATAAGTATTTAATAGAACGTATAATCATACTGCTGGTCTTAAACTTCCTCTTACCATTTCTTCTAGAAGTTCCTAATTAAATATTAGATCTGAGATCTTCTTTCCATATAAAACTAAGAAGCCAGTTGCACTAAAGAAATAAAAATAGTTCTTGAGAGTCTATTTTCTTCTTTTTCTAGCAAGTTCTTCTTATGGTAAGACTTATTCTTTCATTTTATCCCATAGTCCTCTTTTCTAAACTTGTGGAGCTAATTCCTTCTAATATGGATCTTCCATTTATTTATTTATGAGTGAAAAAAGATTTAAACTTTTAGTTTTTAAACAAGAGAAATCAAATATCTTTATATTATTACCATTTCTATTTTCCTTTCATTAGAATGGATCTAGATTCAAGTCTGTTAAATAAGTATAACTCTGTGTAACTAGTATTCTTATTGAATAAATATCTCAAAGATAAAACTTAAGATCAAAGCATTGATGAGACCTTTATATTAAAATAACTTTCATTTTGAGTCCTTATAACTTAGTAAAAAGGAAAATTAATGTTTAACTCTTAAGGCTATTTCTTGATTAATAAGTCTAGAAGAAAAATAAAAATATTAAAAAAGTGTTTAGTTATGAATTTTGAAAATAGGGAGATTATTCATAAATGTATCTTAAAGGCTATTTGTTTCTCTTTTTAATTTTGATTTGCTCTTTGAGTTGGAAAGATAATAAGGATTAGTAGATATGATTGAGTATTTAGTATGTTTGCTCTCAATGAAGCAAATTGAGGATTTAATTGATGTAACATATTAAATTAGGATTTAGAGCTTTAAAACTATTACTTATTATAAAGCGTACATATCACCAAATATTTAGTTCCTTTGGATGCTTTCTGTGTAAGCACCTATAAATATTGACGTGGTAATCTTCACATCTATCCCAATGTAAACCACTTTAGAAAAAGCATTTCACGAAAACATCACGTTAGTAAGCACATCCCTAAGTTTCCTTGAAGAATTTGTGATCGAATTTTAAATCAGTAGGCTCTCGTAAATACCAGCAATTATGCAAATCTTCCAAATCTTTCATACATCTTTTATATAATTTAGGATCTTCCTTCAAAGCGCCTCGAAGTTGACAGTGACTTAATTTTTTTGCAAAGAAAGAACAATAATTTTTCATATTGCCAAGGTATCTGATTTCATCTTCCATTGGGACTTAGTCCAGAGCAGCCGCGTCTACTGTTTTGCTAGGATGTAGAAGAGGAGGGACTACAACTGAGTGAAGTTTATATGCAGAAGTCGCTTATGCTTCTTCAGACATTTTTATCTTTAAATTAAAAAAAGCAACAATTTACTATTCCTTTCTCTGACTATCTATAGCTTTTCATCCACTCTTTTAAATCTTTTCAAATTTCCTTTCACACTTCTTTTCCCTAAATCTCTCTCAAATTGAAAAGTATTATATAACTAACTAGAAATTATATCTTTCACATGATGAACTAGCAAAATAAGAATTTCTAAGATTAAATTGAAGAATTGTAATAGGCTTATAGTAAAGTATGCATTGAAGCATAGATAAATATGAAACTTAATTAGATTGTATTAAGAATAACTTTCTATCCTTAAGAACAGAATGTACAGATCTAAGTAATTTTAAAGATTGATGCCTTTAGATTATATTCTTTTAATTACCAGATTTATTAAATCTTAAAGCATATAATACCTCTCAATTTAGTTCCCATATAATAATTGTGTATAACATAGAGAAAAGGGTTGATTCTATTAATATTAATAATAATGGATTTAAATGCTTTATTATAATTAAAAACAAAACTATTTCAAATTTTGCTTTTGATTAATTATTAGATGCAAATGCTAAGCTTACAGTTAAATTATATTATCTCATTCCATTTTAAGATAAATCAATTAGATTATTTTATAACTTTTAAAAGTGAAATTTCCATGATAATTACTACAGGAATCTCAAGGAACCAAATGGTGTATAAGGTTATATCTATATCTTATCTTAATAAGCTTATTTTCCTCTTATAGCATAATAACTTACAGTGAAGAATTGAAAAAGTTTGAATGTTTAAATAAATAATTCTTAAAAATGAGCAGAATGTTCATGTTTCGATACATAAAAGATATTTAAATAAGGAAATTTTAAATTTATAAAATATCAAATGTCCCGGTGGTTTGGATGCTTTTGTAGATGTAGCAAGAAAAGATAGAATGTGGTTGGAGTTTAGAGTTAGTTGTAAAGTGTAAATTAAGTGGATCCTGCTCAGTAAAATATATTTGTCTACCAAAGCCAAAATGATGTTACTAATATTCATATTTAATAGTTCGATACTGCAAATGAAACTAAGAAAGAAAAATTTTTGGTCTCAATATCAACTAAATACTTTCCTTCTGATGTTAAAATTGTTAATGAAACTCCTGAAAAGGAAAGTTAATATAAATACAATTGTCCTATATGTATGAAGTTTTTATCTACAATGCTGATATCACAGTGTTGCAAAAACTATGTGTGTGTTTTCTGTGCTATAGAAATATCTAAGCGTAAGCTAATTATTTTAGGCATTTAAAAAATTAGATGTCCTCATTGTAATAGAGAAGGTTTAGTCTTGAAAGATGTAAAATCTACAGATGAAGTTAAGAAATATGTCGATAGTCCTATTAAATGTTTAGATTTCAAAAGTGATTCAGCTGAGAAGCTTTCAGACTGAGTTATGTTAATTTATTTATTTGCTCAATCTTTATCTTTTATTTAAATTTTAGCTTTTTTATATAATTTTTGAATATAAATTTCAATGAAAGCTTCCCGCAAAATCATCATAACAAACTAAGAGATTTTTGAAGAATAGCCAGCTTAGTTTATCTTACTGCCTCGACCGAATGATAACATGCAACTTTCTTACTTCATGATTACTTCTAATTTCATATATGAGCTGCTAAAATTATAGCATCCTGGATCTGCTTTCTATGATGAATCTGTTATTAAAGAAGGAGATTTTTATACATGCTTTCAAATAGACCCTGTGTTTTTAATAATACCTAGATTCTTGGAATATTAGAACAAATATATTGCTTTAGATGAAGCCCTCTCAGGAGAATTTTCTCAGCTATTTACTTATTTGTAGATAGAGGAAAAAGCGGAAACGATCTGTGATAGAAAAATGACAGAATTCTAGTAGAAAGTTTATAAGCTTAACATGAGCAAAGTTTTAGTATTCTTATCTACTAAATACTAGCAAGCCTTGGATTCAGTCACTTAAAATTTACCTGAAGCTAATACATTTGTAGACCATAATATTAAATACGCAATAGGATTTATGGTTGAGTATGTTCCATCTCAAATTTTATAGGAATTCTTGCAATGAAAAGGACTTCCAGATTTAACTACCGTTCTAAGCTTTTAGCGAGTAGAAAAAAGAAACTTAACTGAATCTGAAGTAAAAGAGATTAGCAATAGTGGAAAATTCCCAATTTTCTAAAAGGCAAAGAAAGTAAAAGCTGATAGTATTAATACAAAGGGAATCGTTAAGCTAGACAACTTTTTTAGAAAGAAATAACTTTGATATTTTATTTGCTTATTATACTAAAAAGCTTTATTCCTTAATACTAGTTCATCTCTAACTTAGAAGCTAGTAGAATATTTAAAAAAATCAATATCTAAATAAATTATTATCAAAACTATACAGTAAAAATGAAAGAGAATTAGCAATTAAGAATCTGATTGATCCTTACAGCAAAATATATACTTAGTATATAAAATTTATAGAGAGGGCAAAGTTTCTTATTTTAGTAAAGTAATTGGTTAAACTATTTTTGGAGTAAGGGAAATATACCATATATATAATTTATCCTTCTATTAAGACTATCTAACTACTAATTGTAAACTAATACTATTTTCTTATTTTTATAGAAGAGAAACTATTAATTACTCTTCCTTTTAGAGAACATACATATAATTATTTAATTTTATTAATGGTTTATTTTAGTATTTTTAAGAGGATGTATCTTGGTATTAAAAATAAATAGCTGGTTGCTCGTAGCTTAATGAAAAAATTAATTTAGAAAAGTAGAAGCAAATTTAATTTCTATTAAAACTATAAATTTGTGAGTTATTCACATTACTATGCAGCAGCAATTCTAGTTTCTCTCAGGAACATCAGATCTATTTAAACTCATTCTTGCAAAGTCAGTATCCATTTACTACACTGCTAATTGATTTTATTCTTACTGCATTTATGACTTTTGCAAGTCATTTTACTTAGAGACTACTTATGATTGATTCACTACTTCTGTCTCAGACTTTTACTCGCTTTTAGCTTGATTCTAATTCTAAATCAACTAAGATTTCTAAATTTAGTTATTAGGTTCCTGATTTAAAGGAGCCGGAATTTCTTTTTTCTTTTCTTCAATTTAAACACATTTTTTAGCAATTTAGCTTCTTTAGAAAGAATCTGCAAGCAAGCTAAATTATCTTGATTAAGTTTCCTGACCATTTTCCTAATAAATTTAAGAAATCCTTTTAAAAGCTCTCTAGTATGCTGTATTTAAAGTATTTTCAATACTGCTTTACATAAAAGACTCCGTATTCTGAACTGATTTTCTATAAATTTTTTATAATCCCAGTGAAGAAGTCTAATGAGGTACTTCTTAAGTCTTAATAAATTAGCTCTAACATATAGATTTCCTATACACTTTGTCAAGGTTTTCTTTAATTTGTCAATCTTTAGCTTTACTTATCATAGTAGCTTCTTTCTTTTTCCTCTCCTCTACCATATTGAAGCCTATTAATGAATTTCTGTATATTTGCCCTACTGTACGCTTTGCTGTTTTTTCCGTTAGGATCTTTATGTTAGTCTCTGATGCTCTTCTGTATACTTTTGATAGATATACCCCCGACATTTGTTGAGACGCATTGATTTGCTCAGACATTTATAATTACAATTTCCAAGAAAAAAGTAATAAAAAGCTATAACTAATGAAAAAAACTAAACTTCCAGAACCTTTAAACTAAGTTACAAAATACTTAATACTTCAGTAATATGAAATGATGAGATTATGACTCCTTTATTAACTTAGCACTCTTAAAACCTAAAATTAATATCCTTATCTCTTCTCTTCTAATATCCCTTTCTATTTTAAGAGTCTTTATATTACAATTATTACAACTTTATCCTACACTTCATAATATCCAGCATAAACTACTTACTCCTTTTTAAATTTTCACATTTCTATGAATTTGCGCTTTTACCAGAAATTATTTTTTGTCATTAATCAAGTAAAAAATTAATTTTAAAGCAGGAAATTATTTAGATATTTATACTTAAAAAAAAGATGAACAATAGACTAATTAGCGTATTTAAAATCTTAAGCATTATAATAACGAAAGTATATTTATTTCTATAGCTATCAATTATAACGTTTTAGTAATTAGTTATAAGTAGAGCCAATCTGGTATGAAATTTAAATTAAAAAGAGTAAATAAAATTAAAGGCATAAGCAATATAAATTTAGGATAGCTAAAAGAGATCATTCACATCAATATCTAATTCTAGAGATCATATTTAACTGAATGATTACATACAGCTAAGAAAATACTAATCCTTACTTTACAAATTATTACTCAAATAAGTAAAATAGTAAAAATATGACTTGCTCTTTTTAAGTCTAACAATTACAATTTCTTCAAATAAGTTTTATCTAGTTTTCTGTTATAAAAATTAAATAAATATAATATGAATATGATCACTGTATTTGGTAATATGTTAGTGAAAACTATTTAAATGCTTAATAATAAAGTAGTGCTATAAGTATTTTATCTAGTAAGTTCTATAATTAAGAATTTTAAGTTTTAGTCTTAATAAAATAAAACTTAAACAAATTCTAGCTTCTCAAATCTTATTTTTTTGTTGTCATGCATAGAAAATGTATTATCTTATTTTAATTATAAATAAAAGTTAAGATTTCAGATTGCATTAAATATAAAAGAAAAGCATATAATACTAAAAAGATAATCAGAGCGTTTTTGTTTATACTCTTACAACTAGATTTAAAATGCTTAAGCTTGCTTTATGATTATTATATTTGGATTTTAAAGGATTAAAGCGAGCGTTCCTTAAAGAGAGTGAATTTGAAATAGATAATTTATTATGATATTTACTTAAATGGTAAATTAAATATTTAGTTAACTTCGATTGTTTTCTATCTGTCCTAAATAAAACTACCTTGCATATTCGA
Organism: Loxodes magnus; assembly: GCA_946699065.1. Classification (NCBI taxonomy): domain Eukaryota; phylum Ciliophora; class Karyorelictea; order Loxodida; family Loxodidae; genus Loxodes; species Loxodes magnus. The sequence continues at coordinate 240,783 of CAMPDV010000051.1, read as the reverse complement.
GGTCTTGATTTCTGCATCTTCCGATATGTTTATCCTACAAGCATTACACACAAAGCATTTTTTAGCAATCTTAGCATAAAGGTACTACTTTGTAGTACTATTTCAAATTATCTACCTTCTATTCACAAACCTTACATAATATTCTCTAAATAAGTTATGGTTTGTTCAGATCTACTTATTTTTGCTATTATCTGTCCTTAGCTTAACTCGTTTGCTCTTATTTTTATGCTTTATCTAGATTTGCTGGATTATTCTTTTAAGCCTCAATTATTTATTTTTATTGCATTAAAGTATATATTTGGCATTCTTAAAGAGGACATATTATCTAAACTTCTTAATTCTAACTCATTTAACCTTGGTGCAAGTTTACTATCTTAAGTATGCACTATATGCAAATTATATGTTAACAACGAAGCTGCAAAGTAAAGGCTTTCAAAATAATAGCATTACACTTCAAGCATTTTACATTTTACTCTTCCACTTTTAATTAATTTTCTTTTTAGCTATTTTGTATCCTTTAGGAATTTCTAAGCTTTTAAACATACTAGTTCAAAGCTAATTAGTTTTATTTTACTTTTTCAGCAAAAATAAGTTCATGGCCAAAGTTACTTTCCATTTATTAATAGATATCACCAACTTAATTTAATAAGCTTTGTTAATCTACGTTAATCTACTTTTAACATTATGGAAAGGTGCATCTCCATTAATTCTATTATAGTAACTTTAAGGAACATAACGCACATAAAACATTCTTTTAACTTTCGCAAGGACATTTTCTTTAGAAGAAAGTTCCTTTTTTATGACAACTATAGCACTTAAAACTGTTTTTTCCGTTGAATAAATAAGATTATCTTAGAAAAGTTAAGCTAAAGTAAGACTAAAATTATTCTTAGTTTTAAAATGATCTTCTCACATCGTTTTCATCTATTGTTCTAAAACAACCATTAACAGGACATTAAGATTAATACCCTTACTCTCCTTATACAGTTATAACATAACCGCAAGTTTATTGCTATATATATTAGAATAGATGAGATTTGCATATTTAATGGTTACAGTTTTTTAATGTAAGGATTTCCTCTTCTTGATTACATGAAAAATTGCATTTTTCTTGATGATTTTTTTTATAATCATACAATTTCAGCTGAGTTTCTTTCTCTTATAACTAGGTTGTCATTTACTATATTAATTCTTAATTCTTGCTTATATTTTGCTTGAGGTTCTTAATCTTTCCTTTGTATTTTTATTCGTTTTGCTCGCTTTTTTTGATTTATAAATTTAAATCTAGTATAGTTTGCCTATATTACTTTTCTTTTTGCTCTAATTCTTATTTATGTTTAATAAGCATTTGGTTTTATTCTTGATAGAGTAATTTTTCATCTTTAGTTTATTTTAGTTCGGCTTCCAATGAGAAATTATCTTACTTAAGCTTTTAATTATCCCTTTAGAACTCTTACATTTAGTTATTGATTATGCTCTTTTATTTTTGAATTTCTTAAAGTTTCTGTTACTAACTAATGTCTTGTTATTATACCTACATTTACTGAATAAATTAATTAAACTTATCATCTAGTAATTGCTATACCTTGCTTAACTGTTCTGTTTATACTTTTTCCTTTTCACTGTATTGTATTTAAAGTTAACTTAGTTATTCTTTAAGATTGTTGATTTCAATATAATTCTACTAGATTTATAAAACTAGATTGTCATTATTATTCTTTAATTAGTTTTTTTCTTTATTTACATTTTTTATTTTTTCTTCCAGTTTCTCAATTTTATTACTCTAAGCAGTTTAAGCATCTTTCAAGTTATCCCTTTCTGATTGCATACTCTTTAAGCGCTTGTCTAAATCTTAAATTTCATTTTTTTATTTTTGATTTTCAATTTTTTTCTAAGAAAGTAAAAAATTTTCTTCATTTAAATTTTTTATTTCATTTTTAAGTTTTTACACCTCATCTTCATTCTTTCCTAGCTGAGAAAATAAATTTTCCTTCTTAAATAGCATTAATTTTTAAAATTTACTTAATTCCTAGACTTTTTATTGCAGATTTTCATTTTCTCGTACATAAGTCTCTAAATTTTGCTTGTATTCTTCCACATTAATTTCAACTGGTTATTTATTTTCTTAGGTATTTTGAACTTATTCTTTTTTAGCTTGAAATTGAATCATTTTGTTCTATTCATTAAGTTAGTTGTTAACTTTAATCAAATCATCCATCTCAGACTTTAGATATAAATTATTATTCTTTAGCTAGTTTATCTCTTACTATCTTTATTGCTCTTTTAAATCTGCTTCCTATAAAATCTAATCTATTTTACTATCTTTTTGCTGAATTTTATCATTGAGGCTTTCTATTATGTTTTGCTTTTCCTCTTCTAATTAAAGCTTAATTTTTTCCAAGCTTTTAAATTATTTTTAATTGTCATCTATAGTTTAGTTCTTCTATTGTAATTCTTCCTTTAATGAAAAATAATTTTGCTTCTGTTAATCTAGCTATGAATTTAACTCTTCATTTGTTTCATAAAGCTGCTTATTTATATTTATATTATTTTGAAGTAATTCATAAGTACTTTATTTATCTTTAAGCTATGCTATGGTACTTTCAATTTACTTCTCTAGTATCTGATTTGTTGTTAATTGTTTTGCGTTATCTTCTTTAAGCTACTCCATTTTCTATTTTAGCGTTTCTATATTTTCGTTCTTTAATTTAAGATCACTTTTGCATTATGAGAGTTCAGTCTAGAGCTAGAGAATTTGACCCTTTGAAACTTATAACTAAATTCTTTGCTCTTCGAACTCTTTTATTTCAGATTATAGTTAAGTTGAATTGAAACTTTAACTAATTCTAACAGATGATTCATTCATATCGTTATTGACTTTTTGCATGCCATTAAGTTTTTACTCGTAGGCTTCTTTTTAGTCTAGCATTTCCTTTTCTATTTTCTTTTATTGCTATCTTATTAACTGAATAAGCTGATCATTTGTAATATTCTAATTTAATAAGCTATTTTCAAAAGAAGCTACTTAAAATGTATTTAAGTTTTACTCCTAAATGAGAATTAGCTCATCAAATTCCCTTTATTATGTTTCGTTTACTTCAGTATCGTGATTACATAGACATTGAACAAACATCCTATAGGAAGGTTCAAAATATTACTTCAAAATAGCTTATTCTCATATTCTCTTTAGATGAATATCGCAAAATTAATGATTGCATGGAAAATTAACCAAGTTGCTTGACTGATTTTCACATTAGAGTAAAAATTGAGAGTCATAGTAAGAACAGAGACCCTACATTTAATGGATTATTAAATAAAAGCTATGTTCACTACTTTAAATAAACAGATATTGATATGCTTGATAGTTTCTGGTTAAGTTATTTATATTACAAAATTAAAGTAACCTAGTAAAATAGCAGACTTGATAGTAATTATTCTAATTTATAATATATCAAATATTCAATTATGACAAATATAATGCTTTCCTTTATTTTTTATATTTTTCCTTTTACAACTAAACTTCGTTAAAACTAATATTCTATATGAGTATTTTCATGGAGAGTTTATTAGCTTGAAAATAACATTAGAACTTTAAAATTTAGAGTAAACTTATAAACTAATAAAAGCTTGCTATATTCTTATATTTATAAAATACTAAATAAAGCTTTATCATGTTCATAGATCAAATATCTACTATAATACTATACAATCTTCTAACTTTACTCTAGTCATAATTTTCCATATTACCACATGTCCCATCTGATTTAGAGTAATATAGGATAATTATCATAGGAGATAAAGAAGAGTGCTTTATATATATTGTCAGCTTTTAATTTAGGAAAATTACTCTAGAAACTGAGAAATTGCTAACTTAAATAACTTTGTGATGCTATCATTCTTCCATATACCCTATTCAAAGAAATTTGGCTTCATTTTTCCTTACTTTCTACAAAAATAAACGACTCGCAAAATTTAATTAATCCTTTTAGATCTTGAAGTACAAATTTATGCATAGACATTGAAAGCAATCCAAGATAATTAGAGTGAAGTGCTTAAATATAAAGGGAAAACAATAATAATTGAAAATGCAAAATAGTCAGAAGGGAAGTTACTGCTAACCTATCCTTCAGTAATAAAGTAAACTTAAATTATAGCTTAAATAGCTTATTTTCTTAGTAGAATTAAAAGAGATTAAAGTACTAAATATAATACACCAGATATTAGATAAGTAAAATTAGAGATATAGGATAGTTAAATTGTAATATAAAAGCTATTTTATTAAATCATATTCCAACATTTATAGTTTAAAAAATATTATAAAATGAGCACGAAACTTGATTTAGGAGAAGCAGCTGTCTGGGAACATTAGGGAGGAGCTAGAAAATCTAAAAAAAGATTAAAATTGCCAGAGACTACTCAATTTAAAAAATATTCATTTGCTAATAAAATTCCTCATCCTGCAGAATTGTTCACATTTAATGAATATGCAAGTGAATTTTAGTTTCCGTAAAGTTCTTTTAAGCCTAATCGTATTTCTTTTGCAGAGATATAAGATTTTATATTTGTCGCTAATTAAAGTTTGCAGTCCTACTGGAAAAATGGAAATAAATTAGTGAAGCTGAGCAAAGTTCCAATATATGCCTTACTTTTTGGTTTAATAATGATTATTTTCTCTTTCGAGTCAATAAACTTGGTTGTATTTGGAATTTTGATAGAATTTTTCGCAGCTATTGGATTGTATATCCTACTTTATAAGAGACTTCAATTTGAAAAATTTATACTTGATGGAGAAGCAAAAATTAACTTAGCAGAGTTATGTTAAGAATGGAACTCCAAGAGATTTTGCACTAAAGGAATTAAAGTAAGGCCTGGACCTCTTTGTGCTTGAATTGAGTTTTGAGATTACAGAGGCTAGAGACTTCATTTCTTAGAAGAAAAGATGAAAGGCTAAGAAAATACAAATGATGAAAACGAACAGCAGAAGCTAGCAAGAGAGATTTTAGACGAAGTAAGGAAATATTCAATGACTAGAGTCTTTAGTAATGTAACCTTTTATAATATTTAGATTAAACTCGAAATGATTGAAGAAAACGAACAAGAATACGATATTCCTACTGCAAATTAAACTAAAAGAGACTAATATATTTTCTAAACTTCTGCTAACAGTAGATAAGAATCCCGAAGGTTTGACAACAGGTAAAATTTCTAATTCAGTGTTTCTCAAGAATTAATTGCAGTGCATTTTAAGTCAAATGCTGAAAAGACATTTAGCAACAAAGAAGAATGAATGCAACTAGAATTGAAAAAGTAAACTTTTAATTGATTTTTTAATTTAAGAAACTCACGGTTAAACCATAAAGCTATTTTCTACTTTATTTTTTAATGCTAAACATAAATTAGTTCTCAATAAAAAATTCTATTGTTTATTTCGTAATTAATTTCATTGTTTTTCCTTTACTACATTATATTTCTCTTGAATATACTTCTGTAAACTCACTCCACACTTTCCTTTTACTTTTTTTTGTAAGATTAAATTAGCTAGACTATTGTCCTAGTTTCCTAAGTTTCTTAAAATGAGATCGAAGCTTTCTTTCATTCAGTTGAATTCTATCTACATCTCAGTCTGCTTATTCTTTAAATTAGTATTTTCTTCTGTGAGCTTTTTCGCTTTTTATGTTAATTCTTTCACTTGAGTATTCAATTTTCCTTATTCAGCCATAAGATTTTAGATTATTATTGCATTTTCATCTTAGAGATATGGGATTAAAATTTCAGGTCCAACTTATACAGATCTAGTGATTTAAGTAGGTTTTTTATTTTTATTGCTTGGAATGTGTCTTAACAATCTTTTATTTTCCTTAAAAAATAGCAGATTTGCCTCTCTTAACTTCAACTCATAACTTCTATTATAAGTTGTCGTAGTTGTCTAAAAATTAAAATTAGGATTTGAAGTACTTAACTTCTAAAATATTTCTTCCTCTGAGTCATATTCGTTGCTATTATTTAACTGAGAGTTGTAAATTAGACTGCTTTAGTCAAAATTATTATTAAAAGAACTGTTTTATAACTTTTTCTCTTTTTACTTTAACTCCTGCTATTGTTCTTATCCTTCACTTGCATTTCTTTAATGATTTACTTTTGCATTTTTAGGTTTTATAGGTTATAAAAGCTCAGGCCTAATTTCACCTTTGGCTTGCTTTTTTTTCTTGTTTACTTTTATAGCTGATTTTATTTATGAAGAAGGAGACTATTATTTTTGAGATTGGTCTAATTATTGCTCTTTCTCCTATTATTGTTTATATGCTTCTAACCCTAGATAAGTGACTATAAGTATGAAGAGGAAATCCTCAGCCGAACACTACGGTGAATTTCCAATAGTATTTATGATTTTTTCCTAAATGCAGCCTATAATTTATTTCTTGCTACTATTCTCATTAATGAGTAACTTGACAGCTATATCCTCCTACTCTTCTTTACTTAAATAAACCTTATTTAAAGACATTGATTGTTCTCCTTTACCTTCTTGCTTGATTTTGGAAAAGAGACATAATTGTCTAGCCTATAAATAAAGGAATTACCCTAAAATACAAATTGAACACCTAAATATCCCAAACTTCATTAATGAAATTTCATCATATAAGAAACTCATTCTTCTTTGCTCTGAAGCTTTCTATGTTTTACAAAAAATGTCATAGTCTTTAGGCTGTTAATTTTTCATTACTATGGTGTAATTAAGTCTGTATTATTAAATACGAAGTAATTTATCACAAAATGAGCTGCGCTCTTTATCTCCTTATTTTAGAACTAGTTGCCATAACTTATTAGAATCTCGTTGATTGTTTATTATACAACTTACTCGTCTTTAGTGATGTTGGGCTCAGTAAAGTGAATTTAAAAATTGAAATCATATTTTTGAGGCTGAGTAATAAAAATACCTTATGAATCTACCTAGACTCCAATAAAACTTAAAACACACTTTTATCTCGCTGAGTGGCATTATTATCAAGCTTCTATTTGTTTTACATCTAATTACTTATTTTTATGTAATTTAACCTAAAATAACAATTATTTCCTATTTACCTTTAATTCTATGAAAAAACTTTATATCTATACTAACATTTCTCATATCCATTTAGTCTAACGTATTTCTTTCTTTATAATGCTTGTGATATAGAAGTATGCTTTAGCAAACTTAAACTATTAAATTTGTTAAGGTATGTAGACTTCAATTTTAAAGCAGTTACTTCTAAATAAACATTTAAAAGTCTCTTAATATTCAAGGGTTTCTTAGAATACTATCAGCATAGATGACACTGCTTAATTGATATACTTAATCACTAGGTTTTCCTACTTATTTCTGCCACAGACTCTCTTTATATGTTTAGTTAAGCTTAATATAAGCATTTAGATAGTAATTCTAGCTGAATGCTAGTAGTTAATGATATAAATATTGCAAGTATTGCGCTTATCCTAATAGTTAAATCCTCTTTATAGTTTCCCTCATTTAGTCTGTTGTAATTAATGAAGTAAGGCTATCCATTGAAAATAAAAGACTGAGAATTACATTAAAAATGTCTCAAAAGCCAGAAAAGAGTAAGAAAAGCTAGAACAATAATTTTGAAGAAGAGCAACTTTAGAAGATTTTGCAAGAGGATACAAATACTGGAAAGACTAAAAATCCTTAAGCTAAGTAAGAAGACGTTGATAAAATCTTAGCCGAATAATCTGATGAAGAGGAGAAGGAATTAGTAGAAAAACTTCTAAAAAAAGAAAGTGTAAAAAGAAAATCAACTATTGTTGAAGAACAGATAAGCGATCCTTTGCTTCTCATAGATTTATAAGAAAAAGAATAAGTTCTTAAGTCTTAAAAGGAATTAATTACTACACTTGATGACAAGAGACATTATGCTACCAGTAAGCTTCCTATTTTGGGGTATGATGAAGTAAATAGTGAAAAAATTATTGAATTGAAAGGAGCAGTTGGAACTTTAACAGCTATGACATATTATGGGAGCAATGTTTTTATCGGAACAGCTACAGGAATAATTGTAATGTTTACTATGCAAAAATCTTTTGATTAAACTAGAGTTATGAAGTTAAAAAATGAAGATTTAGGAATGGTTACTAGTATGGTTGTACATCCTGAAGGAACTCTTTTAGCAAGTGGATACAATAATGGAACTATTGTTATTTGGGAAATAAAATCAGGAAATTGCGAAAAAATAGCGAAGAAGATACATTAATCTGCTTTGATAGCAATAAAGTTTTGAAGATTGAAAGAAATTAGTTTAATTACATCAGATTAAGATGGTAATATTCATATGGTTAGTATTACTAAATATATGTTTGCTTATAGTGTAAATCATTAGTGTATAATATCTTAATCATATGGAGTGTGTCCTGCTGTTGAAACTTTCTGGCCTCATCACAAAGAATCACATTATACTGATGACTTTAAACTCATTGCAATCGCCAGTTCTAAGATTGTTGCAATCATGACTCTCGAACCGGAAGTTTAAGTAGTTTTTAAATATGAGAATGAAAGTTCAGAAACGTCTCCTCCTTGCCTATCTTGGGGTTATGGAACGGCTCCCGATAAAAAAATGACGGTTTCTTCAGATCCTTTACTCGCCTTTAGTTGGGGACCTGCTATTTACATAATTAGAGTAAAAGAGCCTAGTGAAGATAAGATATATTATGCAGGAATGCTTAGAGTTGATTGTGATATAAATAATTTATTTTGGTTGGGAGAATCCTTATTATTCTCTTTTGACTCTAAAAGATAAATAAGACTATTTTGCACTACTTATTTCTAGAAAGGAACTCCTCCAAAAAAAGGCTAAGTTGAGCCTGATTTTTAGATTTAGCTTAACTAAAAAGAAAAGACTGCTGTGCCATTATTGGATTCTTAGTCGACAGACCCTGAAATAACATTTTAAACAAATATCCACGATCACAATGGTAGGTAAAGATACAACTACAGAAATACTGTTATTGCTGTTTTAGAAAAATAATATGTCTTATTCTTAGGTCAAAAACGCTTATCAAGAGCAAAGCTGGCTTCTTGGGATGAGTGCTTAGATAAACTAGTTGAATAGAATGAGTGGCTCGAAGCTTTAGCAAATGGTCTAGATATCTTTCTTGGAAAATCTAAAGGATTGGCTAATCTTCCAAAGGACGAACAAGGAAGAATCTAATATGTAAAGCCTAAACTAATTAATATAGTAGCAGGATATATCTAACTCAAAAATATAGAAGTAGATGCTATGATAAGTACAGCCATTGAATTTTGTATAGGCATTTAGGCTTATGAACTTTTATTTGGAGAAATTCAAAGCTAATTTTTCAAAAGAAATTAGCAAAAAGAGTTTATTGAAAATCTAGAGCCTTTCGTATTATCACACAAGCTTGATTAGATACCTGCTGCAACTCTTTCAATTGTTTCCAATCATTACCTAGAAATATAAAAACCACAAATCTTGGGAAACATAATAGTTCATCTTGATCCTAATCTATTAACTCCTGACACTCTTGAAATATTGATTCAGACTTGTGATGAACATAATCTAATATCTTCCTTTATTTATATTTGTACCTAAACATCTATAAAAGATTTCATTAGTCCTTTAGCTAAAATTTACGAGTGTATTGAAAATACTTCTGATATGATAACAAAACTTCAGCTTTGCCATAAGCTTTTATGGTACTTTTAAATGTGCTTAAATGGAAAATTATTTCCCAATGGAATAATTGAAACCCATGAGTAAGTAGTAAAAGACATAGTTGCTTGACTCTTTGATGAACAATAATAGCCATTAGAAGGCTTATGCAAGTTGGATATGTAAAGGGTGCTGAAGTTACTACTTCCTCTTTTTGAGCCAGGCAAGCTATGTAATTATATTTTAAAATTCGAAGAAGAAAGAGAAGGAAAAGAGCCAGAAGGTAATTTCTAATACAGAGGGAGAAGTGATTTGTCCAAATCATAAGAAAATGGTAGAGTAATTGGCTTCTCTAGTTCTTAATAAATAATACAAAGCTCTATTCAAGCCTCATTTTACATTTTTCATAGCATAGATTATTTAGATGGAATACATTGTCATTCCATCACCTATTATTTTTGTAACTGCTAAATTTTTCCTTGACCATACTATCTATCGTCCTCCTCCTCAACCGCAAGCTTTGTAGCAGCTTAAAAAGATAGTAAACTATCAAGCATTGTCAAACATTAAAGGAGGCCCTAATGTTCTTAATCCTGATTTTACCTTTGAGGAGAAAGACAAAATGCTTCTAAGTCTTTTAGAATACTTAAATGAAGATGGACTTGATGAAAAAAAGCTGAAGTCACTTCATACTTTGATAGTAGAAACTCCTTAGTAAGTTATTTTTACTTTTAAGTGTTGAATCAAAAGTATTTATTTTAGAGCTTCGCTAAGAGTATCAGCAATGCTTTAAAATCTTCATTTAGAATGAAAACAACGAATCTAGAAAATTTGTATTTTAATGGCTAGACAAAGTACTTGAAAAGCTAAAAAATACCCAGGATCACGAGAAGCTTAAAAGTTAAATTTTAGGCAACTTAAATATTTTGGTTCAAATAGACGGAAACGAAACTGCTAGCTTAGTAACAAAGTGGTTTGATTAGCATCATAATTAAATAATCTAAAAGCTAGATAATGCTCCAGAACTTTAACTTTCTTACTTGAAGACTATCATTGGAACTGCTGAAGAAGATAAAAAGATATTTGATCTTTATTTTAAACTACTTTGCAAGCATAAACCTGAATAGGTAAAAACTTTCTTGCTTTCTCGAGAAGAGTATCCTTTAGACGATTGCTTAAAATACTGCTAGGAGAATGAAGTACATGATGCTACTGCATTTTTAATGGAAAGAATGGGAGACACTCTTGGAGCTTAGAATATTGTTCTTAATCAAGTGTTAAAACCTTTACTTAAAGATTTGGAAAAAAAGACTAGAGCAATGTAGCAAGTGGATACAAAGTAAATAACAGAGATAGAAACGAAGTTTGTAGAAGCATTATAAATTTGTACTAGAAATTCTGGAAAAATTGATAAAATGGAATCAGAGAAGTTGTGGCTAACATTTATTGACGTTGTTTTCTAGACATACATGGTTATTCCAAAGTAATCGTAGAAATAAGTGGAGACCCTTATGTAGAGCATGATAAGGTAAACATTAGATGGTGTTATGGAGGAACTAGATTTCGGAAAAGTTATGTAGCACATTAATAAGAACTATCAATCTGTTACTTTCCAAAACTTTAAGGATAGTTTAGTGAACTTGCTATATAGGCATAGCTATCAATCTAATATGTTGAAAAGAGCTGCAGAGTTAGTGAATAGTGATATCTACTATCATGTCAGCTAACTTATGGATTTATAGGTATAATTTTATATTTAGAAAAGGGGAATGACAAGTTAAGAGTTTGCATGTAATAAGTGCAATGAATTTGTCTGTTCAGACCGTCAGGTAAGAGAAAACTCTAAGATACTGATGTTTACATGTGGGCATTTGTATCACGTCAACTGCTTAAGCGAAGATTAAAAATGCTAACTATGTGAACAGGAGTAGATGGCAAAGGGATTGTTTTTGCTCGTATAGAAGAAAAATAGAGACAAATGAGTAATAAAATTTTTAGATCTTTATATTTAAATTTAGAATTAACTTTTAAAGTTTAATTCTTATTTCTTTTCTAAACTATTTCATTTAGTAACTACAAACTCTGATATCTTTACCTTTATTTATAAAATCTTAACTACTTTCCTAGTCAATCCCTTTATTTATTTAGCTTTAAAGTTTGATAATTTTTTACTATATTTCAGAAATATTTTTGAATAACTTGTTTCTAAAGAGTTCGAGCACCTTCTATTTAATTAGTGAAATTTCAAAATAAAAGCTACAAAATCAAATTAAATTAATTTAATACATTTTATGCAGAAATAATTAAAAGCAAGTAAATTAAATTTAATAGACATTCTACATCATTTTGATTAGAATACAAAATGAAGCATTTAATATCATTTATATCAACTACTTTATGTTGATGCCTTAAAAAGCTTGATTTTATTGATGTATTTAGCATATTTTCAAGTAACTTTGCTCTAAGTAATTATTTATTAAGATTATTTATTTATCATTGAAAGAATTTAAAATAATAGAAGCTGTTAATTTAATTATCTATTCTCATATTCAAGATATTTTTCTAATTTCACATTATTTTATCAGTATTTGGAAGAATAATTATAAGGCATAAATAGAGAAAGCTTTTTGGAAGCCATAATATAAAATGGAATATAAAGATAGTTAAAGAAATCCAAATATAATACGATAATTCAGAATTAAAGCATTGAAATGATAAATGGTTTAGTAGTAAGTTATTTTAAGACAGTTACTTATTAAAAATATTAAAGCATCATATAATTAAATTGGCAAGAAATAATCTCTTTTTCCGTCTTTCCATTGTTTTCTGTGCTATTTTTCTTTTCTCGAATTAAAAATCGTTAGGTATTTCAAATTAAAAATCTATGTCTTCATTTATCCTCCTGAAGTTATTAAAGGTAATATTTGCTCTTATTGAGAATGTTAGAGGTATGCAGATTTTAACAGGGAAGCCACCTGGAAAAATATTTAAAAAGTTCTGAGATAAAAGCTTACTTCAGAATTGAGAAAGTCTGATAATCTTTTAATGTGATTGTTTACAACACCATATATCTAGAAAATTGGCTAAATATCATTTAGAAGCAAAGGAAAGCTATAACAGATTCATAAAGTAATGTTAGAGCTTTTAATGTGGCTATTCTAAATATCATTTACTTCTCCTTCATTCTTATCTAAGAAGTATTTCTCATTTTCAATAACCTACTTTGCATTTTTATTCTTTTGAATTACTTAAAGAGAAGCAGATAGTCTTAGTTCGTATTTAACGCATGAAAATCCGTTTATTATTTTAGTTTTGTTATTTCCTAGTCAATTTTTAACTTCTTAAATAGCATAATTAGGAAGCTTTAAATCTCCTTAAATAGGATCTGCTTGCATTATATCTTTACATATTTACTTAATTTCTTCTTTATCTAATTCTTCAGTTGGATCGAATATGATAGACTTACTTCTGTTTATTACGAAGAAGTATTTGTCAAGGTATTTATTATTATACTTGGTTGCTTTTTTAGGATCTCTAAATAAAGTACTTATTTCTCTCCTCTTTGCCTTCAAATTTTTCCATCCTACTAAAGTAGTGTCAAGTCTTAGCTATGATTTTGACTTTCAAACCTTAAAAGTATCAGAAGGAGCAATTTTTTGAATTAAAGGAATCACTGAACTATCGAACTCTCATTGCATTTCATAATAGCAATCTGGTAATTATTCTAAAGATTAGATTAAATAAGGTATGGATTAAGCTCATTTCTGTTATCTAATCTAATACAGCTTTTGGAATATCACTCATGCCAATGCTAAGTTATTTGTTATAATAGCCTCATCCATACATGTTCATCCATTATCATTTTTTATAGTTGGATCTGCTCCTTATTTTAAAAGCTAGATTACTATAGAAAGATATTAAGGGTCTTTACCACATAATTGAATGGCTAGCATCAAAGGAGTATTTCCTTTTGCATCTTTCTCATTTAATTTGGTAGTTGTAAATACACTCAAGCCAGTCTAATCTTTTTCATAAACAGCAAAATGAGCAGGAAATTTTCTGGGACCTACTTTCATTTATTAGAAATCCTTTTTAATGAAGCTCCTCGTTTCAATTTTTGTATTTTCAGAATCACTAGGTAAATCTGAACTATCCTAGGAATTATTAGCTTCGTTACATTCAGAAACGTTATAAACCTTTAAATATTTCTAAGATTACAAGCAATTAGCACTTTTACTTATCTCTATATTAACTGATTCTTACTTAGCAACACTAGGAGATTAAGCTAGATGCCTACTTTGTCACTAATCTATATTGAAAGTCTTTAATATTTATTATTATTTGGTGCTTTCTTAATTCTTTCTAAGAGCAATAGAATAAGGTTTTAAAACTGGAGTTTACTAAATTAAAAGGTATTATGGTGTCTAAAATTCTAAGGTAGTTTTAGAAATTAAGTTTTTTGACTATATAGCATTGTTACACTTTTTCAATTTTTCTCCTAATTAGTTTTCCTCTTCATTTTCAATAACATAGCTTTCCTTTCCTTTAATCATTTCTTAAATTTATTCTAGTGAATATCTTTTATAAATACTAGGATTCTAAAGCCCTCGTATGGTACTTTTCTCATTTTACAGTTTCTATAACTCCATTATATTTTCATTAACAAATCTAGCTTTATTAATCACTAGTTAATTGTTAGCTTCTATGCTTTCTTTGTGTATTTTAATATTATATTTATTATTTTGTAGCAAACTCTGATAGCGAGTAATAGATAACGAACTAATAAGCATAAGTATATGGAAAGGATAGTTATAAGCAGTAGCTTGAATCCTATAAAATATATGTCTAAGCTATTTACTTAGGTAGCTACTTATAAGTAATTCTTCATTTATACTAAACCATTACTACTATAACCAATTTATTTATCTATGTAATAAGCATTTTAGGCGCTTATTTATATAATTAAATAAACTAAAGGTATTTAATAGATTTAAAAGCTAATTAGCTATATAATAAGGAATCAATAAATTGAGTATTATAGTACTAGCAACTTGATAAGATAGAAAATATAGCGTTAGTATATAAACTAGGCAATAAGACTATTAGATTATTATAATTAACTTTAATGACTTTAGTGCTTATTTAGTTTAATTAGAAGTCTAATCACTTATACCTAAGTAATTACAGTATAGTCATTTAAAGAAGGACTTTCTTTAATAATAATAAAATAACAAATAGAATGTAATTTAGTCTTTATCTAAAAGCTTTGCTTATGATATAATGTATGCATTTAGATATTTATCCAGATTTATATATCTTATGTAAAGAAATATAGAGGAATGCAAAGGGAAATAGAGAATTAATAAGTTAAATGCTTAGAAATAAATAAAAGTAAGCATAGCTTATAAATATAATGCAAGTAATTATATTTTAACTAATTAGAGTCAATCACTTATAATATCTTCAATTCACTTATTTATCTATTTTAGCTTTTAAATTAACCTATCACATTATGAATCTATATTCAAGCTAAGATTGATAAAGCTTACAGGATATTTAAGCCATTATATGACAAGAATCTATAAAAGGTATTTACTATTAGCTTTTGGTTAAATAGATGGAAGTTAGTCTAGAATAGATTCTGGTATAAAGTTAATATCTTAATACAAAAGAGACCACTAATATACTAAAGAATAGATAGAGTATCAATCAATTAATTAATACTTTCTTGATAAACTAAAAGCTAACTTACTACTATATTCTTCTTGTACTAGAGTCCTTATAAATCTTTGAAATATAATAAAGAAAATAAAAATAATTTATTAAATGAAGGTATTTATGGAGGCATTTTACTTATTTAGCATTGAAAGGAGTAAAATGTAAAAATAGTAAAGCAAACAGTGCTAAAAATAATTAATTTGTGCAGGTTAGCGAAACTTAAATTAGTAAAACTAGAAACTAAATAATTAGCATTCTAAGTAAGTTTAAATATAATTAATATCCTATATAAACAAAAATAGTCATTTCTAGTTAGTATAACACTTTATTATCAATAAGGGATTTTAATAAAATTTAGCTAATTCAAACCGTGGAAAAAAATTAGTGATATACGATTTCAAGTATTTAAGAAATAAAAGATAAGTAAAGGTATTTTTAACTGTAATGCAAATGTTTTCTAAAAGATTACAAAATATATTGAGAAGCACAAAAAAGTAGAAACATATTTAATAAAGGATATTCACTAAAATTAAAAGAGGTATTGAGGAATATAAAGCTATTAATTTAATGAATATAATACTATACTAATTTTAAATACAATCTTTAACTAAAATTCTTAAAATTTAAGCATTTCTATTAGCTTAAACTTTATTTATATTATTATATAAACTTTTAAGTAACCATTCTTTTTATCTTCTAAGTTAAGAGGGAGTAAAATGATTATTTCTTAAATGAAAGAAATATTGAAATATCACTAATGAGTAAAGATGTAAGGTATGTTCAAATAGGAAAGTCATTTTTATATATATTTTGAATATAAAAAATAAGATAAGTTAAATTAATTTAAGATGCTAAAGCAACATTACTTGCTAGATTGAAAGATAAAGGAATATTATATATATTAAAGCTATTAGGCTTAATAAATCTAATTGAATTTTATTTAAATAGCTAATCTAAACATTACAACCATTAATTTAATTTTATCCAGATTCTTTTAAGCATTCCTAGCTTCTCTAATTAATCATAGTGAGGAACAAAATAGTAAAAGTAAATTTTTAAGAGTAATTTATTTCAGTCTGAGTGGAATAGGTGGAGTTGAGAAATAAATGTGGCATAGTAGAGGATAATAAGAAAAATAGGAATAAAGAATTAATAAAATGAAAATAATTTTATTTTCTCTATCTTTTATTCTCTTACTTATTTCTATTTACTACCTTATAGTAAAGACTACCAACTGTGTATAATCATAGTAGATTCTTCTTAACAAATAGGAATAAGAAATTTAAGTTGAACATTAAGCCTTTATAGAGTTTAAAAGCTAGAATCTTCCTTTTAACCCATTAACAGTAAATGATTCTTTTCTACTCATAACTTCTGGACCTAATCGACCTCTTGATTTTTCTGAATTAACAGTCACCCTATGGTTTAAACCTACTAGTATAGAACAATTATAGGGTGTTCTTGGAAATAAAATACTTGGATGTGGATACAAAAGCGATTACTGAGGATATAACATTTACATAAAGGAAAGATAATTAGTACTAGAATTTGGAAGCTTTAACAAGTGTATCAAAGCTACTTTAACTGGTTTGATAGAAAATTAATGAAATTATATAGGATTAGCTTTGACTGCTAAAGGAGCTTCAATTGAATAGCAAGCTTAATTATATTTAAATGGAATCAATGTTCTTTCTATGAACGAGCGAAATGGCTATGAAAGACTTGTTTAAAACGCAAGAGCTCTAAGAATTGCTTGCTTACTTGCATAAAAAGGACCTCAAATAGAAGAAAGTTGAGAATAATCTGAATATTTCATGGACGGTCAAGTAGCTAATTTCCTGTTGACCGATAAAGTCTTAGATGAAGATTAAATAAAGAGTCTTGGTAAAGGCGAAACAGTAGAAATTAGACAAGTTTTTGCTACAAATTTTATACCAGAAACAATAAAAATAAAGCAGTCAGATTTAGGATATAATTTTGAAAAGAATAGAAGAGTAACCATCTAAAAAGCTTATAAGCTAAATAAAAAATTATATTCTTATATTGTAGAAAGAGAAACTGATGAAATTGGCTTTGATACGGATTAATATGACACTAAATGTCCCGAGTATAAATCATGATTCACATATGAAAAGGTTTATATCGATGCTAAAATCCAGTATTAGAAAAACTTAGAGTTACTCAAAAAAGAAGGAATAAAAAGATTTGTCCCTGTATAGTTTATGGCTTTTAGAAATCATGAAAGTTTAAACGATACTCTTAGATCTTTAATGAAAAGTCCTAAGTATAACCAAACTATTTACTTAATCTTTTAAGGAGGTTTTTATGAAAATGTAACTAAAGTAATTGAAAGTTATAAGCCTTTAATGAAAATTGTCCATATACGTACTCCAAATCATCCTGCGCCTCCAAGTATAGATTTACCTATGAAAGATAAAGTGCTGAAACTATTCGGAGGAGCTTAAGATGGAATGCTGATGTGGAACTGGACTTTGAACTACATGAAAATAAAAGCTATTGTAAACATTGATGATGACTTTCTATTTGCTCCTGATTGGTATGATTATGTCTTATACTCTTATCAACAGTTTCTAGAAAATGATTGATGGGAATAAAGAATTGGAGTTGTAAAATTGATATCAGATGCCTACAAAATTTAATCAAAAGAAGACTTTTTCCTTTTCAGAACTGATGATCCTCATAGAGTTTGGGGATACTTGTTTCCTTAATGATTATGAGAAGATTTTTATGATGGATATACTCTTTGTGATTGGGCATGGGCTTTTAATATTTACTTTGATGTAAATTTAAAGAAACTTATAATAACTCCATTAGTACCTCGTAATAAACACATGGGATTCGGAGGATCAAATACAAGTATTCATTATCACTAAATTCCTAGATGGGCTTTAAGGCTAGTAGCTATAGACCTACATAACGAAACTATTTAATATTACTCAAAAAATGGAGATCCTTTGCCATTTAAAATAACCAATTAACTAAATTTCAAATTTAACCCTTCTCAGTCTAAAAGCTTCTAATGAAAAAAGACAGTTATTACATAAATGGATTAAAGTGTATAAAAGGATTACGTATACTAAATTAAATATCCTGATAAGCTTCCACAACCATCAGAAAGAGTAATTCACACTAAATTTTAATAAGCTTCCATATTCCAAGAAGGATAGAATGATCTAATAGGCTAACCTGATAATAAATACTTCACCTACTAAAATAATCAATTTTTGCACTTGATTGGAAATAAAAGATTCCTTGATAGCCAAAAAATTACATTTTCATTCTGAATGAAATGAAGTAACCAAAGTGAATATATTTAAACTATAATTTCTAATAGATTATTTGGAAATGGTCTAAATGAAGAATATTTTGGATATAGTATTTATCTTAATGGCACTATCAGTGCTGAGTTAGGAGGAAGAATTGGAAAAGTTAGATATATTTCGCCTTATGTTCCTGAAATTAATTAGTGGCTATGGTTTTATCTTAATTTTAATGCAGAAGGTTCAAGCAGAGACACTCAGGTTTTTTAGATTTGTATAAATGGAATTAGTTTAAAACTAGTTTAGGAGAAACATTTTATCATTGAAAGCGACAACTTTTTTAGGAGCGTTTAAAATGGAAGAGCAGCAAACATAGGAGCTTGGCTTATACATAAATTACCCTTTAATTAATTTGGTGGCGAAATAGTAGGACATTATCTTGAAGAAGCTTCTATTGATAACTTCATTCTAATTTTTGATGACTTATCTATGAAAACGATGCTTAACTACTTCTTTATAGATTAATAACTTATGTTGATCGAAGAAAAGTTTGGAACTAATTTTTTCAAATCTTAGCAAGTAATTATAAATGATAATTTACTAGGCATTTATAGGTAAAAAGGGCAAACTAGCACAATAGAAAAAGCTTATTATTTAAATCCTGAAGATTATTACTTTGCTGTTAGTAACGCTTAGACTGTACTTTTTCATAGTAATGAATATGAAAGTGATTGCAATGCTTTTGATGAATATGATATTGAGATTAAAATTTCAAGTCTATTTAATAAGTAACTAGCTATCACTTTAATAGCTTATGAAGTTTTACTAGCTGAATCAACTATTTAAAGTATGCTAAACAACTTATTCGATTAAAACATTTACATCTTAATTGGTTTTTATAATTAGGAAGTACAATAGTATTTGGAAAACATCCTAGCTTAAAGAAAAGACTCAGTTTTATAAAATATTGAATTCATTAATTGCAACTAAAATGAGGATTCAAGTAAAAAAGGGTAAGAAGTTAACTTATTTAAATATTCCTAATGCTAATTCTATCTCAACTAGATCGTTTTCAAATAGTTAAACATTTCAGGATCGTTAAACTTAGAAATTGGAAGCTTGCTAATAAGTGATTTCTGGAACATGAGCTTAGCTCTTCTTAACTTCTAACTTAGAAATAATGCTAACAATGCTATTTCATATTCAAGCATCTTTAATGATAAGCACTTTTTTGAAGAAGAGAGCTAAGTTACTTAGGTTTTCCTGGATAAAAAAGGTCCACATGTGAACATTGTTCTGGATTAAAGAAATTTCCTTACAATTGAAACATATCTTATGTCTTCCTGTAATTTAAATAGAGGTCTTTGGCTATGATCAAGACAAAGTTCCTTATAATAAGTTTTAGTTCCTACTCTTAGTAGAAACAGCTTTTTAGATACTTCAAAGCATTCCTTATTCAAGTAAAGAATCAATTTATCCAAAGGCATGATCGATATTACTACTTTTAGCAATTACCTCCTTAAAAACCAAAGTTCCTAAAGTAAGGAATACTATCTCTAGTTAAAAGAAAAGCCTAGGAAGAAAAATAGTGCTTAATTGAGGTTTGCTAATGATGATTTCATGATCTATTAGGCTACTTGAGAGAAACACTTAATAACTTATAAAATAATCTATAGATTCTATTTTTAAGCTTAAGGAATACTCTTTATTTTATTTATTGGGAACTAAACATTTAATAACATAAATGGATTTTATCAAATTCATATACTACTTTCTTACAATTTAAAAATAACTAATCCAACCCTCAATCTATTTCCATTAACTTCAGATCTTTAGCTTTTATTTCTACCTTTCTTATACTATAAAATTATTAGTTTGCAATCCAACTTTTGCAACTAATATCAGTAAGGAAATATCAACAGCTTTTAAAATTTACGGTTTAGACCTTAATAATTATTTGGAAAAGAGTTGATTAGTTATAAAAAGATTTCATCAATAGTATCATAAGATAAAAGTAGAATTTATTGGACATAGATGAAGAAATAGTTAGTAGGTTCTTCTAATAAAATAATAAGCATTAAATAATAAAGTTATAGTGTAAATAAATAATATCAGTATTATTTTTAAAATAGCTTTGAGGTATTAAATTAAATAATTATAGCTCATTTATTATATACTATGAAAGGTGCTAAATACTAAATCTCTTTTTTACTCTCATAGCTCTTCTTTAAATTTGAATTTATTAGTCGACTGACTTTTGAGCCAATTTTTTATACTCCGTGCGTTTATTTATCCATTATAGTCGTTTACTCTTTTAGTATCAGCTGGGAAGAATTTAAATGTAGGGAAACCTTAAATTTAGATTCCTTCTACATCATTTTCTGTTGCATCAATCTTAGCGATAATAAGAGACTCGACATGTTTTAAATCCTAAGCTGCTTATTCATATTCAAGGACTATTTGCTAGCAATAATCACTATGAGGAGAATAAAATTATACTAAAACATCCTTTGTATAATCAAATGCTATTTAATGAAAATTTTATCCGACCAAAATTCGCACTCCATTTTCTGTTTGAGATGTTGGTATTTCTTAACTCTTAAAATATGGTTATAATCTTCCATTCTAGTGAGAATTAATGAAGCTCTCAATATTTTATTAAGAAATCTACTCCTTCAATCTAAATTTTTTAATTTCTCTACTTTCTAGATTACTTTATATTATTCATATGCTGGGAAATTATTCTTTCTTAACACCTACAAACTTGGCTAAATTCCTTCCGATTTCATTATTAGCTTCAGAGTAAGCTACTAAGAAGTAGCTATTTACTTTAGAAGATACTTATTTGACAATATTATTAATAAAGGAATCTTCTTTTTCTCTAAAAATAATCAAAGCAGTCTTTCCTTCTGCAAATATTTATTAAGCAGTTTAATCATCAAATTCTCTTACTGATACTATGCTGTTCTATTATATGAATTTTAATATTTCATCTTCTATAAAATTACCTTCAAATACTATTTTCCCTCCTTTCTATTAGTTATTAAATACTAATTTATCACTTTAAACTCCAAATTCAATCATAGATTGTGTATCATTTGTCTAAAGGCAAAATACTTCATTCATTCTTCTGCATACATTTTCATAAACTTAGAAATTAAGATGAGATTAGTCTCCGAAGTAAATAGCGAAAAATGGGTTTTGCTTCATATATTGATTGAGATTAAAATGGCTTAAATATACCACATTCAACTGTATTTGCTTATTTATTCAATTTACTATCTATTTATCTGTCATTTTGCCATCATATTCTAATGACTTTCTGTTTAGGAAATATTTCAATATTGGATATTCTCGTATTTCTTACTCTTTAGCTATCTTTGTAGCTGTTGTTGCATCTACCTCAGCAATGTAAATTGGAGTTTCATAGGTTTTAAGTATCTTTGCAGCTCTAGAATAATCAGACGAAAGTATCTAAGAACGTCTACATCATGGTGCATAAAATTTTACCAACAATCCTTAGGAAAAATAGCTAACACCTTCCCAGAAGTTGGAGTCATTAAGAACAAGAACATCGTTTCTCTCTTCAAATTTAAATGAAAAGGCAGCAAAGCACAAAGTTATTAAAGTGAGAAGTTTCATTTAAGTAATAGACTAGAAGAATATAAATGGGATGATAATAAAAAGGATGTATTTTAATAGACAGTAAATGATAATATAATTACATAAAGGGAGAAGTAATTAAATAGTAGTTCTAGCTAGGCTATATTAACTATATTTATGGCTTATTAGACATCAAATAATAAAAAATGCTGTTTAATACCTCCTTTTTATAATAAATTCCTTTCCTTACTAAATAAGCGAAATAAATAGTTAAGACTCCTACTTAGCATCACATTCTATCTAAACAGAGACTAATCGAACTTCTTTAAAGCTCTAATCCAGCTGAAGTTACTATTGCTCTTTAATAGATAATAAACATGTTGATTAGCGGAAAGGATGTGAAATGTTATTTGCCGGTCATAATAAATATAACTTTATAGAACTACTCTATCAAAAAGCTGTGCTCATATTATATTTCCTTTTGCTAGTAAGAATAAGAACTTTTATTACTAATCTAACAGCAGCACAAATAGATCTAAGAAAGAAACTAAATTAAGAGATGGCATTCATTAAGATAACTAGGAAACTTGCATCTTTAGGAAATTTCTCCCATTTTGTTAAAGCTGCTAGCAACTGCTACAAGTGATTTGAGTATATTGGTAAGAAAATGTGTTCCTATTGGAGTAATTAAACTATAGTAACTAGACGATAGCTATTCTGATCAAAGTTTGCAAATACTCAACAAACTTTTGAAAGACTCTTGCATGTAAGTATTTGGACCAACTCTCCATGCTTTGAACATTTTATTTCCGAACCACCTTGAATTACTTCATCCTCATTTTAATAAAATACTAACCTTCCTTAATGAGTTTGAAGAGCCTTACATTCCATCTCTACTTGATATCCTTCATCGTTATGCTATTTAGTTTTTAGATAAACGTTTAATAGGAGAAAATAAAGTAGATAGAGATCTATATAACATGCTTTAAAGCTGCGAAATATTTTTATATCATAGTAGCTCAGCTGTAGTGTATAGTGCTTTGCTTATGTTTTTCTAGCTATCTACTGAAACCATTATAATAGAAAAAGTAATTCCTTGCCTTTTTAGGTTTATAAGATTTTAACCTCCCATCCAATTCATTTACCTTAAGCTGATCAAATAAATCGTCCCACAGTATAGTACTCAACTGGCCAAATACTAAAGCTACTTTCATGTTAAGTTTAATGAGCCTGCTTATTTAACTTGCATAAAGCTTGAAATTTTCATGGAAATTGTAAATGAATCCACTGCTCTATTTTATCTTAAACAGCTTATGTATTGTGCAAGGTAAGACTCTTTTATAACTAATTCAGGTAAAATAACCAAGTTCTCTAGAATAAGGCAATTAACTTAGTTCCCATATTAGCCCAAAAGATTCCATCAGTTCATGAGTTATGTGTGCGTTAGCTTTTATCTCTAATATAAAGGAGAAATGATGTACTAATTCCTCTATAGAAACTATTATAAGCAGAGCAAAATACCAATGTTAATTCTCAGGCTC
The DNA here is from genome assembly GCA_946699065.1 of Loxodes magnus. Lineage (NCBI taxonomy): Eukaryota > Ciliophora > Karyorelictea > Loxodida > Loxodidae > Loxodes > Loxodes magnus. The sequence continues at coordinate 216,981 of CAMPDV010000051.1, read as the reverse complement.
TGAAATCCTGTGTTAACCTATTAATAAAGAACTAAGATATAAACTAGAAAAGTAAAGCTTCTATCTTATGGATATTATGCTAGTAAGCTGAAATAATTCCTCATGCTAGTACAGAAGCATTTAGGAAGCTAATTCAAAGCTTTCTTAAAGAAAGTCTTCAAGTTAAACTATTCATCTTACATCTAGGTTTTGTCTTAAGAACTAAAGTAAAAGAAAACATTGAGATTATTGAAAAATTAAACGAAGCTTTATTAGAATTAGCCTCATTGGACATGAATCCAGAAGTGTAAAATCTAGCTTAAGTCTACTAAAATATTCCCAAAGACTAAAAATTTTTAATACCTAGTTCTAAGTAAAAACCAATAGAGTAACAGAACTAGAACTAAAGCACTTAAAATGAATAGCAAGTTCAAAGATATTAGAATGGAACTATTTCTCAATTGCTTAATTATAAAATTAAGTATTATGATACTTTTTGGAATGTAAATGAAGAAAATATAATCAAACAGCTAAAGGAAGATACTAGCGAACTAAGAACGCCTGTCCAATCTTACCTTCTGCCAAATTAAGCATAAAATGCTCAAAGTTATACTTCAGAAACATAATTATAATAAGAAAAGTTAGAGGTTTAACTAAAGTAACAGCAAGATTTTTAGCAAATAAAGAATATGAACTTGGAAGATTTCTTACAAAAGAGTGAATCTGATGAAGACAATTGATCGTTTAAAAACATAAAGAAATAAATAAAATTTATAATTTTAAGTTAATTTGTTATGATACCTTTATTTAATATATTATCTCATCTATATTATACCCTACAAGTTCAGAAAAAGGTTACATAGAAAATAGCTTAATAAATAAAAAGTAAATACTAAGACCGTAAAATTCCTACTTAACTATTTTATGCTTTGTAACATGTATATTTACAAATAAAGGGAAGATTCTTCTACTTTAGAAATTCCTTGCAATTTAAAATTAAAGGTATGAAATAATTAACGAGAGTGCTATCTTGCTATTAGATAATTTTTGGTTAAAAATATACAATTTAAAGACCAAAAGAGAAGATTCCTTTATATTAGATTAAGAATTAATAAGAAAGCTTATTTTGATAATTGAGATATGCAATGAGATCTTAATTTTTAAGTTAATCCTTATTTTTTCATAGTTTTTGCTAGCAATTTTGTAATTATTGAAGATAATGGAGTTATGTTATGGTTCTGCTTATAAACACATGATATAAAATCTTTAGAAAGCAAAAGACAAAGTTTATTACTTGAATTATAATATTTGATATAAGTTGATGGTTATATCTTTACGAGGTTTACGTAAGTCCAAACTTGTCTTCAGATTTCGATTTGTCTATTAAAGGTGATTGCTTTAATTTTTTGAGAAAAGTCTTTTCCCACACCATTAATTATGAGTCAGGGTTCACTTTATTATTGAGCGATTAGCTGAACTCAATATCTACAATTTCTTTAATTTGCTTAACATCTGCTTCTCCACCTAAAACTTATAATGCATACAAAATCATTTTTTCCATACTAGTGCAGTCTTGCTTGGTTATAGTTGAAATCATCTTGGTTTTATAAACTCCTGGGAACCTTTCAAGATTTCTAGATGAGCTTAGAAACTGCTTAGCTGAATTCACCCAAGTTCCTCGTTCTTATAGTTAGTAATAATCAGCTATTTTTTTAATAATCTCTTTTTTGGTGGCAGATCTACCTAATAATTTCAAAGCCTATTAAACAGCTTAATACACAGTGCAATTTAATGACTTAATATCAGCACTTTCTTTTACCTTCTTTTTCCTATTATTTTTTTTCATTTCACATGCTCTTGCATATAAAGAACAAACGGATCTTTACATCTTTGTACTTAATTCTTACCAGGCTTCCCGTGAGGGAGTTTCTTAAAAGTTTTTGAGTCAATCTGCTAATTATTGTTCTTCTTGCTAATCCCACATTCTTCTATGTCTTAGTTACTTCTGGAATAGCTTGTCTAAATAAAAACTATCATTAAATTAGTCTTATGTTAATCCAATCTAATCAAGATAAGTGCCTTGCTGATAATCTTCAGATTCAGTTGATACTAAGCTAACCCAACCATCTAGAATTGAAGGATCGAATTTTGACTCCATTGCCTGGGTATCGTTATATATAACTAAAATTTAAAAATTACGAAGAAATGAAATTTGCTTCAAATATTATTTAATCCTATTAATCTAGTAAATACTATTAAATCTCCAGTATTTAAGCATTTAGAAAGGTTTCTTCTAATTATATCACTGTAACGAAATTCTATTACCTTAGTTTACTCATTATTCAAATCTTTTTTTCTAAATCTCATTTATTCTGTTGAGTTCAGCTACTTTAGACTACTAATTGAATTAGTAAAACTCTAAACTGCATCTTATTACATTCTATGCTATCTATATTAATATTAACTTTCTTAATGGTCAAAATAGATATTAAATAGAGATGCTTCTAATTGTGTATCCAATTCTTTCAAGAAATGTATAGATTTATCTGTAAGTAAATTAAGTTTATTCAGTATTTTTTGATTATATAGTCGCTGCTACTTTTAATTAATTTTAGGAAAATATTTGAATAGAAATGCAAAAGTTGATTATACGATAGTTTACTAACTTACTATCTGAAGAAAAAATAAGACTCAATATTATCCTTCTCCTTTAACTTAAAAATTATATAAGTCAGGCCCATTTTAAAAGAGTGTCACAAGCATTTTAAACTTATTATCAATATGCTATTAAATAAGCTAAGATGAAATGCTTATTTCCTCTTTAATTGTTTCTTAATATTCTATACATTTTTAACTTAATCCAATTTCTTTTATTTCACAGAATGTTGATAATATGAAGAGTGTTAAATAAAAGATTCTATTTAAGTAAAATGACTTCATTTGCATAAAGAGCTAATGTAATGAGTCTATTTATAGTTTACCTAATTTAATTAATCATTTAGAAAAAATTAGGAAGTTAATAACTGCTTAATTTTAATGGCTTCTCTTTAGTATTCATAATATATATCCATAACAAAAGATAATCTTTTAATTTAAATACTAGATCATAAGCAAGATTAATTTGTAATCTAATAAAGGCTTTAGGAATGAAATAGCAAACTATTAAGACCTTTATAATTATTTATTATAAACAATTCAAACAATATTTTAAGTATATTAGCAGATATACATTTTATCATATTTTATGCATTGGTAGCTAATCAAGTATCTGAATAATACATTCTTTATCTTTAGAAATTTCATATTGAGTAATTAGAATATTTTAAAATTTCAAGTTTCAGTTTATTTTACGTATTTAATCTATTTTAAGAAAGGCGTTATGCAAATAATATATAATATAGATAAGAAATAATTTTAATAGAATTGTTCTTACTGTAATTTTATAGCTATTTATTTATTTATGCTTGATTTTATATGTTTAGGAGCATACGTTTAATTAATGAACTATTACTCATTTTAATCAAATAAATTAATTAAAATACATTCAATTGTTAGTTTTCCTTTTCATCTAATATTTTAGTTTCTATATGAAATTTTACCTGCTAGAATTCCTTGGCTTTTTGCATTCTTTCCTTTGCTTCTTTTTTCTTCATTTCATCCTCTTGCTTCTTTTATACCTCTGGAAGTAATTAATAGTTCTTTTTTGTTAAATTAATAATTTCTTTTTTATTTAGTTTGGCTTTCTACCCATATATAAGCCTGTTCAAAATTTCCTATGGAGGATTTTTAGTTTCTGAGTGATTGATAAGTATTCTTTCTTCTTTTTAATCATTTAAACTATCTACATTTTCTACTTTTGACAAATTTCTCTTTTTACTTGGAGCTTACATCATTTTTTTCCTCAGAGCTAGTATTTCTTCTTTAGTTCTTGTCTTTGATTTTGGCTCATTATATTCTTGCCTATGTTCAGCTTCTCTCTTTTTTATTCTTTATTCGAACTATTTTTTCTTGGAGCTAGAAGCTTCAGGAGTTGATAAATTATAATGCTTATCTGTAAAGTCCATAGATCAAGCTGATTTTTCTAGGATGTTATTTTCTAAGAATAATTTTTCCTTAGCCTTTTTGTTTGTTTTCTCTGTAGTTACTTAATCTTCATTGAATAAAGCAAATTTTAACTATCTACTTTAAAAGGTTATTTCTTGCATCTAAAAATCTTCTTAATCCTAATTTGTTTCTTATTCCTATTAGTATTTAAGATTATCAATTTAGCTTTCTGTTATTTTATCCTTTTCTTCTATTTTAAAGTTCTATTCTTAAAAGAAATTATCCTTGGGAGTTGACGACTCAATTGAATCGTCTATGATATATTTCTTAATTTCTTAAATTTCCTTTTCAAGAATATTCATTTCATAGTTTATTTAGTCTTGATTTATTACTTTATTACCTTATATTTACTATATTTATTAAGGCTTAGCTTTAAAATCTTTTCTTTCTTACTTTTAATATTGATTTTGCTCTTTATTTTACTTTTGCTAATTATTTTCTTCTTTTTCCTTAGGCTTTTTAGATGTTTTGATCTCAGAAACTTGGTAATCCTTTATTTATATTTCCCTTGAACTTTTAATTCCTTCCTTTTTATTACCTTAGATATCTTATAATCCTTTTTAAGTATATTTAGGCATTTGCTAAGGATTGTTTGATAGTTTTTCATCTACTAAATTTTTCTAAGATAGATATTATAATTTTTCTAACTAATTTTCGTTATTAGATATCACTTTTTGCTTATCTTTATAAGCATTTTATCCCAATTGTTATTTCTATCAATTGTCAAACTATTTTAATGCCTCCTAATTTTATAATTTTTCATCCTTTTAAATGAAACTTTGGATTTAAGAGGAGAAATTAATATTAGGATCTGAATATATTGTTTGTTAGGAGAACTGGTATGGAGGTATAAATTAGTTTTATTAAATTTATGTTTTAGGTGATTAATTGCCTCTTTGACTATTTTAAGGAGATTTAGTATTTTAAATTTGCTGTAGTTTAAACTCTTGATTTATCTTTTTTTAATCTAGCTTTTTTTAAAGTTTATCTATTTCCATTTGAAGTTATTATACTTCTTAGCCTCTTTACTTGTAGCTTATTTACTCACTGAGCTGATTTTAAGGTTTAAATTTCTAATTACTTATCTAAAAATTATCTTAGTCACTCTCTTCATTTTCTGTTTATGAGTTTTTAAGCTATTAATTTTCATAATTATCTACTTATTTTTCCTATTTTTTTGGATAAAACTTCGAAGAAAAATTAGAATTATATTAGTTATTCTAATTAGAAATTTGCTCTTCCTCACTTGAACATTCTTATGAATGCTTAATAGTTGTTTATTAGATATTTTCCGCATCAGATTCGCTTTATTTTTCTTATAAAATCTATTTATCTCTGTCATTAGGAACTTAAAAGCGTTAATAACTCCTCTAGCTGTATTAACTTTCTTACTCATCTTATTATCATTGATATTATTCAATTTATTTGATATGGCATTAATTTTAAGCTTATTGCTTACTATTTATTTCTTATTTTATTTAGTATCATTCTAAGTTACTACTAGTACTCCTTTTATCTTTTTAGTCTTTACGTATTATTTATTTGAGTTAAGAATCTATAAAAGATTATTTCTTTTTCTAATCATCTTCCTTTTATTTTAGAGCTGGGATCAAAATTTCTTCTACTTTCTAGACTATTTTTGCTTGACTGCTAGATCTTTATTGCTTTTTATACGCTTTACTTTGCATTTATTATATCCTAGTTAACTCTTTTTCTATTTTTGCTAGATCTTGCTCGGCTTTTAATTTTCTAAAAGCTGATTCGCCTCTTAACTAAGATTAATCCTAAAGTTAGATATCTCTGTTTCGCTGTGATTATATTTCTGGAGAATTAAGTTGGTAGTTATTTTATCCTATAGATGTTGGATAATGGGGCCTCGAACTTTTATTATTGAGATAACTGGAATAAATTGGTATATTATTATCTTATTTAATATTCTACTCAGAGAACTTTTAGCGATATTCTTATACTATGTTTTGCGCTTTTTCATTTTCATAATCTATTTTTTACTGACTTTTATTCCTCAAATATTATTCCAAGCGCATCTTTTCTTGCACTTTCAAAGTATCTATTTAAATATCTTAATTTTATCTATAATCAGTTTTATTCCTTTCATTTACTTAATTCTTTTACTATACAAAGTTATTATATCTATTTTTCTAATACTCTGTATCTCCAATCTATCTATCTTTTCTAGTTCCCGTGTTTATGTGCTATTTAAAGCTTTCTAATTATTGAATTAAAGCTAATTTTTGCAATCGATCTTGCTAGTTTCCCTAATTTTGTTGCTACATCTATTTCTACATTTATAGAGATTAATAAGGAATAGATTAATGAGTATATTTCAAAGTATCTGATGTAGGTTATTGTAGAGAGATTAATCTTTCTTAATTCATTTATTAAATGATATCAATTAGTTTAATTTTAATCATTTATTTGCTAACTTACTACTTGCATGTCCTTTATTGTGCATCTATAGTTCACTATTACTAATTACTTTTAGTATTCTCAAAGATCTAGATATCTCTTATCGTGCTTTCTCTGATATTCTGCTTTAGTATTTCAAAGAATAATAAGCTAAATTAACTCTTTTTCTTATCTATATTATAAAGCCTAAAGTAGAGCAGACAATAAAGTGGTTTAAAGTAAAAACTTGGTAAATTTGGGTAGTCTAATTTAAATATAGGAAAGAGAAGAGATAAAATAAGAGTTGATAAATGATTAGTTTCTAAATGCTAAAGAACCAAGAAGGAAAAATAGTAAGGCATAAATGCTTCTAGAATGAGTTAGAATAAGTTAATTATTAGCTTAATTGAAACTTATTATCTTTAATTTTAAATTGCTTCATAATGGTGAAAAAGAAAGGATCTGGTAAGAAAAAGGTTGCTAAAACGTAGGAGAATGACGAGTCCACTGATAAATTTTTTAGATTATATATAAGAAAATTGAAGGAAGTTGGATTACCAATGCCTAATAAAATGAAGGAGAAATACGAGGAAATGAAGGAAGAGAAAAATCCGGAACCGTTAAGTGAAGCTATCATATGAGAAAAAACAGGACCAGAAGGAACACGTGCTTTATCTGATGCACTTAGAGAAATTAATTACTAACACTGTAAGAGCTTACGTTTCTGAAAGGCAAATTGCTAAGATGAAGGTGTAAGAGCTGTTTGCCAGCTTTTATAGTCTAATAACGTAGTAAAGGTTTTGGAATTTATGGAATGTGATATTACTGCACTTTCATGCGAATTTTTGTCAAGAGTTTTAAAGCCCCAGTCAATAATGAGCAGTATCTTAGTTCTAAGGTTAGATCATAATAACTTCGGAACTGAAGGTGTTGAGAGCCTTTCGGTAGGACTTAGAATGAATCATATTGTCTAAGTATTAAGCTTAAGCTATTGCAATCTAAATTCTGAAGCTGCAAGATATTTAATGGAAATAGTAATTTTCCATAAATGTGGTTTAAGATTACTAGACTTATAGGGAAATCAATTGATGAATGAAGGTGTAATTATCTTATTCGAAGCCCTTGCTATTAACAATTCTCTTGAAAGTCTCTTGCTAACGGATAATTAGTTTGGAGACTAAGAAGAAGTAATGAAAAAGCTCTGCCGTTTAATAGAAACCAGGTCAAACATTCAAAAATATGACTTGCGTTTTAATGGAATCTATGATGCTGGAGCAGAAAAATTGAGATTCTCTTTAGCGTAATCTATCCATGTTACATTTTTCAGAATTTCAGAGAAAGGAATTTAAAGGTAGCTGTTTAAAGAAATAGTAGATATAGTAAAAAGCAATAAACCAAAAAAATCAGGAAGGAAAGGAATGATGGGAGGGAAAAAGAAGAAGAAGTGAACAAACATTCTTATCGTTTTTAGTTTCTTTTGATTATAAATCAATTATCACATATTATTTCAAACTCCTTTTATCAATTAAACCTTTCACTTCTATAATTATCTTTATCACATAATTTTCTAGCTATTTAGCTATAATTTTTAGCAATTTAATTATAACTAACGTATTTAATATTTTTGTCAATAAGACCATTAAAGATAAATAAAGCTTACTTTATGTATTAAATCAATTTATACTATTAATAGCATCTGAATAGACTTTCTAAATAAGAGAGTAATAGAGAATTTAGCTTTATAAGCAATCAGTAATTTTGATATATTAAATAGTATTTTTAACTATTTTCTAATTAATTGAGGATTAATAACTCTTAAATCGATAAATCCCTATAAACAAATATAAATACTTGAAATAAGAACTAGCTTCATTAATATTTAGATTTATGTCTGGTTGTTTTCTAAATTAGCTTAGTTATTTAAGCTTAGCTAAGGAATAGACAGTTATAAAATTATTATATCTAGGTATTAAATATTAATATACTTGCTTTTAATAATCTAATTATCCTAAATACGATAATTAATTAGAGGCTTCTTAATTTAAGCATTATTATTATTTTTATACTTATTGTCTTTCTGTTTTGAAGTATTAATTTATTGATTTGTGTAATTAATTTTTTGCTGATTAATCTTACGCTATAACTCTTATAAGAATTCATCTAAAGCTATTAAGATTTAATTAACCCTTCTATTTTTTATCTTTAGGCTTATTATTTTGTTACTATATCTATAGATAGTCTTCGCTATTCACTAAAGTAGTTTCCATTTAGGCTTTTTAAAATAAGGATATAAATGAATTAAACCTAAATAGAGTTTAGCTTTAATCTAAAGAAAGATAATAAGATTGTATAGTAACTAGTTATCTAAAATGCTTATTGCTTATATTACATAATAAGAATCCTTAGTACCTTTTTTGAAGATATGCCTCTGTATTATTAGTATAGTATCATGACTAGAAAATTTGAAATTGCTTTTAATTTCTAAATTCTACTAATTAAAACATTGATAATTTGATATAAGAGTTTGAGGACACTAATAATGTTATTTAATCCAAAATAAAAGTAAAATTGAGTCAGTAAGAGAACTAAATGCCACTTAATTCTACCATAATACCAACTATGCTTATATTGCTAGTTATCTAAATTTAATCATGCTATTCAAAGAAATTTGAATCTAAATTTCTAAAGCTAGATTTAGGACTTTCGTTATAAGAAGCAAAAATGGTATAAATCTTCTGATTACAAATATAAAGTATCTAACTTAAACAAGTAGTTTTAAGGCATAAGCAAATGTGTAAGCAGTTAGTATATATTTCTTAGCTTATACATCCTACTTATTTAATGTATAAATATCCTATTATAATACTAGAAATGTTAAAGAGCTATTCTAGTGATAGTATTAGTGATATCCTTTTTAATTTTAAACTTAAATAGTAAGAAATTACATTAGCATTTATCCCTTCTATTAATATATTAGTCTACTCTAAATCAAGCTTCTTAGCATTAAAAGCTTCAGTTATAAATACTTTAGATAATCTATTTTCATTCCTTTTTTCAATTAAATCTAGAAATATCAGAAGGCAATAGCATTAGTTAGTAAAGATGTAATAATAGTAATCTGTGAGTGATAGCTGATATATGAGAAATGAAGATACTTAGTAGTAAAGATAAGGAAATAGTTATTATCTACCATTAGACGTTCAACCTATTCTAATCATCCTCACTCTCTTTGCTTTTTACTTCATTTATTATTTATGCTATTAATTATCTAGTTATCAGAGTTAACTTTAAAGGAAACTAAGGGAAATAAATCTTAAAGTTATATAGAGTTGTAAATGGAATTGCTTATACTTACTAGCAGCTAATTAGCTTTGCTTTTAAAGGTTTTATTATTAGCTTGATTAGGTCAAAATGGATCAAAAATAAGAAGGAATATAAAATATTCTAAAATATATAAAGTACTCTTCCATTGTAAAAGCTTAAACAATGAGGCTGGTATATTTAATAAAGGTATGTAGAATAGCAATTTTGTAAAGTTATAAAGGAAGATATTATGACCATATAGGACTGGTTTAATATCAAAATATTAGAATTTTTCGTTTAAGAATTTAATTAAACGTACGGTATTAAAATCCATATTTGATTGCAAGTCAATAAAAATGTACAAGGCTAAAGCTTAAGAAAGAAATAAAGCAAAAACTAACTAAAAATCTATGGGTAAAAAGTTGGTATTGAAGAAGAAAGGACCTTAAGTTCCTACCTTAGATCTTCTGAAACCTTAGACTTAAACTTTTGATTTCAAAAGTTCTTAAGTAAACTAGTTGTAAATTAGTTAAAATTCCAAAATTTCTTAGAAACCCGAAGAATTAATGAGCTCCCTTTAGCAGATTGAGGAGACTGTGCGAAAAAGGTCGCCCAAGCCTTAAATGGTCAAAATCTCATTTCCTTAGATAAATGAAAGCTACTTCAGGTAAAGCAATGAACTAAGAATGAGCATTGGCACGCCAAAAGAAACTATATCAAAATAAGAATCGCCAGAACCAGGACGAAAGTATAGTACCAGATATAAAGACATAACAAAGTCATTAAACAATATCGAAAACACATATAATATAATTATTAAACCTACTGAAGTTTAATCTGAAGAAACTAGCGAAATTATTACTTCTTATACTAAGTTTTCTGAGGAAGGCCAAAAAGTCCAGACTGAAGAATTAGAAGAAATCAAAAAATCTTATGTCGATTTTAAGATAAAGGTAGAAAGCCAACTTTAGTTCGTGAAGAACGTCGTTTAAGGTGTTAAGGATACGAAAGAGAAACTTCGGATGCAGCAAAGTAGAATAAATCAAAAATCACTAGATTGTTAAATGTTAACCTTAGAAACTGATACTACTAAGTGCAATAATTGTGTAGCCAATAACAACAAAATTCTTTCGATTTTAGAATAAGTAAGAAAGTTCGAAAGGTATGCTGACTAAAATTTCATGGATGTAGAGAAGATCAGCGACCAAAATTAAATTATGTAGAGTATAATAGAAAATCAAGAATTTTATTCGTTAAACGAAGTAAGTGTTAACATTCAGACTTAGGGAAGTTGCAAATGCTCAATTTTTTGAGTGTGTTTTATGTTTATTCAAACTCTTATTTTTCCTTTTGTGGAATTAAATTAATTCTTTATCCGCTTTCTCTTCGTTATTATTGTTCTTATCAATCTAATTAATATCACCTTCAATTACTATTTAGCTATTTATCATATTACAAAGCTTATATTTTTATACTTAAGATTTAATATTTTCCTAGCTTAATTAATAACTAATTAGCTTGTAAGTCATAAATAGTAGTAAGTAAATACTAATAATAGAAGGCTTTATAGCATTAATATGGCTTTTATTTTAAGAAATAGAAGCTTGTTATTAGCATAAGAGATCTTTATTTATATTTGGTATCCAACAGTTACTCTTTCTCTACAACAATCACTCAGATTAATGCTTTTATCTAATTATTTATTTTGAAAGAATTATCCTACTTTATACATATAAATATGAAAACATTATAGCAAACAGCAATAAAAAACAAACAGGATGCTTTATAAAATTACGCAAGAAAAGCAAATTAAAATTTTGAACTTAGTCCTTAGTATTTAACTATGTGGTTTATGACTAATGAGATACTTGCTGAGATCAACCAAACAACATATTGCATATACTTGTAATAATTAAGTGATCTATTTTATACATTTTGAAAATACAATAATATATAATCTGATTTAAATAAAAACTTTATACATTAATTACATTTTTGCTCCTCAATTTTTTTAGCCGGCTTGCTTCTGTTTACAATTTTATGAATAAATATCTGAAATTTAATTGATAGAGAAAGATTATGAAGAAATGTAAATAAAACAAGTAAGCATATAAATAGGAAGACTATTGAATCTAAGCTAGATTGCTCTTATGGAAAATACTATTTGAGTAAGTAAAATAATTACAATAAATCATTGAAATTTCATTCTCTTGTTTTTCCACTATAGCAGGGCGAGAAGATTAGAATCAAGAATTTCTATATATTTATCTAAAGTATAAAAACTAACCAAATGAGAAGGTTGCCTATGCTATTGCCAGACTGACTTTTGCACTGTCTACCAATTACTTGTCATTTACCTAAGCACTCTTAGCTAAATTGTAGTGTTCTTCTAAATGATCAACTGCTTTTTAAACGAGATTTTGCTGGTGATATAATAGTCCCAAATTGAATGCTGCACTGCATTTGGCCCTTGTTTCTCCTGCATCCTCAGCTACTTCTTTTAAAGTTTCTAGTAGTTCTATTGCGGATGGAATATGGCCTAACTCTTAGTGAATCTATGCCAATGCACTTAATGCTTCACAAATTTGTTTTTTTCGTTTAAGTTCCTCTGAAATTTTGAGATATTATTTTTAGTATTAAAGTGCTTCTTCATATTTTCCATGTTCTAAGTGAACTAAACCTATTCTATAGCAAGTTTCTCCTTCTTTTTCTAGATTTTCTGATAACTAAGTAGATTTTAAGCACTTTTGATGATACTATAAACTTTCTTCTACATTTCCTGATTTTTCAGACTTTTCAGCTAGATTTATATAATTTTCTACCAAAAGTGTAGAAATTTATTTGGTTAATTCCTTAAAATCGTATTTCTATGCTATGTTAAGTGCTGTTTCGAAATATTAAACTGCTATGTCTATTTTTCCCTTTGCTTAAACACTTTAACCTAGTAGCATATTAGCACGAGCTTCATGCTTAGTAGATTCTGATTGCTTAGCAATGTCAAGACATCTTTAGAAAAAATAATGAGTTATCTTTTGAAGGCCTTTTACTTAGAATTAGCTTCCTAACTACGAATAAAGATCTACGCTTATATCAATTTAGTCTTGTCTCATTGCAATTTCAGCTTAAATCAGCATATTTTTTAAATTAACGAGATCTTAAGGTGTCATATTGATATCCTCAATATCGAGTCTTTAATGAGTCACATAGAAGAAATCTATAAAAGACTATATGTTGCCTTCTTCTACTAGGTTTTCAGAAACGTTAGTTGGATTTGCTTCTTATTGTAGATCTTCCTATTATCTACTATATTGTACTCTTTCTTAAGGTTATCTAGCTAATTTTCTTTTACTTTACCTTCCACTTTCATCTTCGGGAGAGAGTCTTTAATTCTAAAGATCTTCTTCAGTAAAACCTTATTACATCATTTCTTTGGCTCTTCTTTAAGCTGCTCCTTACAAAGGTGCTAATTTCCTAGGCATTGGTGGAGCAATTTATTTAATACCTTTATAAGAAGATCCAGATTGCATTTAATTAAGAGTAGTATAAGCATACTTCTACTTATTAGCAGATATCATTCCTGTTACATCTGTTTGAGATTTTAATCTTTAAGAACTTTCTATGCTTGACATTTTTAAAGTATCACTTAAAACTATTTTAGTAACCTATCACACAATCCCTTTAAAGAGGTATTTCTAGGATTAAAGTTAATATTTAAATAAACCAAAATAATTAAAATCTCTTATTCTATCTATACTCTTACTAAGACTAGTAACTAGAACTTATTATTTTCTAGTTAATAAATAACAGAATTAACCTAACTGAACTAATAGTAGCGCAACAGGTCAGCTTACTATATTCTTTAATAGCAAATAAGTTATTATAACCTTATTTAGAAACTAAATATAAATATTTCTACTTATGTTATTAAAATTCATCTATTACTATCTTTTTAGGCAAAGAAATCTTTTAATACTAGAAGTAGAAATGTACTTCTTCATTATTTTATTGATAGTTCTATATAGATATATACATTTATAATTATAATCTACTATTCAATTATAAGAACAAACTCCTCTATACATTTATAGTTACTATTTAGATACCTTTCTCTAAATATATTAGTTATGATTATATTAGCATTATTAAATTATACATATACTCTTTCTATTTTTCAAATGGTATCCATAGAACTAAATTTTAAAGTAATCAACTTCTTTAATTTCCTAAAGTGATTTATAGTTATTCAATTCCCATCTCACATTTATATTCTAATAATCTGGAATTTTTAATATTAATATATTTGCTATTATTTTGTTTCTACTAATGCTTATTAAGTTAATAGTAAGGCTATTAGTAAGATGTGATCCATTTATAATTTTGAATAGAGTACGATTTTCAATACTTCTAGCTTCTAAAAATCTTGTAAGTTATCTCTTTCTTTCGTAAATAAGACTTAATTTTATACCCTAATTAGCTTATAAAACTTAGCGACTTAATATTTCTTATGACTTAATATATCAAGCATATTTCTTTATTATCTTTGTGTTTAAACCTTACAATCAAGAGTATATCTTGAATTAACTTTAGAAAAGGGATGCATTTTGATTGAAAATAAGCTATCTAAGCTATTTTAGTTTAAATTTACTTTAATCTTAATAGAATTACACAGAAAAAATGATGTTTAAGAAAGAAATATCCGCACTTTTATTATTAGCTGCCGGTTGACTTAATCCAAATTTACTAGGGCTGCCTCACCTAATTGCCGGAATGCTTTTCATTTTGCTTAAGCACACTAAATTTCTTTGAGTAATATGGCTTTTTTATTCCTTAATCTGCTTAATTATGAAGATTCTACTTGTATATGCTATCAATTATAAAAGTAACACATTTTTTGGCACTTTTAAAGAGGAATCGTATGTAAGAATGTGAATGCCAGAAATTTTGGGAATTATAGCCTCAATATTTTCGGTGTTTTGCTTTAAAAAAAGCTACTATGCTCCATAGAGATTCTTTTAGTTTTATATAGGCTTGTTTACTATGACCTTTGCTACTGTAGAATTTGCATGCTTCAATTATTGTATCTTCGCTGTAAGTTTGATATTTTGGACCATGTGAAGCTTAAATATTTCAATTAAAACTAACAAAGTAATTTCTTGTCTAGGTTTAATTGTATTAGCAACTCATTAAATTTTGATATATCTTGATAGTGCTGAAATTATTACCATATAAAGTAGCTTTATTCTACATATTTTTCAAAATTCTTCATACTGAACTTATATTAGTTTTGGAATGCAATTGACTACTTACATTTTTTGGGGAACTGCCTATAGGAATTAAAAATCTCAATTCCGTTTTTCGATTCCTCATTACAAGCCTAGAAGCAAAAGAACTACTATTCCTTGATATTTACGTGGTATGATTCTTATAGTTCTCTAAACTTTAATGTTCATATGAATTGTAGTGTACTAGAAATTTTCCTCCTTCCTTGTCCTTCCTTGGCTTATTTTTTCTCTTTCATGTTGAATAGTAAGATATAATTTAATTACGAGTCTTTATGTTGCACTACCTTTGATCTCTGTAGCATACTCATATAACTATCTTTGGTAACTATATAGTGGTGGCTGAATTTCTCATGAAATGTCTTTATTCTAATTGTGTGTTTTTTTTCCGCTCTTTGTTACAATTAAAATAAGAAACTTTAAAAAAGAAATGTGGAAAGTAAGACACCTAAATGTTTATGACATCCTTATGTTTATCTTATTAACTAACTCTGACAAAATATCCTTAATTGTACTTTACTTTGTAGGCTTGAGTTCAGTCAACGTCATTTAAACAATCGTCCTTTGCTTTTTTGTCTTCTTTCTGATTAAAAATAGAATAGTAAAGAAAGGATGAATACTACTCCTTATATATACAGACATTGTAATAATCCTAGACTATGTATGATAACTTTATCCAACTAACTATTTTTCGACTACTCTAAGTAAGATTATAGGAAGCTAGAAAACTGATTATGTCAATTTTGAAATTTGAATATTGCTAGCTTTTATTCATATTTAACTAAGAGCATTTTAAACTACTCTATTTTCTTTTTACTGAGAAAAAGGTATTACTTTAGAAGAAATTTTAGTTTAAAAATATGCTAAACTAAAAATATGATTTGATAGATTATACTCAGTCCTTAACATAGCTCTTATATGGCTTAGCTACTTTTTGACTCTATTAATATGCTCAATAGCCACTTAGCATTTTTTTAAATCTAACTTAACTGATTTTTCAAGAGTTTGCATTTGCTTATTCATTCTATGTAGATAGATGCTACATTTATAGTCTCCTTTTAGTGAAGGTTACTTAAGTGCTATTAAAATATGGAATGTAATGACCATTTTTAACGGTACTGCTCTTACACTTCGCTATGCTGCTTTATTTTTACAATACAAAGAAATATCTTAGAAATAGTAAGATTGATTAAATATTCTAGGCTTAGTAGTTGTATAAAACGCAAGTTTGTATAAGGAGTTATTAGCTGATGTAGTCCTCCTTTTAATTTGGGTGCTTGCTAAGAAAAATTTCCAACCACAATAAAATCTTTAGATTCATGAGCTATTTAGATTAAACGAAATATCAGGTTTTCTAGATTTAATAAACTTCTTTGTTCCTTTTGCTGTAGGGCTAATAGTTTTGTTCCTTTCGATCTTTTGAAAAGTCTGTGGAATTATGCTTCTTTTACTATTTCTTACCTTTATGTAATGCATATTTTCTAAGACGTATATGGGAAGAACTTTGTGAAACATCTCTTTTTTAGTATGTGTTGGAGGCCTTGCTTTACAATATGCAAGCTTCATGTGGGGTAAAAAACAATGGTGGTGTATAATATGGGGCATTGTGGATGATAACGAGGAAGTTTACCATGCTTCTTGAGGATTAATCTTCATTCTTTTTATGCTTATAATCCAAAAAAAATCTTTAGAATGGCAAAAATTAAGGTATATTGAAGGATATTAAGAGGAAGTCACCAGCTAAACTTATAGAAAGGAAATTTACAAATTCCTAAAAAATTTTTTATCTGGAGCTATTATAACGATTTGGCTTATTTCAGCGCTTTTAAAAGGGAATTTGTTTAGCATTCTTCAAATACTAACTTTAGTGAATTACGCATGGAAATATAATTGCTTCTACACAATAACAAGGATAATCTATATAATTTTTATTGGGCAATATTCTCTAATTCTTTCTAACTTGAATGCTGATATCGCACCTTAGCATATCGATGTTGACCTTGATCCTTGATATAATACTATAGAACAAGATTATGGAAAATAATGAGCTATATTTATGGGCGTAGGTTACCTAAAGAGAGATCTCTACTTTTTGATACCTGATGGAATAGGACTTTTATTAACTTTCCTTCATAAAAAGTTCGAAGATCCTGGATATAGGCAAATTATCAAGAAATAGAAGACTTCTTGAGCTTAAAAAGCAAGGTATTTAGCTTCTCAAGTTTCAGTTTTATTTTTCATGGTAGCAATTCTAATTCTAGCAGCTGTGGAAGGTGGATTGATACAAATCTTCTATATAGCCTTTAGTTTGTTCTGGTTAATGAATTCATACAGGCTTATTACTTCTTTCCACTAATGAGAAATTTTATCGCGCAACTTGAGTGGCGTTGCTATCCCTTATATCATAGTAGATCTAATCTTATAAAGTCTAGCTCAAATTCCTATCAAATACTTAGATAATTAAAAGATAAACGCTATAGGGTTGTATAAGATACATGAAAGCTATTCAGGTAGTTACTCTAAAACAGCACTTATATGCAAATGCTTCATCTTTATCTTATTAGTTTGAGAGATAAGACTCATTACTGATGCTAAAAGTGTCTAGGAAATTTAAACTTAATGCTAAGAAAGTAAAATAAAAGCTAAGTAGATTGGGAAATAAATGGCTCAGGCTTTTAATGACAAGAGAATCAATCAGAACTAAAATCAGCAACAAAAACTGTAGGATCAGCAAAATAAAATTCAGTAGCTAATCAAATACGAATAAGGAGAAGCCAGAGAAGCAGAAGAGTAAGCTTAAATAGATCAGACTTTTAGAGAATGATTAAAAAAGCAAATCCAAAAGCAAATAAATCCATTTTATTTCGAAAGCGTCGCAAAGTCTTTTGAATAGAAATTTGATTGGAAATGAAATAAAGTTCTTATAGTTATATTTGCAATTATATTAAGTAATACAGAATCTATTGTTTACATGGCCATGATTTTGAGCTAATTTTAAGATGCAAGCTTAATCACCATTCCTTTTTCTCTCTCTGCGATGATTTACGGGTTGGTTAGTAATCCTCGACCTTCCAAATACTTTTGGTAATTGATATCAACTTACAATATTCTGTAAATAGTTTTCAAAATCATTATCTAGCTTGATATTTGAAGGATTATTTACGGTGATTGAGATTAGGCCAGCGATCCTTATTATATTGGAATTTCAGTTTATACTTCTGAGTTCGAAACTAACTATATTTCAATTGATATGGTTTTGCTCACTTGCTTACTGATTCATAAAAATATGCTTATTAAAGTAGGATTATGAGATAAAATGGAAACTTCTATTGAAACACTTGAATAAGCTAAACTGAGATGAGGTTTACAGTCCTAAAATGATCAACCAAAATGAATTTTTCCGAAATCAAGAGAAGAATGCCCAGGAAAGGATTTATACGCTCCAATGGTATTTATTTAAGTAGTGATTGTAATTTACTTACTCATATTTTTTGAGAATATGATAGGAGTCAAATAGTCTAATATCTCAGCTCTTTTATAGCTAAATTATTTCTCCTCGGAGCTAGTAATAGCAATTCTAATCCAAATATTCCTTATATTTTTTGATAGATATGTGTATATAAATCTTGTCTTGAGCACTGAAAACTTAAAGAAATACCGTATATTTATGATAGTTAAACTATGTGAACACGTAGTTTTAACATGCATGCTTCATGCTTTGTGTTTTTGAATTTTACCAATGATAGGAAATTATTACATCTATGGAGACGCTAAATGTATTCAAGATAAAGTTCATTTATGTAATACTTTTATTGATGATCCATCTCTCAAAATATTCTATCTTATATATATCATCTTTCTATGGATGGAAGCTAAGTAACTAAAAAAAGGCTTTCCAAGAGTGACACATCAATTTCCAGCTGTAATGAAAGAGTGCAATAAAACCTATAGATATATTTACATAGTATATAAATAGCTACCTTTTATATATGAAGTTAGAATTATTTTCGATTGGTGCTTGACTGGCACTTCACTGGATGTATTTTAGTGATTTAAGATTGAAGGATTGTATGCTAAGTTCTGATATGCTAAAAACTTAAGTATTGACTATCTCAATAAAGACCACGGGGCATCTATTTAAAAGGTAGAGAAATTCTTCGTTGGCTGTTGCTGACTTTTAGTGATATTGTTTCTTATGCTAGGTCCACTTATTATTTTCTCTGGACTAAATCCAACAGCAGAGAGTAATAATGTTACAGGATTTAACATGCAACTTGGTTTATGCTTTTCCTACCATTGCCTTCATTATTATTAACTTTTCTCTGCATCTAACGTTTAGAACATCCTTGATATAAACAGAACATAGTGGGATAAAATGAAGCTTTAAAGAATCCCTTCTATTACAGGAAAAGATTACCCCAACACATAAGTAGTAATGACTTCACAGTATTCAGATACTATTTGATCTTTGTCACCTGCAAAGCTAAATGAATTCATTCAAGTGACAAATAGTTCTATATAGCAAGAATGCAACTTAGAGTCTTATTTTTTTATGTAGTACACAGTTGAGAGGAAATTTCCATAAAGTAATGGGCAAATAGACAAGGAAGTAAAATATAATATAACTGGAAATTGTGATCTATAGAAATAAATATTGAGTGTAATATGAAATTTCTAAGGTTAGTTCACAATGGATTACTTTTACAACAAAGTTATTAGCATCAATAGCTACGGAGATATTAAAATTTAGGAACTTTACATTAATTATTAGCCTAAACACTTCATGGGAAATGTTTCTTTGTCTTTATCTAATAAAGATAATAAACCATATTGGGAAATGTAAGATGAAAATGGCGAAGGACTCTCATTCATTGTAGTGTCAACTCCCTACTCTCCATGAGTACTTAACTTCTCTATCCTTACCTTTTATATCACAATCGTGTATGCTATAGGAAGAATTATGAGAATTATGACTGAAGGATTCGCAGAAAATATACCAATGGTAGATCTTCCTTTCCCTGATAGACTTTTGTTGATTTGCTAAGTGATTGTGATTGCACGATTGGAAAAGAACTTTAAAAGAGAAGAAAGTGCTTACTTCTATTTAATAGATATAGTAAGAAGTACAGAAACGTTAAAGGCCATTAGTAAAGAATGGATGGATAAAAAGCCTAGACTAGAATGAGATTTTAAACAATTAATTAATTAATTAATTTCTCTTTATCTCTTGAATACTTTAATCATCATTAGTTATCCTTATAATATATTATACAGGCAAGATAATTAATTAATCCTCAAACTATTTCATTTCTTTTAATAAATAATAATAAAGTTAGTTAATAACTTATAATCATATTCTGCTCTTTAATTAAATCTAATCTTTAGATAAATAAAAATATTACTACCATTATTTGCTTTTCCCTTCTTATTTAGTGTCTTTTTATATTTAAGTGAGATAAGATGCATCTAATTTGATAGTTAATGAAGAATAAGATGAATATAATATTTGTTAAAGATTATTAAATAACAACGAGTGTTATAGCAGGAATGTTTCTCCAAAAGGAAAATCACTCCTTAAGATTTTCTACTTTTACAGCCTCCTAATTCATCTATCTTATCTCTTTTTCTTAGATTTATTGATTTTTCAAAAACTTCTAGCATTAATCTAGGCTATTTTCCTAGCCTTGATTTGTAGTAGTAAAACTAACATCTTTTTGTTATTCCAATAACAAGTAATTTGTATTTTAAGATGTCAGAGGTAGAGTACTTTATTATCAAATAGGTTAGAAATCATTTTCTAAGTGTTGTTTGATTAAGGTTTTATGGGATTTTATTTCCATAATCAATAATTCATCTTATGAATTTTTCTCCTAAACAACTTCCACTTCTTGTTATTCATCCTCTAATTTAATTATAACAGTAGATTGAGGTAAAAAGTAAGAATACCTGTTCTCATTCGGGTTTTCTTCATCGAAATCTAATTACTTTACCAAAGGTTGCCTAATATCAACCTTTTTCTATCAATCAAAGGGAATATTTGACAAAGGTTTTTCCAATCTAAAGTCAAATTAATATTTATTTTGTAAAATTCTTTCCACATTCAAGAGCTCTTCCTTCATTTTACTTAAAAACTTAGAAACTTATAATTGAGTTATATTGTCAAAAAGTTTGGCATGGGCTTCCATTACCCAATTATCTAATTATAAAGGAAAAATCAATTAGCCCTATGAAAATAAAACTAGTAATTAATATTTTAATTACTGTGTCAAACTTTAAAATCTCTCCCTTTCTATAATACCAATACCATTTTCAGTCTAATTTAAATTAAACTTTGCTAGTTAAGTTTACTTTCTAACTCACCTTTCAATCTCTTTTATGACTAATTTTCCTATTTATACATTAGTGGAAGTTAGCCTCATAAAAGGCATTTTTAGTATAAATCTATAATTTTGTAATCAAAACTGCTAATTTTTAGGATTGAAAACTCTTAGTAGTATGAAGTTATTGCAAATATGAAGAAGTTAATAGGCTAGTCAATTTAAACTTAAGTAATGCTCAAAAGCAAACTAGATAAGATTTTAGCAGGGAATGGAATTCTAAAGTCCTATAGCCTTATTATAGATGCTTATATAATATTCTAATTAAGAGAGATGCTTTATTAATGCTTGCTTCTACTTATATTCTTATAGCATACTTTTTTTATCCTTGCTTTTGAAATCTTGAATAACCAAAATACTTAACTTAGCTTTTTTAATTAAGATATAATACCAGGAAATTGTAGATGCTATAACTTTAGCTAGTCTAATATTGTAATAAGAAAGATTAAGTTCTGAGCTACCCTCATTTTGATTCAAGGACTTAGTCAGCTTTGATTGAGGTGCTAAGCATTCCAATATAAAATAATTCTATAAACTAATTATTTTGTAAACTTTACAATTTATCAAAATTGAATGTACGTTATATGCATATTTCATGCTATAGAGGTTAAATAAATGCCTCTGCTTATGATATTTAGCTATAATGAAGTAAAGAATAATAACTTAGAGTGTATGAAAAGGTATTAAAAGAGTGTTTAACTATAATCATTTCATTATTTATCTCCTAAAAAGGTTGAAAATATAAGGACACAGTATATCAAATTTGCTAGCACACCAAACAAAAAGCAATAGAAGCACTAAAGATTGTTTTTAGCAATGCATTTCCCAGTTCATGGACAATGATGATCATACTCTTCCACACATAAATTGCAATCATCACAGTGATATATTCCTTCTTTTTAAACGATGTTGCAAAATTTACATAGAAGCTTGCTGTCCACCTTTTCTTATAGTTCAACGTCTTCATTTTAAATTATAATTCCAGGATTTAGTAAAGAGGCTAAGAGAAAACTACTCATAAAGAACAGGCTGATTAAAAATCCTATTATCTTAAGCCATATTTCAATCTCCAATCCGAAAAGCATTATTCCATCAAGAGCACCTAATACCAATATAACACAACTACAGAGAGGCCAATGAGGCCCTATAGTAAGCAAAGGAGATCCCTTCTCATTAAAAAAGAGTCCTAAGCAATTCCCTATTAAAGCCATTCTCCTATTCTTTATTCTCTTGAAGTTAATCACAATCTGCTACTCCTCTTACTCTAAATCTGACGAATTTTCTTCCATTAAAAAAGCAAATAAAAATTAAAGCTCTACGCTAAAATTTGAATAAAAGACTTAATAAGTAGTATATAATTAAAGGATAAGGAGTATAAAGGAAAGTATTAAACAAGTACAGGCATTTAAATAACGAAATAGCGCTTTAATTTATTCGCTCTCTTTTAAATTAAAACCTTTCGAAACTTTCTTTTTCAATTCAAATCTATTAAGAAACTTATGAAGAGGCTTATTGAGAATAACGATATTCTTAGTCTTGTTAAGAGGAAATAGATAGACGGAAAAACTACTGTTATTTCTAAGGATAACAAAACAGAAAATCCTGAGTTTTCAGAAGTTAAAAATTTGGGGTAGATTGAGTTATAGAGAAAGCCTAAAAAAAAAGTTCGTAGAGTGCCTAAACATCTAAAGTTCATTTTAAATGCTACTGAAGAATCTAATATTGATACTGAAGAGAAGGAGGCTGAGAAAAGCGAAGAGAGAGTGTAAGATGGATCTAGAAGACAGATACTATATCTACAAGGAATAGAATAATAGAAAAAGAAAGAAGAACTAATACAGCAAAAAATGAAAGAGGAGCAATAAGAACTAGTTAAAAATAAGTTCAAAGCATCTGGTATTGTTAAATTCAAGCCTATTCCTCTAAAAGAAGTTAAGGACCTGACAGTTCCAGTTTCTCCAAAACTAGGTATAAAAAACAAAATTATGAATGAAAATCTAAAGAAGTTACTAAAGAATAGTACCAAAGTAGATATTACCAAAGAGAAAGAAGAAAAATGAAGACTAAACTTTCTTTTATTTGTTAAAAGTAATTTTAAGCAAAATTCTAGCATAAGAAACTAATATATTATCAAGGATGCTTTCATTCCTTTAAATTTTAATATTTTATTAATAATGAATCTAGAAATTATGGACGAAATATTCGGAACAGAATTAATCTATAGATCGGGTAAAAATGATTAGGATATGGATAAGTGTAAAGTTTCTTCAGTTTTTTAAAAATCTTATAATATCTTACTATTTTTTGGGGCAGAGTGAAGCTAAGTTTGCTAAAAGTTTTTGCCTCATTTGATAAGTTTCTATAAAAATGTGAATTTAGTAAGTCATGATATTTACAAGTTTAGTAAGAAAGATAAGGAAGAGCAGATGAAACTTAAGGAAGAAATTTTAAAATAATAAAAAATTCTCCCATTTCCTATTATATAATTCCCTGAAGAAGAAGAAGAAAGCTTAGATCCTGAAAGCAATATTGGAGAGTAAAGACCTTGGTATAGGAAAAAAACTTTATCAATAAACGAAATGAAGGAAAAAAATTTAGAAATAATTTACATTTCATCAGACGATGACAAATTCAAATTTTTAGATTTTTATTTAGCAATGCCTTGAACAGCAATACCTTATAAAAACTTGAAGATCGATTAAAATAATGAGTAGATCTTAAAAAATAGAAGAAAAACCATAGTCAGTGAAGAAAATAAGGAAAATAATGAAGAATAAGAAAAGCATAAACATGAGGATGAATAAATAGGATAAGAATAAGAAATTATTAAGAAGGATCAAATCGAGATAATCTGTAACAAATATCAAGTTAAACAAATTCCAACTTTAATTTTAATTGATTCTTAAGGAGAAATCATAGAACCGCTAATAGGTGGTTATATTGATCCTAGAAGTGATATTATAAGAAAACAGTTAAGTTGCATTTCTGATTGACAGAAATATAACTTGAAACCATTACTGGGGAATACTTTTTATACATTAAAGTAAGGTAATTAAATTAATATCGGATTTAAAGAAAAAGTTATGGAATGAATTATTTAATAAAACTTTGATTTGATTGGTTTATATTTTAATGGATAGGAAAAAAGTAAATAGCAAAGCTTCTAAGCAAACTTAATTAAGTTTTATGAGAGTGCTTATCCAAAGTTTCAAGTCATTCAAGTTTTATGAAAGGAATAGAATTTAAAAGAAATTGAAGAGCAAAACTTACCTTGACTTATACTACCTAATATTGATGCTAGAGCTTAAATGCTCACGGATTTATTTAATATAGACGACTCAAATACTCCAAGAATTATTTTCCTTAATAAGCAATTTAAAAGAGTAAAGTTACATAGAAATATAAAGTAAGATATTAAGTAAAATAAGGAAATTTTCAAAAAATGGGTTGAAAATTCTGAAAAACAATTAAAAAAGGATAGAAATTTTTGCCTTCTTTTGTGATAGATTTGTAATGAAATAGATTGATTTAACTTGATAATAATTTTATCTTAAGCAACTAAATAAATATTATATTTTCTTATTCCCTTTACTTTTCTTTACTTATTAAGAAACATATTATAGCTCATATTAAAGTACTTTCTTTTAACTGAGTTACTGTATATAAGTATATTAAGGAAATTTAGTTTATGCAAATTTTTAGTTTTCTCTTTCTTTTGATCTTATCATTTTAAAGCAAATTATATTAGACAACAAATGAATGGATGCTTATATGCATAATGATAGTAAGCCATGTTTGTATTGGTATATTTAAAATTAAGAAGACTTGTATTTGATTTTTAGATTAATAAAAGATGGAAAAACTGGTATTTCTTTCCATTTTGTTTGTTTTATGCCATCATGCTTAAAGTTACCCAGGCACAACGAAGACTCGTTATTTCGATGCATGAATAGATAATTTTAATCACTACACAGGTAAATATGCTTCGATAACTTCATAAACTACTTTTAAGATGAGATATCTTATTGATGAAACTTGGTTTGTTCCTAAAGATACTTCTTTCATCTTATTTTATACCGGAAATGAAAGTCCAGTTTAAGAATATGCTGATAATTCAGGGTATCTATATGAGATCGCTTAGTCCTACTAAGCACTGCTTGTGTTTGGTGAGCATAGATTCTTTGGAGAAAGTTACCCATGGGGAACAGCTAATTTCACTAATGATTAGTTACATTGGGAACCTAATAGACCTGAATAAGCTATAGCAGACTATGCTAATTTAATTACCTCACTAAAGAAATAATATGAAGTTAGTTATGTTATATTAAACGGTGGCTCTTATGGAGCTATGCTTTCAGCATGGATGAGAATTAAATATCCACACTTAATTACTGGAGCTTTAGCTTGCTCTGCTCCTTTAATCTAACTAGAAGGAGGATTCAATAATGCTACAGGAGGAATGAATGTCGTTTCTCAAGATTTTAGAAATTTCACCGACTGTGGAGATAGTATTAAAGAGGGATTCACAAGACTTTTAAAAGACACTTGGACTGAAGAATAGCTTAGAGAAGCTTTTTCAATATGCGAAGATGTGAAAGTTACACCTGATATAATATCAAATTGGCTTGAAAACGCATGGGTAAACTCTGCCATGGTTGATTATCCATATGCAACATCGTTTTTAGTTCCTCTACCTCCCTGGCCAGTGAAAGAAGAATGTATTCCTATTTAAAATTGGAATCAAACTAAAGGTGATACAATTGAGTTATTTAATGCATTGAGAGATTCAGTTGCTGTTTATTATAATTCAACAAATCCAGGTGTTCCATGCTTCGATTTATCTGATCCATCTGGAGGAAGTGTCGGATATGATTCCTGGAATTATTTAGTTTGCTCAAATATTATTATGCCAATGAGCGTTGATGGAGAAAAAGCAATCTTTCCTGATTCACCTTGGGATATTTAAGCTTATGTCTAAAATTGCAAAAAGCAATATCCATGGATTACGCCATAGACAGAATTTGGTAGAATCTTTTTTGGAGCTGAATCTAATTGGCCTCATCTTTTCAGAAATACAGGAAACATTCTATTTACAAATGGCGATTTAGACATATGAATGCCAGGTGGTGTTATCGAAGCTCCAAACAAAAACATAGACGTTATTCTTATGCACGACTCAGCTCACCACAATGATATGAGAACTCCTGATCCAGCTGATCCTCCAGATGTTAAAGAAGGGAGAGATTTATGGAAAACTTGTATAAAGAAATGGATTGGAATTACTAAAACGGATTGAAAAGATTTCTGAAGATCAATTAAGTAACTTAAATAATTTTATGACTAATTAATATTCCCTAATTTATACTCTAAGTACATACTATCTACTCCTCATAGACTTCTATTCTATATTACTTCATTAAGTCAGCAAAACTTTTATATTAGCTACTAGTTTTTAAATATTATGCTCAATAATACAATCTGATTATTTTAGCTATATGCACAAAATTATTCATTAATAGCCAGAAAACCAACGATATCTTTATAAACTATTATGAGCCTTTTTAGTAACTTTACTCTATTTTTTTATTTTAAGATGCATTAAAGAATCTTCTATAAGTTCAAAGTAATTTAAATTATAAAGTTACCTTACCAATACTTCTGAAAGAGTTAATATTAAACTAGAGAAATTAAAAATCACAAAGATGCTAAAAATTACTCCAGAGATAAGCAACTAAACACATTTCTTAGAAAACTGTCTAAAATATCTAAATGAAATGATTTAATCATATGGAGATTGGTTATCTGTATTAGCCATAGAGGATGGAATGTATAAAATAGCATGGTTTAGTTGGTAGAATATTGCCTAGATAAGTTTAAATATAAATCTATAAATTTCCTATTTATTATAAAACTTCCTTAGCTTATTAATTTTAAACAACTTCTTTCTAGATTTTTAAAATAAAAAGCCTAAGAGTTCCTGTTAAAAGATGTGATTTTAGTGCTTGATAAAATATTAATGGTAGTGACTTTTCTTCCTTATAAAAGCTTCAAAAAAACAGCTAAAGCTCTGGATTACAAAAGATTAGGAAAGTAAAGATCGGAAGCTAAAATGATAGTAGAAATAATAACGAATGCTTATTAAGGAAAAAGGAAAACTTATCATAATCATCCAGCTGTATTTATGTGGTAAGGCTACTCTGAATCGTTAAAGAGGTATTATAATATAATAGTTCAAGAATGAATTGATAGAGGGTATAAGAATAATTTACCTTTTTATGAAATTAACGAGCAAGAGGCTAGATAAAATAAACCTTGATGGTTAGGATGGGATTTATTCCATTTCTCGCATCAAGGTAGACTACTTGATAAAAATTATTAATATTATAAAGATAAATTCGATGAAAGCTGTCCTTAAGAACAGAAATTTAAGGAATATATTTGACCTTCTAAAATCTCAGAATAAATAAAACAGAAAGTCATTAATAAGGAACCTCTTTAGTATTAAGAAGTCTAAGAATTTATATAGGAGTAAATTAAGAAAAGTAAAAAAAGGAGTAAAAAAGAAATTTAAAGTTCACAAGAACAATCAAACTTTCAAGAAGAGAAAGCTAAGGAAAATGAATAAATTACAATACTAAACTAAGTAGAAAGTAATAGAAAAACTATATCTGATTCAAACTTTAACTGTATAAATTAGGAGTTTGATTATAACTAAGAAAGCAAGAAAAAAGAACTATCTCAAGCTGATTTAGAGGGAAAAAATGATTTTTATATAATAATTATCTAATATAATTGAAGGCTTCGCTAATCAAACTTGATATTATTTTTTATGTAAATGATATTAAAATTGTTACTCTAACAGATTTATTGCTTCGAGCAAAATTTATCTCTATAAGCATACAAGTAAAATATCTTTAATATTTATATGTATAAAGCAATTTAAATAAAGCTTCTCTAAGTTTGCTACTTAGATAAATCATACATATTCTCAAAGCTTCTAATCTTTTAGTTAAAGCTTAGTATATAATATTACCCATTTAAAATGCTTTATAATTTCCTAAAATTAGTTATAAAGTATAATAAAATACATATTTAAGCTAAGTAAAAGAAGGTGTATAAAGATAGTTAAATTTCTAATTTATAGAATATAATAATGAAGTATTTTAATCATCTTCAGAAAATTATCGAATACCTTTAGAGTTAAATTATATAATCTAAGTAATTTATATAGGGAATTTAGAAGTTTATGGTACTATCAATTATAATGCTTAAGCTTAAACTATTTATTGATGTTAGTATAGAACCTTTTGATTAAATCATTCAAAAGGAAATATTAAAAATACGCTTATTCTTGATTTATAAATTAAACAAGTAAATAATAAAGAATTTCTTTCCTTCTTAAGTATTAGTAATTACTTAAGCTTTGATTTAATATTTGCTTTCAAATACTTAATGAAGAAAAGCTTATAAATTCTTAGTAAAGGCTTTAGTCTATGAATCCTAAGCATTTAGGATTTTAATGAATAGCAAATGATATTAGATTTATAGAAGTAAAGACTTCCTTTGCTATATCTAGTAAATTAATAAGTATTATATCCCACTAAAAGTAATTAGTTTGCAAAAGGACTTAAAAATGTTCTAAATTATGCTTATATTCATTTCTGTACATTCAATTAATGTATTCCTTTATACTGGCTAATGCTATAAGTTAAATGTTCTAAGGATGAAATATTAAAGTCGTAATGATGAAGTTATGCATAGAAAGTAGTTTGAGGAACATAGAACTAACTTTTATTTCTTAATTGGTTTGCTAGGCAAGTAGAAATCTTTTGTGAGAGATGGTAAAGTAGTGCACATTTAAAGAAATTTAATTGAATATGATTAAGCAGTTAAATAAGTTTGAATCACAATTCATGATCAGTGTACTATGACTGAAGAAATGCTGTTAACAATTAGATAGACAATCCAAGATCTTTAGTGGAAATAAATTCTCTTATACAGTGCATACCTAATTAGCAGTTACCTACATCCACTGTTTTTATTCCTGTTTTTGCAGCAATTAATGGACCAACTGTTGATCCTCCTATTTTATCTGCCTTCATGAAAAACAATTAGATTGGAATATTATGCTTTTCTGCTAGTTTTTAAATAAATGATGACCCTGCACCATCAGTGGCATAATTGCCTCTGTAACTAGGAAACTTGATTACACATCCTTTGTGGAAATTAGGAGCGCCTTGTAACTAATAATTTTCCTAGTAATTAGGATGAAGTGCATGAGAATTATCACTACTAATACAAAAGCTTCTTGCCATGCATGCATTAAAGGAATCAATTTATCTTTCTCCTTCTATTAAACTATAAATCCTTTCTAATGTTGATGAAAGTAAGTTGCTTATAGCTCCTTACTAAGTTTCACTTCCTATTTCTTCATTATCAAAAGCAACAACAATTGAAATGTTTGATAGATTCATTTCCTTTACAGCTAATAAACTTTAAAAAGCGTTGAATGTGCTTACTAAATTGTCTGTTCTAGGAGCACTTATGAATTCATCGTACAACCCCATTACACAGGCTGGTTAAGTATCGACCATCCATAGATCCAATTCTATGATTTGCTCAACTGGGTAGTTGATTTACTCTGAGATAAGTCTTAACAATCCTCTTGGATGTTTATCTCCTTTCTAAGTAGATTCTCTATTTAGCTAAGCTTCTATTTCGGTTGCAAATATTGGCTTCATGTTAGTTTCTTCATTAAACTCAAGTTTTTAGCGTTCTCTATGGAAGTGAATAGCAAGAGAAGGAATCCTTAGTAGTGGTTTTTATATATGAACAGGATGCTATTTAAGTTTAAAATTTTAATCCAGAGTTATCACATTTCCAGCTAAAGTCAGGTCTCTATCAAAATAGTTATGCCACATACCTCCGCCATAAGGAAGTATATTCAATATTTAAAAATCGCCTTACGAACGCAAAGAAACAGGAGCCAGCTTTAGACAAGGGGAATCAGTATGACAGGTAATTAAATTAAACCCATTCTTCTGCAAATCAAAATCTTTAGGAATGTAAAATGCAACTAAACATGAATTGTTCCTAGTAAAGAAGTATTTGCTTCCTCTTTCTAACTTATCTCAATTCTTCTTTTCTTAAAGCTCTTAGAAACCATTTTGCTAAATTAAACCCTTTATATATAAAACTACGTGTATTGGAGTCACTCCCTTATTAATGAAGTCTATGAATTTTTCTGATCAATCAGTTTCCATTTTTAATATGCTTGCTATAATAATTAAATGTCTTCAAGATCATTCTCAATATATTTAAAAGGTTTTTGATCACTTTAAGATAACTACTCTAAATCATTTAGGCTAGTTTGAAAAAGCATCAATAATGAAATTATTATAACTGCTGATTGAAAAACCTTTTTAAAGGAAGATTAAATCTAAAGATATCTAATGAAGTTGTTGCTTTATTAAGTTATGATCATAGAGGAAATATAAGGAAATGAATGAACTAAAAGCATTAAATAGTAGGCTAATAAAAATTACCTAAAATAATTAGTATATACTTCCTTAAAAAACAATCTAATATTATCGCAATACTTCCCATCTGATTTTCCTTCTTCATTTTTCTTCTTCTCTGCACTCTCATCCATTATTTTCTTTTAATCACTATTTAAGCAATACTTCTTTATTTTTTCTTCACTAGCTCCAATTAATCAGCAATTTAATAAGGCACTCCTTCAATACCATCCATAGAGTCTAGTATAGCTAAAAAGTTATAATATGAAAAGATATAGGAACTAATTTTTGGTTTAATTAGCACTTAGATAAATTGAAATAATTAAGTCTAAGAAAGACTATACATTTCTTCACTTATTAATCTAGCTATAGATTTACTTTTTTATGTTCGATTTACTATTCATTATCATTCGCTAATATAGCTTTATGGAAATTAAACGAATTATAGAGTCTTACCATCTCTTCTGTCCTACCTAATTTTTTATGGAGATTCTTGATTAAAATCTATATACGTTCAATTAATATAAAATTAGGTATCGTGTTCAAATGAGTATTGATATAGCAAGTAATGAAAAATGTGTTGATATTTCTATATTAATAGTTAAAAGTTAGCTTAAATAAAATGTTCTTAATTCACCGCCTCTCAAAAGGTACAGCAGCTAATCCCACAGATTTCAGGATCTCTATTATTTTAGAAGGAATCATTTATTATGGAAAACTTTAATCTCCTTCTCCACCATCTTTGGATTAGCAGAGTTGCATTCAATTTCTGTAACTTCATGCTTATTTTCTGTATATCCAGACTACTTTTGAAGATCTGGAAATCGTAAGCACTTGAATTTGATCACTAATCAAACGATATCAGACTTAAATTTTGAATGCTTTCTGATTATAATTAAAGAGTTACCTTGATTATTAAATAAATCACCATACTCTAATGTTTGTTTTAATTACTACACAGCATTTATGCTTTACAAATGGATTTCTTGATCACAACTATTGTCTTTAAGTAAGATTTGTTAATCATCATTTTCATTTTATATCTGCTGTCATTTATGAATTAACGAGATGTCTGTGCTTTGCATACTGTTGTGCAAGCTTTACTAATCTTCATCTTCATTTTAGTTTTCATTTTACTATGAAGAGTTTGTGGAATTAGTCTCTGAATAAAATATATCTATAGAAGGAGCTTCTTCATAGTTTGGAAATTCTAGAAAGCTTTATTTAACCTCCACATGATTTGAGTTTTCATTTTCTGAAAATTGCAATAAATCAGATTTATTAATCTGAGTCTATTGCTAAGATTTCTATTTGCTATCTATTGAGCAATATGAATTGTAAAAGGGCTAAAAAGGGTTTACTTAATAGTTGAATTTAGGAGTTCCTGGTATCTTTTAACTTTAATCAACTCCTGATTCTGGTGTGCGGGAGTTTGAAATATCTAATTCATTTGCGAAACTTTGCATGGAGTATTTCTCGCTTACGTTTGACTATTCTTAATTCTTTTCAGAGATGGATTCATTTTAGTTTGTATTTGCTCCTTATAGTATCTTTCTATATTTTTGTTATTTGGGTAAAGAATGAGGTATCATTTTTATTAAATTTAACTCTCTAACCTAATAACCTAATATTATGCCTAAGAAAAGTATTCACAAGCTAAAACTTAAAATGCTTCTTTCTTAGTTTACAGCCAGGATTCTATAATAATTCTATACAGCCTACCACCTTTTACGCTTTAGAAAGCTTGATTTTCTTAGGCAGGTAAATTACAACAAAGCTCTTCTTAATAAATTCTCTAATTAGTACACATAAAGTTATAGTAAGGAGCTGTAAGCATAATTCTATAATATAGTTGATTAATGCTCGCTAAGTAAAAATAAGAGTAAAGTATGGCTATTGATTTCTAACTATTTTTAGTATTATTAAAGTATCAGAAATATAGTAAGATTGCATAACTATGCTACTTTACTTCCATATTTCAGATTTATTAGCTCTATACTCATTAATAATACAAAAGGAAGTAATTAAAAGCAAAATTATAGGTTATGAGAGAGGCAATTCAATAGCCATTAATAAAAATGACACAAATAAAAGATAGAAATCATCTTAAAATAGTACTCTTTAGTTAAATATTACACTCCATCTTTTCTATTTTTCAAATAAGAAGCAAAATTAACAGTATAATCTATGAAAATCATATCACCTAAGTCACTGTTGATTATAGATTTGACATAAATAATAAAAGTGCTTTTTTGAAATTAACTAAAGGAAGACAAATAATTAAAGAGTAGAAAGGAAAGTAAAAAATAGTAGCACTTCAATTAAATTAGTTTATTATTTATTTATTATTCTTTGTAGAGATGCAGACTAGCTAGTCAAAGAATTCAGCTTAGAATTAAGGAGACAAGCCAAATGCTAACTAATAAGAGACGCCTGGAGCCTAATTTATAGATAAAATTGCTTAGAAATAGCAGTACTGTGAAGACTAAGTTACTGATTAAGAAAAAAAAAAACTGCTAACTGTGTCACAGAATGTTAGTGATATGCTAAATGTTATCTCCGAATTAGAAAGTGGATGCTCAGCTAAGGTTTGTGAAGAAGAGTCGCCTCGATCAGATAAAGAAGTTCATGAATAATACTCTCCTATTTTATCTCATGCAAGACAACTAAAACAAATTCAAATGGCAAAAAATAATGAAAAGAAAGCTAATAAATTCCAAATAAACCTAAACAAGTCTAATATTTTCTTAAAACGAGGACAAGCAAGTGATCGAATTGGAAGTGATAGAATATGAAGTGGTAGAAGCGATAAACAAACAGCGGCAAGTGCTAGACTTACAAGTACAAGAGCAGAACAAGATTTAAGTGAGAGTTCTAGAATAGAAAGTGCCCTTACGGCAATTGAAAAAGTTCAAAATATTGTAGTAAAGGTTCAAGTAGTAGAAGAAGAAAAAATAAATGCTTGATCAATAATTGAATTTGATTTTTTATCAAAGCACTATAAGCTTAATGAAGTCTACTTTAGGTTGAATCTCAGCATTCATTTTTTTAAAGATGAAATAAACATAAACATCTGAGTTCATTTAGTAGAAAGACTTTTCTTTAAAAGCTAAATATGTAATGCTTTAAGTTCCAATTACTATACCTATGATCAATGTATTCTCTAATGATATTAATACCTTTTTAAGTATCAAAAATGATTAACAATCAAAAGTAAATTCCAGCTATTTTATCATAAAAGATGTAACTTTTAACTAAAAACTAGAAACAATATTTTGATTTCTAACTAATATAACTCTAAAGCATTACTGTCCTTATTGTGACAAGCTTGCTATATAATATGCTTTGATCTGCTATATTATTATAAGAGTGAGAGTGAATATATATATCTATAAATATGAAAGATAAATACTTTATGTAATGGTAATGCTATTAAATGTAAGTAATGACTAATTCCTCAATTTATATCTATAATATAAATAAAGTTGCATTCTTTAATAGCCTCTTATATAAGACATTAATAGTCCCTCTTTATATTTATTTCTACCTATTTTTTGATAGTTTCTTTAGTTTTAATATACTATACCTCTTTTTAGGATATAAAGGGTTGTAAAGGAAAAAGTGTATCATTAGCCTGATATTAAGAAAGGTTTAAAAAAGATATAGAATTAGATTAAATATAGTAAGATACTAATATAAAACTGCCTAAGACTATTAGGGATAAGATTCTAACCTTCTTCTACTTTAAAGTAGTAGCTTTCATAAAGCCTTAGTTCTAATCATAGAGAAAACTGATACTTATTCTTAAGCTCAGCACAAATAAATAAGATAATAGTTTAAAGTTTAAATATCACTGAAATGCTAATATATACACCTATAGATTTTTGCTTTTCTTCAATAGGAATAAATACCTATTCTTAGACTTTATATTAGTAGAAATAACCTAGAGAGATTTTATGAACTTCCCGTCTTAATTTTATAAAATTAGCATAATAAATAAGATAAATTAAAATAATGAAAGTTAAAAATATCCATCAAGCAATACTTATTTTAACTAGATTATATACTAAGGGACTAGATCTTTAAAGGACTATAAGCCTAAAGAGCAAAAGGCTAATCTAAAATTAATAAAATTAAAAATAAAGATTCTAAACAAGCTATTTAAAATACTTAAAGCATTTGAATAAATAAATAAAATGGAATTTATTCTAAATCGAAGTTTAGTGATACCAAAAATATTTATGCCAATCTTGTTGGGAAACATACTCTTGCTGGGAAAAAATAATAGAACTCCACACAAGGTAAGCTTTTTATATGCAGGCTAATCACGGAAAAAGACCTTGCTCTTCAGTAATGAGAAAACTAAAAAAGAAGGGATTCTATAAGCGTCAGATCTTAAGTTGAGTTCTGCTAACATGCTTAATTTTAATAATTGATTACCAATTAATAAGAGCCCTTGATTATTATTAGAATATCATGCTTAATATCACAAAATCAAATTTAATTATAACTTTAACAGAGCCATATTTTCTATCTATCTTGACAAAAGATTTCAAAAAATAAGTGATAAATAGTTTCAATCATATAAGTTATATGAATATATGTAGCTTCTAAATGAATAGCAAAATAATTGTAATTATTCTCTTTATATATAAACTTATTTTATAGGGTCATTTAATATAATATCTGTTTGGTATATTTTTGATTGAAACTTAATATTCTTAACAAATTTTTATTAGCTTATATCAGCTTATCGAACTTTCTTTTACTATTTTCATATAAATTAATTAGAATGACATTTTACATTTCATATAGATAACTAGATTAAATCAAGTGTATTACAACTAAAATAATCATTATATAACTCTAAAAAAATTATTCTTTTTCATAAGAACAAGCTAAAAGATATGTCTCAATACTTATTTTTTCACTTTTATTATACTTACTCACAGACTAATTACTAAACATCTAACTAAACTGAACTCTTCATTTTATCTATCTTCTTTTAATAAATTATAAAAGCAAAGCTACAAGCAACTATTTTATGGATACTCTATTCTTATATTATTTCTATTATAGCTTAAACTAATTGGTAGTTAATGAACTATATTTAAACTGAGTAAATACAAGCAGATAGCATTTTCATTAATAAATCTTAACTTAATTCCTAATGATTGAACTGCTATTGATTGCTATTAAAGTATTAGATATTATATATTTAAAATGGAGCTTATTTTGAATAGCCTTGCTTATAATTATATGAATATTCACTTGTCGATTCAAAAAATTCTACCTTAAAATTTAGAATTATATTTCATATAGAAATGAAAGGTGATAACTCATATAGCAATATACTTTAACTTATATAAGAGTAATAGAAAAGTTAGTGTCTTTAATAGTATCTTTAAACTCCCTTATATATATTAGCAAATATTAGGAATTTATCATCTAGATTTCTTTTCTTTGCATTAATAGTTAGAAACTCTTTCATTTTTCAAAAATGCTTATAGATTAGCATTCTTTAATTAGAGTTTCTAAGAAGTATAATAGAAGGTTTAATTCCTAGCAAATGTTATCTCTGATATCAACATACTATATAAAGAATACTTATAGCCTAATTATGCTTCCATAGTAAGCAATTAGTTATTGACTATTGAATCATAGCAAAATGATTAAATAGGATAATCTGTATTATAGTATACTTTTAAATTGCTGTTTTGCTTTATTTAGAGGTTAACTTTATAGGATATTACTAATTAGTATGTAAAGCTATATCTATTAAGTAAATTTAGTTAAAGTTAATATTAGAAATGTAATTCAAAGTTATAGATGAAGACC
The DNA here is from genome assembly GCA_946699065.1 of Loxodes magnus. Lineage (NCBI taxonomy): Eukaryota > Ciliophora > Karyorelictea > Loxodida > Loxodidae > Loxodes > Loxodes magnus. The sequence continues at coordinate 180,177 of CAMPDV010000051.1, read as the reverse complement.
CTTCTTTACAAAATTATAGTGACTATATTTGCAAGTTTCAGTTGGACTATATGAAGATGAAATTGACGATTGTCTAGAAAGAAGGCTCTTTGGAAAAGTTTGCATCGTATTATGATTATTTTGGGTTGAATTTGGTGGAAGTAGATCAGCAAAATTAAAAATTTTAGTTTAGAGAATGAGCACCTAAGGCTTAAAAAGTTAGTTTAATAGGAGATTTTAATAATTGAAATAATGAGGCTAATTAATGTGTTAGAGATGAGAATGGAATATGATTTTGTGAGATGGATTCAGACTATATAAGTCATGGCTAGAAATTTAGGGTTTTAATTTAGACTAAAAATGATACTGCTATGACTAAAATTCCAGCTTGAGCTAAATACTCCTATTAGAATAAGGAAAATTGAATTTTTGATGGTCAGTATTTTGATTTCAACAAATTCAAATATGAATGGAAGCACAAGAGGCCTGAGAATCCAATAAGTCTAAGAATTTATGAAGTACATATTGGAATGTCAAGTGAGGAAGAAAAAATATCAACGTATTTAGAATTTATTCAACTTCTACCTTAAATAAAGCAGCAAGGATATACTGCAATTCAAATTATGGGAATATTAGAACATTCTTATTATGCTAGTTACGGATACTAAGTCACTAACTTTTTTGCTCCAAGTTCTAGATTTGGAACTCCTATAGAGCTAAAAGAAATGATAGATGAAGCTCATAGTTTGAATTTATTGGTATTATTGGATATAGTTCATTCACATTCTTCATCTAATATCTATGATGGTTTAAACAATTTCGATGGCTCTGATAACTAATATTTTATAAAAGGAAAAGAAGGAACTCATAGTTTATGGGATGGAAAGTTATTTGACTATGCAAATTATGAAGTACTTAGATTTTTACTGAGTAACTTAAAGTATTGAATTGTAGAATTTAATTTTGATGGATTTAGATTTGATGGTATTACTTCGATGCTTTACAAGCATCATGGTATAAATATAAAGTTTTCAGGTTAGTATGAAGATTACTTTAACTAGAACTTGAACTATGCTGCAATTACTTATTTGATGCTAGCAAACGATCTAATTCATTCCTTACTTCCTTAAGCTATTACTATAGCAGAAGATGTCAGCGGACTTCCTACTCTTTGCCGTCCTTTAAGTTATGGAGGTTTAGGTTTCGATTTTAGGTTTCATATGGGATTGCCTGACTATTGGTTTTAGGTTATAAAGTAAAAGGATGAGGATTGAAGTCTCTAAAAGATGATTTAGTAGTTGTCAAATACAAGATCATTTGAGAAGCACATTAATTATGTAGAATGTCATGATCAAGCCCTTGTTGGTGACTAGACTTTAGCATAACATTTATTTGGATCTGAAATTTACACGAACATGAGTGTGTTTAATACAAGAACGATGAATGTAGATAGAGGAATAGCTTTACATAAACTTATACGACTTATATCCTACATTTACGGTTGCTAGGGTTGACTTAATTTTATGGGAAACGAGTTCGGACATCCAGAATGAATTGATTTCCCTAACGAAAAAAATGGTTTTTCTTATAAAAACGCGAAAAGACTTTGATCTTTATCGAAAAATGAAACTCTTTACTTTTATATGCTGAGTTAATTTGATTAAGAGATGCATAACTTAGAGACGAAATATCCATTCTTAAATTCCTACTACAAAGAAAATAATTATGAAAAGATAATTTAAGTCCAATAAAAAGAACTAGTTCTTATTATCGAGAAAAGCAACTTACTATTTATCTTTAACTTCCATCCTGTTAATTCTTATTTCGACTATTCGATATAGATGTAAAACAATAGCTCTTTTCACTTAGTCCTTTGCACAGATGATATTTAATTTGGAGGGCATGGAAGAGTTAAAAGTCCTTAGGAATATTTTACATTTATCAATAAGTTGCATTAGCTAGTAATTTAGGTTTACATACCAAATAGAACTTGCATTGTTCTTAAAAAGGCATAATAACTTCTAATTAATTTAATTTCACTCTAAACCTATCTATTCATCTATTTCTACTTCCTTTAATACTACCTCTTTTTTAGTTCTACCTTTCTTCTTTCAAATGCCTTATAAATGATAATATAATAAGACATTATTCAATAGTAAGCATTTAAACTTACAAATATGTACAAATTTAAATAGCTTTATTTATCTATATTGTTAATAAATTATTAATAATAGCAGTATAAATAATTGCCTTTCTATTTACCAAGCTACAAAAATAATCATAGTATCAATTAAATTTTGAATGTAATCTGTTAATTGCACTTAAATGCTTTTTATTTGCTATTGTAGATATAGTTTATTATCTTTAATCTAATTTAGAATATCTTGCTTTTCATTAATCAAATTATATAGCTTTCGGTGTTTAATCATTCAATAATTGGTAAACATATATACCAAGTTACTACTATAAGCTTTACCTTTATGTACTAAAACTACTTAAATTTAGTGATTCAAAACGCTATGCAATATTGAATATGAAGCAATAATAGAAATATGCTCTAATATATTTACACTCTCTTTACAAAATTATGTAGTTATAAAGTGCTTTGATATAAAGCCTTTTATTTATATAGCTTTTATTAATACATTTATATATCACTTATAGTAAAGATATATCTACTTTATTCTAATTCTAAACCTCCTTTAATACTTCAAAAGTTGCTTAATTTTTGAATTAAGGCTAAATTTTCCATTTTCTACTCTTATTTATATTACTCTGTAAGTCTTAAATCCAGTGTGTCTATTCTAGATCTATATGGTTGTGTTAAATCAGTTTTACCTAGATTTTAGAAGTAAATAGTTAATTATAAATAGACATCTCTTTGAGGTATTAGATAAAAAGCTGGCATTGTTAATAAAATAAAGGAGAGATGATAAATAAAGATGAGATTTAATGCTAAATATGTACAAATGACTTTGATTTAAAACAGTCTTAACCTTAAATTTTATTTCCCTGTGGACATACAATTTGTTTAGCTTGTGTCGATTAAATAAGGTAAAAGAGCAATAAATGTCCTTTTTGCTCTTTGTAGATTGAGCAAAATTGCCCTAATCTTCTTATTAAACAGTTTATTTAGAAAATTAAGCAGCAAAAGCTACAACCTCAGCAGAAATGCCAAATTCATCTTAAGCTTGCCAATTTATTTTGCGAGAATCACTAGCAGTGACTGTGTTTTATGTGTTTACAGAACTACTAAGCCTGCTAGAAGCACACTATTTATGATATTTAAGATTTGCTATAGAACTCTAAGCATAGAGAAGAAAACATAAGCTAGCTAAAGATACAAGTAATCAATCTTATTCAAAAGCTTGACTTTTAAAAGCAGTATTTAGAAACTTAATCTCTAACTATTATTAAGAACAGTTCAGATCAACTAGACGCTCTAACTAGTCACATTAATGACATTATCACAAAGAGCAAGCAGAGTATTTTGGATAATCTTAAAAACCAATTTTAATAATGCTAAGAACTGGTATAAGAAGAAAGAGAATCAAGTTCAAAGGTTCTGAATGAAATCAAAAGTTTGTAAGAACAACGCTAAAGCGTCAGCGAAGTATTGCAGCTCAATCAATTCATTAACTAAAGTGATTAGTTTTTTTAAAATTTACAACTGAATACCTTGAATATTGATCTTAATAATCAAGTCAACCTTGAATCAGTTTCTAGGAAAATCCTAGAAATTATAGATTAATACTAGGAAGAATATCAAAAGGTCCTTAAGTTTTCATGAGTTCCTCAAAACTTGTCAAATCTAAGCATCGAGCTTTTTTAACCTTAAGTAAGCGAATACTTTGATCGAATATAAACTTTATACTTTATGCAGTAGAACTCAGATATAGAAATTCAGTTTAGCTTAATGACAAAATAGTATAAGAGATTTTAAATTCACACTACTCCTATTGAAACACATTCCACGTTTCTACAACTTAATAATAGCTAGTATGCTATATCAGGAGGGAAAGAAAACTAAACAAGATTAACCTTTATTTGTAAGAAGTAGAGTAATAACAAAATATATGAGCTACAGATGCTACACCCTAGAAGTAGCCATGGAATATTTTACTGTAACTTAAGAAAGAGAATTTATCTGATATCTGGAGCATATTTCAAGGATAATAAGTGGAATGACTAAGTAAAATGCGAATTCTTTTAGATAGAAGAAAGCAAAATGAGCAATTCATTGTTTACTTAAATTAAGGATATACCTGAGTCAGTTTAGGCTTTTGGTTGCGCCGCTTTACAAACATTTTTATACACTTTTGGAGGATACAAAAATGAAACAAAGCAAGCGTAGGATTTTATTTAGCAATACGATATAAATTTAGATAAATGACTAATTCTAGAGTTGAAATTACCTTTACCATCAACTACTAACGCAATAAAAATACCAAACAATCAAATAATCATTTTTAACTAAAGTACAAAGTAGGGTTCTTTATAGAATATCCATATTTTCGACTAAAACACACTTACAGCTGTTGGGGAAGAATTTAAAAGGAATTGGAACTTAATATCTCCTATTTATAGTTAAGACAAGGTTTATATAATAGACAAGGAAAACGTCTTGTTTGAATGGGATATAGAAAAGAAGGAATGGAGCTTTGAAGTTTTTATGCACTTATGAGAGTCTAATGAGTATAGTAAATTAAAAAGGTTAATTATTTGATTAAAGGATAAAAGATAATATAAATCTATTACTCTGCATTAAATGCTCCCTATAAGTTATTTTCTTTAAGCTTAATTGAATAAGGAAAATTAAAATACAAATACTAATTATTTAACTTGTTCGTTATTTACTCAGATCATTTGAAACTTTAATGGAATCAGAAGGGCTTCAATAATAAAATTCTATATAATCTCTGAGAGGCAACGTTCACCAGTTTCAAGCCTAACTTCTTTAAGCTAAACTGGAGAGAAAGAAGGCTGAGGATGATGCTAGACTCCTTGCTAATCGTATTTCAATGCTAAAAGCTGAAGAGCAAAAGGCATGAAAGAAAATAGACAAAACTAGAAAGTAAGCATAGCAAATTATTAAAGCTAGGGACTAAAACAAGAAAATGAGAGAGGAAATGTAAATGAAAAAGCATTAGAAACAATATGAAGAACAGCAAAGAATGCAAGAAATAAGGTTAAAAAAAACTAGAAGTAAATCAAAAACATAGTAATTAGTTGATCAAAGGGTTAATTACGCTCAAAGTGAAGCACAGAAAGTTAGAAACTTGAAAAGTGCTCAAAAATTTGAGGCGATGAAGCAGAGAGAATAATAATTCTAATAAACTTTATAGCTTAAAAACAAAATAAAATCACAAGAAATTCTAATGAGAGAGAAAAGATAAAAGGAAGAAATGAATAAACTATAAAAACTTGAAATGCAACTCTAGTAGCAAATATACGAAGAAATGTAGTAAAAATTAGCAACTGAAGGTGATATAAAAAGTATGGAGAACTAGGAACTTGAAATGATCTAAAAACTTTAAACTACACATATGCTATAAAAATCTGGTAATTAATTTTTATGCAGCTCAACAAGATCCGGAATTTATCATCCAGTTGGAATAGAAAGCAAAATAGAAATTTAAAAAGCAGAGAAAGGAAATGAAAGAGAAAAACAATTTAATGATATGAAGCTTATAATTTAATTTTGCTTTCTTTTCTTATTTACTTTAAAATCCTTATCTTAAAAGTTTTTACTAAAATCATTTTATTAAGTAAATTGCTTAATTTCTAACCAAAATTACCATTTCAAATTTCTTTTAGCTCTATTTCTTAGACATATGAAAGGGTAATACTTATTTTTATTAGCTCATCATATTTAAAATAAAGTAACTGATTTGAAAGCATTTAATAATTAGATATATTAGTATATTTTTTTTTTTCTAGAAATAAAGCTTTTTCTATAATGTCACATAGAATGCGTTAAATATCTTGATTAATTTACTTTAACTTATAATGATAAAATTATTATTCTTAGCCTTTAATATTATTTTTAATAAAATGTTTAGAATAAATCAACTAATGTTGCTATAATAATTAATGTAGACTTTTCTTTTATTAGAGAGTAGATAATTATGCTTAAGCTGTCATTATATAGACTTTATTAATTTGATTAGATTAGTTTTTGTTAGTTTAGGAATATTTTTCATTTATTTAAATTTATTAATTGAATTACTATGCTCAAAGTTCATATTTCCATGTGGTAACACTTTTTCTTATTTCCGGAATTTATTTTATAATAGACATTTTCTCTCGTCCTTTGAATAAATCAAACAAAAAGCTATTTAAGTTTTTTTCACTGAATGCTCCTTTCATTACTCCATAAGCTTATTTTTCTCTATTAACAGCCAAAACTGCAGGATAACCAAAATTCATTCCAAATTTTTGCTCAACTTCATAAAAATCTCCTCCTTATGCTCAGAAATATCCAACAGGTTTTCCACTATGGCTTTTAATAGCATTTTTGATTTATTCAATGTAATTTTTTCTTTCTTAATTAGACGAATCCAGTATATTAGGTAAAAGAGTAATTACACATACTCTGTTCTGTAAACATTCTTCATATTCATTTGGACCTGTAATCTGATTCACTTCAATCTCATATCCTAATTCATCTAATTTCGATAATATAAACTCAACTATCCCAAATACATCTCGAGAGCCTTAGTAATCTAAAACATATTAATAAGATTTGGGACCAGGAGGGAACAATTTTAGTGTTGGATATCCTGATATTTAAAACCTTTAAGCTAGAACTTGCTCAATAGTAGCATCAACTTTTCCTAATCTAGCTTTTCCTTTTAATTGAGTAGCTGCTTTTGCAAATTCTGGTGCAAGTCTTTTGCAATGACCGCAAAAAGGAGCTGAAGTAAGAGATTACCGTAGAATAATATCAGCCACATATCCTTAGAACTAAAAATAGTTTCTTCAAAATTTGCTTCTGTAAGTATTTTAACGTCTTATTCATCTACCTATTTCCCTCCAGTCTATTATCTCTATTACTAACTACTTCTGTCTGCCATCTTATTCCTAGTTGCTCTTTAAGCTTCTTGATATATAAAATCTATTATTGCTTGTGCAGTTCTCTCTCCGTTATAATCAATAGGGATTTATTTTTGCCCAGGTATAAATAATTTCAGTGTTGGAAACTCTTTAACTTAATAAGATGTCCCCACTTATTAATCAGTAGTCATATCAACAGCTCCAAGCTTAAAAATACCTCTAAGCGCATTAGCAGCCTTTTCATATTCAGGTGCTAGATTTTAGCAATGTCCACATCAAGGAGCTGAATAAAAATATTACCAAAGAACTCAACCAAATAAATAGAATCAGACAAAATAACCTCTTTTTAAAAATTAGACTAAGTAAGTATAATAACAGGAGAGTTAGTGGAATATAGACACAAACTAATGTTTAACAGAGTAGCTAGGAATAATATCTTATGCATATCACTTGTAATTCTAGTTTATCTTAAACTCTTATTTAAAAACCTATTTTATATTGAGGCTATTAATTAAGTAATCTGCAACTCTTACGTTAGCACTTTAAAAATGTCTACTGCTATAAATAATTACTCTTTTTAATATTTAGATATTAAGTATAGCATATGAATTGAGAGATCTCTATAACTAACTTAGGAAGTAGAGTAGTCCAATAATTAAACTTAGAAGGGCTATAATGAAGGTATAGAAAGACAAGAGAATTTTGTATAGAAAGAGTTAATTTATAATACTCATAGAATATGAGTAATTATGCGTTTAAATGAATAATGTTAGCTAATTAAAGTAAACAAAGTTTTGAGTCATTATAGAAGTTCAAAAGTTATTAAACGCTCTTCTTTAGGGATTTTTCAGTTAAACACACTCATATTTTTAAGGTTATATAATTAAGGGTAATAATAACAAATATGACTTACTTCGAAAAAGGACCTAAACCAGAAGTCGGAAAATTCCTTGGCTTTCACCATATAGAACTATTTGTAGGAAACGCCAAATAGGCAGCTTCTTTCTATATTACTCGTTTCGGCTTTGAACCAGTTGCTTATAAAGGTCTTGAAACAGGATAAAAAGATTACTGCTAATGGGTTGTGAGACACAATTAAGTTAGAATAGTATTTACTTGCCCATATTCTGCCAATGAGACTTTGGTTAATCAACATCTTGCTAAGCACGGAGATGGTGTAAGAGATGTAGCTTTCCAAGTTGAAGATGCAAATGGAATTTATTAAAAAGCAGTGACAAATGGAGCAGTATCTGTTAGAGCTCCTGAAACCGTTTAAGATTAAAACGGAAGTGTTGTTCTTGCATCTGTTTAAACTTATGGAGACACAATTCACACTTTCGTCTAGTATGTAGATTATAAAGGTCCTTTCCTTCCGGGATACAAAGAACTTTCTCCAGATCCTATTAATTAGGCATTTGAAAAGTTAGATCTTCAATTTATTGATCACATAGTCGGAAATCAACCTAATAACGAAATGACTGCGACAGCTGAATGGTATATCAAGCATTTGCAATTCCATAAATATTGGTCAGTAGATGAAAAATAAATTCACACTGAATATTCAGCTTTAAGATCAGTAGTTGTTGCTGACTATGACGAAATTATTAAGATGCCCATAAATGAGCCAGCAGAAGGAAAAAAGAAAAGTTAAATTCAAGAATATGTTGACTTCTATTATGGACCTGGAGTCTAGCATATAGCAATACATACTGACAACATTATTCATACTGTAACCCAACTAAGAGCTAGAGGAGTAGAATTTTTAACAATTCCTGATTCATATTATGATTTACTGAAATAACGTCTCGCAAACTCCTAGTGTAAAATCACAGAAGATTTTAACAAAATCTAGGAGCTGAGAATATTAGTTGATTTCGATGAGTAAGGCTATTTGCTATAACTATTTACTAAACCCGTCTAGGACAGACCCACTTTATTCTTTGAGTTTATTCAGAGAAGAAATAACAACGGATTTGGTATTGGAAACTTCAAAGCTCTCTTTGAAAGTTTAGAATTAGAATAGCAAAGACGTGGAAATCTTTGATAACATTTTTTAGAAAACTTCTATAATTAATAACATTATTAAATCAATCTCTTATATTACCTTATTCACTCCTTTATTTTTATTAAGGTAAAACTGGAAGTAAAGTAGAAATAAAATAAGTAGTGTGTTTTCTGTATAAAGTAAGTGAAAGATTCCAGATTTAAATTTAAAAATATTTAAAATCAGCCATAAATGTTATTTCCTATCTTATCTTGATTACAAACATCAGAAGTTACAAAGTTTTGCTTGCTTGGTAAATCTCCTAAAGTATATTAACCAGTTTAGACATTATTCCTCTTAACTTGATTGAATACTTTCACAAGTCCAATTTCTGATTGATCAACTCTCCCAAATCCTATTTTTTCTGATATAGCTATTTTAATTTTCCCTTTGGAGTTTTAGAAATTGTTTTATACCAAAAAATAGTTTTTAATATTGAGATCTTGAAAACAACTAAGCAAAAAACTGCGAAACATAAAGAACTCGTTCATGTTAAAAGTTCTGAAGCTAAGGTTAGCATATACCTGTCATTAATTCAAAAGGCCTCTTATTTTTGCTTAGTTTTGGTTATTCTAGAACTAGTTATCGATTCCACTAATATGATTATTTATTAATTAGTAAATATCAGAAGGAACTTAGCAGTTCATAATTTAGAACTTAACAGATGTTAGAGAACCTTTATAAAAATTGTAAAGCATCTTCTGGCTAATATCTGGAAGATAAGTCTAGCTTTTAAGCACCATATCCTTTATGCATTATAACTTCTGTAAAACATTCTTGAGCTTCTAGTACTTTAAAGTTTGTAACTTATCAAGGTTGATTAAATCATAAGTGAAATGAAAAAGTTCTTACATTTTGTGTTTATGTGACTTTTGTATTTTTCTGAACTATCTGAATACAATGTATACAATTTCAGATGAGATGCAAATGTACAGAAAGTAATTAATCTAGCATTCGTATATAAAATTAGGGTCTTTTAGAAGCTTTTCCAACTCCTTTGTCTGAAAAGCATGAAAGTTTCTTTCAGAACTCTATTAATATTAATTACTCTATTAAATAGTTTCTAGCTAAAACTATTTCTCTTTGTTGTCAAAGATTTCTCATTCGTATCCAATTATATCCTAATCTAAATTACTCATACTTTAATGTCGCTTTTTCATTTTAGGAGATTTTAAGACATTTGCTTAGTTCGTAGCATCCTATTAATCCGAAAACGAATTATTGAGTCCTTACAATTTCGCTTAACTTTACTGTTCTTAGGTTTCGACAAGATTTAAAAGAGAGTAATTAACAGGAATGTATTTTCATCTTCTATTGTCAGTATATCTGCAGTTTGGACAAACTATTTATCTATTAATTCTAATTTATCTAAGACAAAACGAGCAGAAAGTGTGGCCACATAGAAGAACTTTAGGCTTAGAGTGGGTCAGGTATGAATTAAAGCAGATGCTACATTTAAGATGTTCTTGTATTACTTACATAATTTAGAGTGTAATTTATATTTGAAAGAATTATAACTATTACTTTAAACTAACTATCCATTCTCTTCTATTACATCCTACTTTTCTTAAAGCAAACTGTAGCCTTTTAAACTAACTCACTTTTAGGATTTAAGAAAGTTAACCAAATCTTTCTATAGTCTTCTTTAGCTATAATTAGCTTTAAGTTAAGAAGCATCTTAATACCTAGATTACAGTTTCTAATTCTTATAGAACTCATAAGAAAGTATTAACTAGCAATTATTTAGAGAGGAATAACTTATATTCCTTACTAATTGTATAGCTAAAAACTCTTTATTTTAATGGTCTTATAGGCCTAGATACTTGTAAGCTAAACAATTAAATCATATTAATAATACTTTCAAGATACTATACCTCATGTTTTTTAATTTGCTATTTCCAAATCAAAGCTTTTAATTAGATATTATAGCTTTCCTTAAACCTCTAAGCCAAAGTATTCAATATAGTTCCATTATTTCTAATCGAGAGCACATTTTAGCATTTTGCGTTTTAAACTTTAGCCGCTTCTTTAAATTTTAAAAGTAGACAATATACCTCTAACTATTTATTAATTGGTTAAGCATACTTCATATGTTATAAGTAAAGTAAAAATGATACTATACAAAATTTTCTTTACTTAGATAAAGAAAAAGATAAATCCTAGTTTTAAGCATAAAAAACAATAGCCAAAAGAGATTAAGCAAAAGGTATAAAATTCAACTAGTTAGCAATATTTAGTTAAAGAAAGCTATAATAAACTATAATTGGATGATATATAACTTAATGCTATAAGAATATACGTTTATAGCATGTATTACATATAGTATATCTAGCATTAATGAATAATGCATTTAAATAGTTAATGCTTTTATAAACTGTATATCACTTATTAATTCTATTATATAATCAAACTTAATTAAATAGACTAAGTTTATAGAAAAGCCATAATGAACTAGTATTTATAAGCTCTTAATCTTTAATAAATTTGTTCTTTTTAATTTCCATTCTTTTAGTATAAGATTTCTTTCAAATGAAGTATGATAACTAAGGTAGTTGATATAATAGATGCAAGTAACCTGCTTATATGCAGATCGTTAAACCCTTGCTAATTAAAGTATTCTCTCCTAATTAATCATTTAATTGACTTCTTTCAATTAGCCTAACTTGCTTTCTATCCTAATGCATTCTTAATTGATAAGTCTCAAGTAATTAGTTATATGTAGTTTGAGATTTGGGATTTTGAATATTTAAATATCATAAGATGGTAGAGAAAAAATAAAAAGAGGAAGCATCAAAGAAAAGTCAGAATTTCTTTGCATAAGGGTAAAGTTTCTTTGTTATAGCTGAAATTTTTGAATTAGGCATTTATCCTTGCCCTGATGTTCTCAACAGAAATACTTTGCTTGAGCTTGTATAAAAATTAAGCAAAGTAACTGATATAGATTACAGGATAACTTTGTAATAATGGTACGAAATGGCTAGTAAAGAACTAAAAATAGGATAAAGAGAGGCTTAAACTTACTATGCTACCTATAAGCTAATCTTTAAAGATAAAGAAGTAGATACTATTGATGTCAAAATGTTCTCTCTTTATCTTGGATGCTAATTATTTAGCCAAAGCTAGTCACGATATGCAAGTGAATTTAGCAGCATTGCAAAGTATAATTCGGATTGAAGAGAGGATAGAACCTTCGCTAATTAACCCGCCAGTCCTAGAAAGGCTGGTGCTTTTTCTATGGTTTCTAAATCCTTTTCGGCAGAACCTAAAAATTTATATGCTCATTTTGTAAAAAATCACATTAGACTGTTATTAAGATTAATATCCAGTGATGTGATAGCTACCATAAGTGCTTCAGAGGTATTCTTATAAGCAAAGGATTTGAATGTGTTTTCCTGCTTACTTAAGAATGAATAAGGGAAACTTGTATAAAACTTGTCATAGTTTTGTCCCTTTTTCGATAAGAGTAGTCCAACTACTAAAATACCTTTGCAAAATATATCCGAATGGCTTAATGATGCTATTTAGAATGAAGCCATGTATGAAGACAAAGGCTTAAATCTTTCTCAAGTTACTAGAGCTGTCACAGTAGAATAAGAAATTTAGGATGGAGTTATTATAGAAAACTGCGAGGAAGGACATTTCTACATAGACTCTTGTATAACTCAAGCTCATATTACCATGTGTAAGAGCTCCCAGATCTTTATCGCTGCTATTAAAGGTATATGCTTGATTGAAAAATGTGAAAACTGTACGATCGTTGTTGCAGGAAATTTAGTAAAGGTGGGAAATTGTGTTGACTGCATAATTTATACATATACTAGCAGATATCCTGCGCTTTTCGGAGATTGCAGAGGAATTCAAATGGCTCCACATAATGCATTCTACCCTCAAATACTAAGCCACTTAAAAAAAGCAGGAATGTAGACTAGCTAAATTTCTAATATACATAATTGGGCTGAACCTGTCGATATGAATTTTAGCCCTGAGCAAGCTATGAATTATACCTTATTATAACCTAAAGATTACTTTCCCCTAATTATGCCAAGTAAATTTTTTGGAGCTTAAATAAATCCAAGCAATTTATTAACTCCAGAAGAATATATAGAAGCTTTATCAATCAGAAGTAGCTATTTGATGCAAGTTCAAACAAAAATTGCCCAAGCTCAGTTGAATGAAGAGCAGAAAAAGATTCTTCATATGGCTATTTAAGGACATTTTAGAGAATGGCTTGTAAATGCAGGCCATGTACGAGGTCTCACTGAACTTCTTAAACTAATTGACTAAGAATATTTTTAAGAAAGCAAATGAGCTTGACAAGTGTAGGATTCAGCATACTTATACGTTTAAATTCTTATTTATATTTATTCTTTAAGGTATAACTTATTAACTTTAAGAAGACTATTGCTAATACATTTAATTAAGAGTTATTAAGCTAAATTACTAAGAATAAGGAGCCTATTACTTTCAAATTATTAATGTTGAAAGGAATTAAATTAATTAACTATAACTAAGCTTATTAAATGAAAGTAGGCTTGCATGGAACTACTCTGTAAGCTTTGAGAAATTTGCTAAATCTATAAACTATATAAGAAGGGGTTATTGTATCTGATACTGTAATTAGGTAATTTAATTTTACATTTAAATTGCAGTAAGTCTTAGGTAGGTTAATTTATACAAATAAAGAACTCCAAAAGTTATAATCTTGAGTGATTTTATTTATTTAACCTATGAACTAGATAGACACTTTATAACGAATATAAGTAAATTAATAATTTCTATAATGTAAAGAAGAAGTTTCGTTTATTACTAATACTTTCAGTTTAGTACTAGAAGAGTAGTAAGTGAAAGTGAGAGAGATAGTTTAAAACTTCAATTTTGGTGTTATTCCTGATAGCTAAATTTTTAATTTAAAACAAAAATTTCAAAGCAAACTTCTGTTTCTGCTGGACTATGCACTTCTAAAATGACTCGCCATCTAATAGACCTCTCTATTGGTGAATTAACTTGTTCCCATTAATCTTCCTGATCCCTTCGTTAAAGGAGGCAATTTTCTTACCATTTGTACATTGCATTCTTATAAAACTTGAGTTGCATGCTAAATTATTTCTTCCTATGTTAGAGGGACTGTCATATCCATCCTTTACTTTGTGTTTACTTATTATGGTTCCGTCTAAGTCTAATTTTTTTCCGATTAGTTTGTTGGTTATTTTCCTGTCTATTAGATATTTTAAGTGGTTGGCTTGTTTATAGCTATGTTCTAAGGCGAAATGTAAGGAGTGCTACTTAAGGAGTTATGCTAACCTCCAAGCGAAATGCTTTGTACTGCTTTAAAATGAGTTTTCTTATGAAACTGATCAAAAATATTTTTAGGGGACAGCTGACTCATTGCATCTTTATTAGAAATAGTTTATGGAGTAAGGGATCCTTTGCTATTACCATTTTTCTTAATAGGTTTTCAAGATATGCCTTATTGACGTTAGACAGCATCCATAACTCTTTCAATAGATGATTTGGCAGTAAATCTCATTCTGGGATTTATTTCTTTATTTTAATCTCTCGCTCTTAAGTTCAATTTTGCGAAATTAGCCCCAGCATTGTCCAGATATGAATTTTAAGCTAAAGCGTCTTAAATTCTATCTTTTTCAGTCCTATAGCCTTTCATAATCATAATATGTCCTCCTTTAAATTTATTAGGGTCTGAAGTCCTTGGAGAGCACTCAATAGGTCTGATATGTTCCTTAAGAACAATAGGTTCGTAAGCCATCTCAATAATAAATTGATCTACTCTTTTTTTATAGTTTTCCGCGAACTTTTCTCTTTTCTTTAGGAACAGTGTTCGTTATCTGGCCTCCTTTATCGCCTTATCATGCTTTGATTTAGCTTCAGTTAATTTTTTGTAGAACGTACTCACATTAAACATTCTTTGCCTAGAATAATGAAAATGGTTTCAATTTAATTTAGAATATAAATACTAACTTTATCTTAAGAGAAGGCAACCACTAGATGATTGAAAGTAGCCTGCTATAGCTATTAATAAATATAATCTTTAGCTTATATAATAATAGGGATAAGTGATTGAGCCTATTTAAGGTATTACTCTATCTGGATATTCATATCATATTATCAGTTAGAATACTCTAGATCAAATAGAGTGTAACTTAAGTTTAATTTAAAAGCTGCTTTCTACTAATATTCTTATTTATGTATTTTAAATAGTAAAAATAGATAGTGTCAATTAATCTTTAAATAGGTTTGCTAGCTATTAGATAAAATACCCTATGATGTTATCTTAGATACTCCATAAGATAAATACATTTAGATTTTTCTTATTTTTAAGATTCTTATTAGCTGAAAATAATTCAGATAGATTCTGAGATTATTGTAGCTAATTTTAAAGCCTTTTGAATAAGCAAGAATGCTGCATTATAAAATCTTTATTCAGTTCTAAAGGAAAAAGTTAAGTAAATAATTTTCTAAAATAACAAAAGTTTTATTAATCAAAAGCCTGAAGCTAGGAACTTCCAATCTCCATTATCAACATCGTAACTTACAAACTCAAGACCTTACTTTTCGCATGCTTTTTTAACTCTTGCAGTATACTCTTCTTGACTTAACTTTTTCTTTCCAAAATTTCAGTTTTTGCAATTGAAGAGTGTGATCTGCACTCTAGTATTTAGACCTTATCCTTTGGGAGGTTTTTCCTTCTCATCTGGAAAAACAGTAATTTGACCTGGTTCAATTTTGACTATTCTATCAAGATCTAAATTAGTCAAATCAACTGGATCGAGTCATTTAATACTTCCATGTTTGCCTTTAATAGTAAAGGTGTGGATATTTTTTACTTCATTTTCAGTCATTCTGGCTATTTCAACCAAACTAGGATAGCATTCATATTTAGTTAGTTTAGGAACATTTTCTATCTTAATCAATTTTTTGCTTTAGTCCAGTATACATAGAATTTCATCTCCTTCTTTGAGTTTTATCTCCTCAAGTGTTTTTTCGTTTGAAAGTATAATTTCATTATATATCAGTTTTATAGTTCTGCAAGTTTAATCCTTCAGATCAGGATTCTTTTCAATAAGGAACTACTTGAGTTATATAATGCTCTTGTCTTTTCTTAACCTTACCTCAATATTATATTTGAATTACTCTATTCATACATTCAGTAGAATGAGATTTAATGATTTGGTTGCATGAATAGGCTGGATAGACTAGTTTTAATACAGTTCTTAACTATTCGCTGATTTGGTTCTTCCTATGTTGAGATTCTTTTCAAGGCTTTAGTAAAATAAAGGTTAATTATCAAATTAATCCAAATCTTCTTGCTTAGCATTGTAGTTTATAGTATTGAACCCCTGTGACTTTCTTCCAATCAAGTTAAACTTCTTTTCTGCTTCGTATTTATTTCTTCAGTATATAGGATCATTTGGATTAACGAATTCTTAGGATTTACTGATGTAAGAAGAGCTTTAAGTATTACCTTAGCCTTTGAAGGCATATCCTTAATTCTAATCTAACTAATCTAAAAACATTTCTTCCTAAAGCAAAATTCCTTGATTTACGTAATCTTAAAGCATAGCCTACTACTATAAGAGCAGCTACTGGTTATTCATTAGTTGCTATTGCTGTTTAAGAGGATCAATTGAGTATAGCTAGGAACTTAAGGGATTTATCAAACTTTATTATTGATTTTGCATGCCAACTGGATATTATCTATTAGGCATTTGATTATTCATAGATTGTAAGGAACTTTAGCTGAACAAAGAACTTTGATTATTCTAAATAAGAGAAGTTTGTGGAGCTGCAGTTGGTTTACTAAATAAAGTTTAGTTATTCCCAAGTTAGGCTTAACCAGAAAACAAGCTATTATTCTAACTTGGCTTACTAAATAGGCTGCTTTATTAAGAAGACTAAGTATTAAACAAGCTTTACTAATTTTGCTAAGTGCTTACTTGAGAACTATTGCTAAATAGGGAACTTTAATTGTTATTCTGAAAGAGATGTGTATGTTACTATGGAAGTATTGGAGATTAAGATTAAGACATTGGGCCACCAGAGAATAAAGAGGGATTTTATTTATTCATCTAAGGAATTGAATTTTGCAACCAGTTTTAATTATTCGCCTACTAGTTTTAGGAAAACAGACTTCCACTAGTAGCTACTTATCCCTAAGAAAAAGATAGCAAGTTATTTTATGCAAACAATTAGTTATTTGGAATACCAGAAGATATGCCCATTTAAGTACCAGGTGTGTTGTTTTACATTCCAAGAGTTAAAAGAGAGTTTTATTGCAATCCAGTTAGTCCACCTTACATATTCTACATACCATTAAATTAATTAATACCCTGCTACTACATTCCATTTATCCCTTATCTTTTCAGCCTGAAATCTTCTAATCGCAACTCTTCTAAACTTTTTTGGCTATATTATTCCATTGCTGTTATTGTCATAAAATTAGCAAAAGTGCTTATATTTTGTCCATCTCTGTCTCTAGTAATATTAAATTTTAGCCAACTAGTTCCTTCTTTCTAATTCACCTAAATAGGACTTTATGTTAAGGATTTTCTGAAGTTGTCTTATCCAAAAGTTGCAAGCATGTTATTATTCTGCTATAGTAAACCAGGCTGCTAGGTCATTTAAGTAGTAAGAGGTCTTTGCATACCTAGTGATGTGCTTAAAGGCATAGAAGTCAAATATTAATTCTAGTTTTAAAAGTTAGTTATTTAGTTATTGCCAAGGAGATTGCCTTGATTTAATCCTTAGTTCAAGCCAAAGCCCACTCCTTAACTTATACCTATGTTCATTCCTTGACTTATTCCTTAGTTCAAAAATCCTTAATTTGAGGTTTAATTAAGAAATCCACTGCTAACAGGTTAGTTAAGAAGCCCTGTACTAACTGGCTAATTTAGAAATCCAGTACTTGCAGGCTAATTTAAAAACCCAGAATTTAAAGGTTAATTTAAGAGTCCAGTGCTTCCAGGCTAATTTAAAAAGCTAGTACCTGCAGGCTGATTCAAAAATCCGGTGCTTTGAGGTTAAGTTAAAAATCCCTAAGAAATCCTTTATCCCATCTAGTTTTGAATTAAACCCTGAGATGAAACTATATTTTACTGCATTCCTTGGTTTAAAATTGGTTAGCCCAATATTGAATTTTAAATTTATCCAGCTTATAATCCGGATCCCATCACTTACATTCCAGGTTGTTGAATTCCTGTGTTCATTCCTGCAGAAATTCCTCCCATAAATTACTATCCTTACATGTTATTAATCCCTCCTCCCATTCCTCCTAATCCACTTTGCAAGCCAGTTGAAAATCCTAATATCGAAGGTTAAGTTTAGCTTTGACTAAATCCCATTTACTAAAAGGTAGAACCTTAATTCCCTTAAAATCCTACAGAAATTGGGGTGGTTCCAAAAGATCTGCTTTGGTTCACGAGTTAGTTGCCAAATAAATTGGTATTTTGCATGTGTAAGTCTAAGTAAAATGAATAAAATTATAAAATAATCGTTAAGATATTCAATTAAACCCTTACTCCTATTTAACAATTTACTCTATTTAAAAATGCTTTACCTTCTTCTTATTCTACCCTTTCCTACTTCATATTACTCCTATAATAAGTATAGTAAAGCTACCTCATAAATAAAAGAAGGTAGCTATTATAATATTTAGCTAGGGGCTTTTGAAAGGAATATTAATAATATAGAATATTTATTTCTTATGGAAAGTCTTTAAAGCTCTCTACCGATACTAGTCCTATCAGATATTCATGGACATTCAAAATTAATTTAGCTTGCAATTAGCAAAGCAATAGAATTGAACTAAGGAGATAATTAAATGCACTTAGTAACCTTGGGCGATTATGTAGATAAAGGCCCTGATGTTCTAGCTACTTTTGAAACTCTGATTTAGCTACAGAAAGATATTACTGCTTTTGGATTGTCAAATAGAAGCTAATTCTATCCTATTATAGGTAATCATGATATGTGTATGATAAATGGAATAGATAGTTCTATCTGGCAGTGCTAATAATTCAATTGGTGAGGTAAATGGTGCAAATGAAATATAAACAAATGCTCAACTATAAAGCAGTACTAAGCTAATAATGCTAATAGCTTTAGAAAAAACTTTCCTATAAGCCATTTTGATTTCGTGCTTAACCTTCAGTGATATTAAAAGATAAATAGCTATATTTTTGTTCATGCTGGTCTTTTTGATATTAGTAAAGCTCCAATTGAAGAGTAGCTCTAATTTCTAGACTAAAAGAATTTAAGCTCTTTAAAACCTGGATCTCTCCCTCCTTAAATATCAAGTAAGCAGTTATCAAGCTAGTATGATCAAAACTGAGGCTATACAGTAATATCAGGCCATAGAAGATTTAAAGACGAACAAAACTTTTTAAGAAGCAACAGACTTACATTCCACTCAGCAACTTGCAAAGGCCAGGAATTGAGATGTGCAATTCTGGCACCCTATAGTAGTGATTTAATAGAGTAGCCTCCTTTATATTTTTGCATAGATAATATGTACTATAGTAAATAAGGAACTAGTAGTAAGTAAACTTAACTTATTAAGACATTCAGCATTACTCTATTTAATATTTACATATCACTTAATACATCAAAATAGAAGTAAACTCACTATTAATTATTATTATCTAATAGCATCTGGACTATCTTTAGTTCCAGCACATCTTATAGATATAGAGATAACTCATATTATATAAGAAAGGAGATACCTTTTAACTGGTAGCTAAGTTTAGTTTAGTTGCATTATACTTATAATGCCTATATTTAAGTACGTGAAAGTATTATCTAAGATTTAAGTCTATATACAATTAATATTCACAAGCTATTAATTCTATCTTTAACTATATGGATAAGAATAGTGGATACAGAGATCGTCTTTAATAAGGGCTAGGAGTGGCTTAAATAATACAGTTTTTATTGATATAAGAAATATCAAACCGATTTAAAGCATCAATAGAAAAGCCAATTATAAATATAAAGGCATTTTAAAAGGAAATTACTCAGTAGAGTCCTTGATGAGAGACAAATATTAATATAGATTTAAAATATATAATGATGATATACAAAGTACTAGAAAGTCTATAGCTAAAAAAGTAAATATCAGCAAAGCTTTTGTACAATAAAACGAATTTATTTCTTTATGCGCAAATGCTTTTTATATATAGTTCAGATAAAAAATGATAAATCTCTTTAGTCTAATATAAGAGAGAATCCTTAAAGGTATTGAAATTTTTATTCTTTTAGTAGAAAATTAGTTAAAATGAAGTAATTTGAAATAAATTATTGTAGCTTAGGAGGTAAATATTATTAATTGAATTGTAAAGCAAGTAAAGGCTAGTAATTTAACTAATAAAGAAAAGCTAGCTTAGTAAAATAATTTAGCAACCAATTCTTATAAAGCAAAGCAATGCTTTTGAAAACCTTTCATATATCAATATTAAGGAAAAGATAGATAATTAGAGGGATAAAATTATGAGATAATATAAGTATTCCATTTTTATGGCTTCCTTATCAAATCCTTTATACTTCTATTTTATTTTACAATAGTCCCAAAATTATAAAATTCTATATCAATTAAATATGGAAACTGTAATCGCTATTTTATAGAATACTGTTTCAGCTGAAAGGGCTTCGAAAGCTTTAAATGAATGCGAAAAATCTGTAGAAAATGTAAAGGCAAATAAGCTGGAGGAAGTATTATAAAGCCTGGACCCATAATAGTAAACTCAAGTCTTCTTATTTTTAGTAGATAATCTTCTAAAGAAGCCAGGCATTGAAAAGCTCTAATGGCTGACTATGTTACTAGACAATGCCAAATTCATTTATGAGAAGAAAAGATTTGTTAAAATGTGTAAACGATTAGCAGAATGGGCGTCTAAATCTAAAAATTAAGCAATACAATTAGCTGTATTGGTTAATTTAAGAAAGGCATGTAGTTTGAGTGTCCCTAACGATACTTCGATGTCATATGTTTATGTGGACTTCCTTAAGCTTTGTTTGTTGCTTAAGCATTATACTTATGCTTTGCCAATTGCAGATCAAACTATTTTGAATTGTGAAGGAAAAGCAAACGAACTGGCAGTTTTCTTTTATTATGCAGGACTTGTTTTTACAGGACTTAAAAAGTATAAAAAGGCTTGTAGAAGATATTTATAAGCCATAACTATCCCTGCTTTAGCTATACATGCAGCTTCACTAGAATCCTATAAAAAATTAATTTTATTGACTCTAATAACTGAAGGAGAACTTCCTGTTCTACCTCGCTATACAAGTTAGATGGTTAATAGAACAATCAGAAAAGGAGTAGAAGCTTATTTGCAGTTAGCTGAAGTCTTCAAGACATACAATGTAGAAAAATTTGATGCTTTCAAAACAGCTCATTCTGAAGTATTTTACAAAGATTAGAATTGGGGTCTGATGAAGTAGTTAAGAAAAGCTCTCGTGCAAAGAAATCTTCAAAGAATGACCAAAACTTATACCACACTTTCTTTATCTGCCGCTAACATAGAAAATCCTGCTGAAGAAATTCTACTAATGGTTGAGGAAGGAACTCTTAACGCAAGTCTTGATATGCGAAGCAATGCTGTTGAGTTGAGCGATTAGCAAGATTTTCCAAAGTTGGTTCAATAACTTGAATAAAACATTAACGAAATAATTTAGACTTCCCAAAAAGCTAAAGAAATGTCTAACCAGTGTAGCTTAGAACCCTAGGTTGTGTTCAGTATGCTAAAGAGTTCACTTGCAAGTGTAGAGGAAACAGGATTCATGCAAGATTACTGAGAAAAATTAAATTTATAGACTTTTTTATAAAATAATCTTAAATTGGCTCTCTGAACCAACCTCTTACTTTCTTCCAAGCTTCAGTAAGTCTAGTTGTAATTAACTAGATAGGTATATGTAAAAAGAACTGAATGCTAGCACATAGGGAATAATACTATGTAATATTAATATTTAACTACATAGATCTTAGAGTTCTTTACCCTTAGTCTAGTTATAAGATCATTCTATATGCCTCTTTAAATCTCAAATGATTTGATCAATCTCTCTTTTTTATATATTCCCTAATCTAAAAAAGAGCTTTTGCTAACTTAGATATAATATTTGGGTAAAGTCTTTAATAGATGGTTAAAAAGGCTAATAAGCTTATTATTTAAAGTATTAATTTAGTTTATATAACTCTAAGCTTGACAATCTAATTTATCTTTGTAGCATTGCACATTATAGTCTCTTGACTTTTATTATCTATAGAATATAAAGTAGGGACTTAGTTTGAGAGACTGTTGTAGACATATTAAAGATAGAGGGGTTTGATTATATTTAAAGTTCTACTAAATCTTGGTTAAATTAGTTGATAATTAACCATTTTTAATGTTTCGAAACTTAACAAGAAGTTTTGCTAGAGCAAGTACTAAAAGAGATAAAGAACTTGCTATTAAGCAAAGAGAACATCGTAGATGGTTAAAGACGAAAGATAGATATGTTCCATCCTCTAGCAAAGAACCTTAAATATCTTCATGAATGACTCCAAGAAGATCAAAAGCTATGCTGCTAGACTGGTAGCATTCTAGAAACACACATAGATTCACAACAAAAGTTGATAAGAAATAGATGGAAAAATATGCTGAAATGGCTGCATAATATGCTGATTGGAAATTGCATTAGCAGATGGCTGAAATGCATATTATTGAAATGGCAGATAAGAAGTAGCAAGAGGCTTTTGATTGTATAATGCAGACTTTCCCTGAAATCTATCATAGTTAGTTAAGTCAGAAAACAGAAGATATGCTAATAAAATAGAAAGACGATGAAGTAAAGGAAGAGAAGTCAGTAATAAAAAAGAAAACAGAGTGAGACGAAATTATAGATGGTTTAGAATAGATGATTGAAGAGGATCCAATGCCTAATTTTAATAGAATTATGAAGCTTTACGAAGATTAATTGTTGCACATTTTCCCAAAGACTGTTCATGATAACTTTGAAGTAGCAAAGAAACTGAAAATGATAGTAGTGGACAAATATTGATTTAACATATTAACAATATTTAAAAGAAATTATATAAGCTTAAAATGCTTTACTATATCTTCTCTACCTCTCTTAATCATCTTATCAAAACTTATTCTACTTTCAATAATGGCATAAATGTACTACTGTTAATAGAAATATATGTCATCATTAGCGAGAATCTTTAACCTATTACAATTTCTACTTCAATTATACTAAAAGTTGCTTTTCTCAGGATTATTCATTGAAGCAAAGGAAACGAGAATGAAAATATTTAATTGAGAAATAATCTAAAAGCTAAGTGAAACTAGAGTATTATAGTAATTGGATTAAAGGATATTTTATTTGTAAAGGAGCTTTTAGAATTCTTCTGATTTAAAAGAAGAGCACTTTGCTCTTAAATTTTCTTCATAGTTTTAAATATTTTGGCGCTATAATTTTAATAGATTATAAAATCAAATGGTGAGTATTGATTTCAACAGCTTAGCATATTTGAGAAAAGAAGGTAAAAATTGCAAACTTATTGTAAAGTCATAACCTAGTTCGCTATAAGAGTGTAGTTTAATCGTAGAACTGCACTAAGAGCTTATAGATTACCTAAAGTAAAATCAGGTTATGGAAATAGAATCAGATTTCAATTCTCCACTTTATAAGTTTGCCTTATCCGTAAAATCTCTTTTCTATAACGCAATCCAAGCAGCTGAGAATAAAGAGGATGAAAAAAGGTTTATAAACAGTTCTTATATCTGAGACTGATTCATTTTAAACTATGTTCCTTTTTAAAACTGCTACAGCATGAGATCAGTATACAAGAATTGGATGGATTAGAACAATTAGCATGAGATCTAAAATGTTACAAACGAGTTTGAAAACTTTAAGGCAAAGATAAAAAGTGGACTGCTCACTAAAGAAGTATAATAGAAGTACGAATAAGTCTTGAAAATTCTGCTAAGGAACGGCAGATTTTAGCAAATTTAGGAACTTATTCCGCTTCACTGGGATTATGAGAGAAGCAAAGCACTTTAGCAACTTGTGTTGTTCTTCTCAAACATAATAGAAGATAACTAGAATGCTACCTAAATTGAACATAGTAAAAAATCATTAGAATAGTTAGTGAATTCGCATTTATTAAAATCTTCTTAGTAAGATACTTTCTTAAATGACTTCTACTTGGTGCTTTCAGGTGATTTAGCGAAGATAGTATAAATTTCGTAAAATTGAAAAGAAGAATTACTCCTTAGATTTTACTTCCAAAGTGAGTCAATGCTAAGTATTGAAAAATTTTAAGAGGTTATTATGGAAAATTAATACAAATGAAAAAGCTAATTCATCTAGTTTGACCATTTACTTATTGAATTAGCCACTTAGAGGAACTACAATGAATTCTTGATTTAGTGTCAGAAGCTTAATCTTCCTATATATTTAACTTACCACATAGCAATTATACTTAGCAATGACTCTAAGTTATATCAAACTAAGTACCCTGAGTTTGATAACTAAACTTTGATAGAATATTTGACACTATCCTATATATACCAATTCCTTCTTCAGCCTAAGATCAATTTCAAGATTCCTTGCAATTATATTTTTATGAACAACTTCGAATAGGAAAAAGAATTGCTAGATTTCGTTCTCCTTTATAAAAAGCATCACTCGGATATTGTGTAGTTAGAAAACTTCTGTACAAGGGAAAATTTATAGAGCAGTCTATAGAGAATATATAGAGTTCATGGAATGGAATATCTGGCCTAAAATTAGCTTTCTTCTGCTTATTCATTTTTCTCAAAACTAGAAGACCTGCAGCTCGCTTTCTAAATAGCAGAAATAATTTTAGATATGATAACGAAGGATGCTAGAAACCTGTCTATTTTAGATGAGATTACTAAAGAAGAAGCTAGACAGTGTAGCATAATAGAGTTCTTATAGATATACTAGATTTATTATAACTAACTTAGGAATAATAAACTCAATTTAGCTAAGTAATCTCTTGTATAACTCACTGAGACTGATGTATAAATAAAATCAGCACACTAAATATGGAAGACTATATTTTATGAGAGTATATTGCTTTACGCTTAGGAAGAATTCAGTCCTTCTGAAATAAAGTAAATTCTTTTCAAGATTGAACGCTGCTCTAGAGATTAAGATCCAATCTGGAAAGTAATTTTTCACGAAATTCATTCGAAGGCATTATTGGGAACAATTTGCAAGTATCAAGATATAGAGTTTTGGAATGAACAAGCTTGATTAAGAAACTTTTGTGATTTAATATAAAAATGTGATTTATACTAAGCTATTAACTTATCCTTTATCATTAATTTGCTAGCTTTAATAGCTATCTCTTTATTAATTATAATACACTAGCTTATATCCATCAATCTAATAGTCTTTAGTATACTATCTCTCTATTAAAATTACCCAGTTTTTAGGCTTAATAAGGTAATTAAATATAATTAATAAACTTTAGTTTTATATTAAAATGCTAGTTAAACTTGAAAGGTTAAGCCTCATTTTAAGCTATATTTTTATAAGTCAACTTATTTTTAATTAGCTATGATATAACCAAGTAATTCATTAAAAAGGCATTTGAAATAGAGATAGTTATAATGAGAGGAAATACCTTAAAGCTTGATGATATTTAAATTATACTTAAATAAATTAAATGAAAAGTCTTAAAGAGACTCACTAAAGAGAAATCTGTATCATTAATCTAAGCCACTTTTTAGTATATTCCAATTTCCAAGTTTTGTATCATATTCATAGAGTTTGCAATCATTATCTCAAATGTAAATGCTGGTTCCTACTTTAAGGGGCATAGTTTATGCGTCTTATAAATTCTAGCTAGTGAATTTTCATCCTACTCTAAAGCAGTCAAAATTGACCAAATCAAGTCCATACGTATACTTGAGTTGGTTTCCAAATATTAATATTTAGTTTGCTTCTGGTAAAAATACTGAGGATATACAAGCTGATTCTTCAGGAAGTTTTTAAGATATCTAATTTCATTTATTATTTATCAAATTATAAACCTGGATTCTGTTGCTATTCTGTTAGAGCTGAGTTTTTCCTCCTAGTACAAATATATTATTAAATGCCTGACAGCAAGCA
The DNA here is from genome assembly GCA_946699065.1 of Loxodes magnus. Lineage (NCBI taxonomy): Eukaryota > Ciliophora > Karyorelictea > Loxodida > Loxodidae > Loxodes > Loxodes magnus. The sequence goes on along the minus strand of CAMPDV010000051.1, from coordinate 153,962 downwards.
AAGGCTAAAACAGATTCGGGCAAATAACTTAACTCGACATTTTCGTTTTTTTAAAGGTCAATTTTTTCACATTATGCCGTTATAGAGTTACTTTACTATCTCCCTCCTAGAAAGTAAATATTTTACTTATATCATTTGTTATTATCATCTATGATTGCTTTATGTAAGTACTTTCCCTTTAGCAACCTTTAGTAAGATAATTCACCTTAAGAATCTAATACATAAATATCTTCAATTCCTTTTCCCTATAAATCAGATCCTCCAGAAAACACAGTTATACCTTATTCAGCACTCTAAGCTACATTACAATTTTATTTAATCTATGCAAACACTTCTTTCTCCGTTATTGATGTATTTACTAGCTATCCATTCACTACATCATACGACACAAGCGAAGGATTCTGGGAATAATTGATAGTTCATATGGGCATAGTAATTAGCTCCTTAAAATTATCGTATAAGTAGGTTTTCTATAATTAATTTTTCATTTAAGCTAAATTTTGATTTTATAAGTTCCCTATCTAAATAACTTTTAGCTTATTATTCCTAATTTTCAAACATTAGGTAAAACTATTAATCTTATTAGCTTTGGTACATCTAAAAAACTGCTATTTTATTATTTGGATTTACTTCTTAATCTAGAAGATTGAAGAGAAACTAGTTAGTCAAATGAACACAAATTACTTATTTTATTACTCATGCTAGCACTCTTTCTCTAAGATTCTTTAACTTAATATCATCTTAAAAGAATGAAAGAAGCTAAGGATTATTTAATGGAATGCCTTTGTTGATATTGCTTTTACAATTTAAGGGAGTAGTATGCTAAACTTATTAATGCAATAAAATGTAATTAAAATTGAAATATTTCCTTTTAAGAATTATTATCTAAAGCTAAATAGGTTAATTATATAGGTAAATAGACTAAAGCAAATAAAGTTTGAATAAGCTATAATACAGATACTTTTACTATCTATTAGTTAATCGTTTCTTCTTAAATTATTTAAGAGTGCTATAGGTAATGAATCATTATACACCCTTCATTTAGCTCTTATAACAATATTTACAACATAAGCATACATTAATTATAGTAAATGTATATTAGTATTATTAACATATCTGCATATTCTATTCAAGTAAGAGTATTTATAAACTCATCTATTGCTAATATCTAGTGATAATCATTTAGGATGAGTTTATATAATAATTGGGATTAAAATAGCTGGGATTTAATCAACCCTTTAAGCATTTTAAAGTATATCAAAAAATCAAGCAATTATAACAATCAAACTCATCACTTTCAACTAGTTAATAATCCAAATTATTTAATATTCTAGCAATTCTAACTGAAGTAATAAGCTTCTATTATCTAGTAAAGGTTATTTAGAAATTATTTAGCCAACTATCTTAATAATATGCCTAATAAATAATTAATAGGCATGTTTAAGATAATAGCATTCGTATATAAAATAAATAAGGCTATGCTTTAGTTCTTATAAGTATTATAATAAAATTACTAATAAAATATTAAATTATAAGAGACCAACTACATTTATCATGCTAATGCTAAAGCTAATGCTAATGTAGTTTAAAAATATGCAGCTATTAACTAGAATATTCAATATTATTCTACTTAAACATTTTTAAGAATTATCTATTGTATTTTCTCTAATAAAAGATCAGTTTATAAGTAATTAGCTAAAATTAGCGCTAGAAATTGATAATATTGCATTTACTATTTATTATTACAGATTCAACATAAAAAAGCTATATGATGTAATCACTCCTATTATTGTTCTATTCTGAGATACTTCTAGTTTAAATAGTCTCTTCTTATTACCACTTTACTCTATTAGTCTTACATTAGAATGACCAACAGCTAATTGACTAGTTAGAATCATTTGCTTAAGATATCCATCTAACTAAATTCTGACTATTATAAATGTATTTAGTGCTATTTATGCTTCTTTCTAAAGATTAAATAAAGTATTAATTCTTTCAATTGTCTAGGTATTTTAAAAGTAATTAGCAATAATAGAATTAATTAAGCAAGTTCAAAATTGAAAGTGTAATATTACTGCTAAAGACAGAGTAGCAAGTAAGCACTTAAAAACTAGCTAAGTTTAAATAATCCATAAAGGATAAGGAAATATTCCAGCAACTTGTATCTAATAAAGTTAAACTACTATATTACTCAATTACTCCTTCATTAATATTCAAGATACTCAATCATAAAATTAGCAAACTAGTAATTAGGCACTTTTTACTATCTTCCTTTGTTAGTATTTAGTAAAATGAAATTTAACTAGATTTAAGTGAAGAGATTTACTTGAAGGTAAGTAATTAATTGACTTAAGTATAGAAAGTGAAAAGAAATTAAAGAAAGTAAAAGAAAGTATTTTTATCGTTTAAGGAAATTAAAATTAATGCTAAATGCTTTAATTCCCCTTTTCTCCATTTCTATAATAAGAATTATAAATGTCAAGGACATAGTACAACAAGGAAATCAAATCTCCTCTCATACCTGATGAAAAGCAGATTGTGTAGAATACTGGTACGTTTGGATAGCTACAGTTAATACCTCCAACTATATTCCCTACAAGTTCTCCTAGTTTGTTGGCTTTAAGAAGATCTCATAATAAGAATATTAATTAAGTCTCACTTTATTAGAAAAATATTTTAGACTAAAAAAAGGACGGTGAGGAAAGTCCCATTACAAGGAAACTCAAGAATTTCTAAAGCAAATACTCGAACAGTATCACTTGACTAGATAGAATTCAAGAGATAGAAGAGCAAGATGAAATAAATAAAAGAGGATAGAAACCTAAATAAAGCTAGTCCTAGTTAGCCCAAAAACCAATCGCTGCTAATAGTTTGTTAGCAAAAAGAGTTTAGCAAGGGAAATTCAATTTGAAAATAAACGCTGTAGACTCGGGAAAAAAGTAATGATTTCTATAAGTTTTATACTAATGCTTGATTAATTATATTTGGTCTAGTTATTGTTAGCTTTGTTATGCTTTATTTAATTAAATATTTACATATATAATTAGAACTTCGCTAGTAAAGTAAGGCAAGTCAAGAAAGAGAAACTTATAAGTCATACTAAATAATTAGTCTAGTCTTATTCCATAAAACACTAAATCACAGCCTTATTATATTAAATCAAAATTAGAACGCTTACAAAAGGCAATCTGGATAATCACCAACAAATGACAGAAAGAATAAGCGGAAAAATTATAGTAAAAGATAGCCTTTTTAGGCAAACTAAGATTATCTGATTTAGCAAAAGTAAAAACTCTACTATATTTATTAAAATATTTAGTTAAGATCTGCAATCGTTACTATCTTAATTAAATAGTAGTCTAGTTTTATATTTATTTTATTAGTCTTTTGATTATTTTCTAAAGTTATCAAATAGTATTTAGAAAGCAAGCCTTACTCCGAAAATAAAGCTTAAATAAAGTTATGGCTGATCTTTTGTAAGATATAATAAGCTTAAACTCCAAATCTAAGTTGCATCAAGTTTTAATTCCTAAATTTTATTCTTAAAACTGTTTACTCCTGGCAAAAAGATTATAATCGTATTAGAAAAGCTAAGAAATAATTTTAATGGTTGCTATTTCTTTATTTTAATATGAAAACTCTTGCTTATTTGACTTTATTTAAATAATCATTTGTTTGATGGAAGATGACTATTAAGATATATATAGAGTTGAATTGAGAGCTTAGTTAACTTAAGTGTTTAAGTCTTAATTTTAAATTAAAATTATTTTACTTTTGTGATCTTAGCTCTCAAGACGCTTGCTTTTCCGTTGTTGTTTTAAAAATATTTACAGTGTTTACTGAACTTCCTTTATTTGTAAGATTTCCAACACTGTCATAAGTTAGTACATCACCTTAATGCTTATGGAACAAGATCGTCAGAACAGCAATGGAAGTGAATTAAGTCATTACGTTTGCCAACAAAACGATTTAGTGCCTATAGCTAACTTTAAATATTGGAGAACAAAGCCATACGAAAAATGGAATTAAGAAATAGGCACTTACACTAAACATGAACTTTACCATAAATCTTTTGTTGAATCCATGTGTGCATCTTAGTGTCTTTTTACAGTTCATCATGAACCAGAAAAACAGTAAAACACGAACTGCATAAAGAACTATCGAATAGTGCAAAGTGTATTAGGATATCATTTTTGCTCCTGCTATTACAAGCATTTAAAGAATAAAAATCACTACAAAGTTGCTCATATATCCAGATGCGTCTGTTAAGTCGCTTGTCAAAATATACCAACCTTTGCTCATTAGAATGAAAAACATTACTAACACTAAGAATGATAGTTATAGGCAAACTTCACTACCAAATGAAATGCTTAGAGGCTTTTTACCTAAATAGTGGTAAATGCCCAAAAACAAAAGTTCAAGAATTAAGTGAATCATGAACAAAACTGTGCTAATATTCACAAATACTATAGTTGCTTAGGTTTAACTGAGCGATCGTACCGTGCTAATTATAGACCTATGGCTTGGTACCAAAATGCATAGAATAAAAGTGAAGGTAAGTATAAGATAAAAATGCAGCACTCCTTCATATTCCAAGCTTATGTGATTATTTTCTTTCCCAGTTATGCTCAGTTCATAGTGAATTCTTCCTTCGAAGCGTTGTCCTTCACCTTGAATACAATTGCTTAATAGGAAATAAAATTATTATGGCTCATTATTCTCAATTTTACCTTGGTACATTGTCAATTGCTCTGTTATTTTAATTTCATTTCTATGTCCTTCTTGAAGATTATTCAATTCTTAGCATGATGTGAAAGCTTGAACTCTAGAATATTCCAAGTCGTTTAGAGTAAAAACAGTCAACTTTTCGTCTTTGAATATGAATTTCTAGCTCTATTCTCGTTCGTATTTTCTAATCTATAAATCATAATTTATGGAGCTATCAGAGTTAAACTTGGTCATATATGAATATACTTCCGATCTCTTGACATAGACAGAATTTTTAATGACTATTGCTTATGTCATTGTAATAAAGCATAGAATCTTAAGCAAAATAGTCATTTTATAATTAAGAAGATTTATTAAGTGAAAAATGAACGAACTAACGAATTCTCTTATACTTTATCATATTAACTCTTTATTTGCCTATATCTAAGTTTTAATTTGCCTAAACACTTTTAATACTAAATACTGACTACTCTTTAGGATTTTCTACTCAATCAATTTTAATTTTCATCCAGTTTAATTCTTTAAACATTTGCTGATCCTTCTCACTTCTAAAGATAACTATCAGATAGTAAAATAGAGTATCTGGTTTTTACTTAATTGGTATTCATTATCTAGCCTCTGATTTTCTAGATATTACATATCATATAATCATAATATCTTATCATTTAAGCTACTTCTCAAATTATGCTTAAAGCAAATTTTTATACTTATGATTTAAATTATTCCACACTTAAATAGTAAAAGAAGGGATGAAATGTATTAAGAAGCTTTTAGATGTTTTGTCGTTAGTTCTAGGGTAATTTAAAAATCCAAAACAAAATATAAGATTAATAAGAAGATATTTTAATAAAGCTAGTAACTAAAATAAGGTTAAATAATTAGCTTATTGATAGAAATATAGTTGTATTAATACCTAAGATCATATTAGATAAGCATACATATATATTTAAAATTATTCTAAAAGTATATATAGAAATATAAAGACTAGTATGATAATTACGAACTACTATATAGTTGATTTAGCAATTATAGAAATCTAAATTTATACTAATAATCCAAGAATTAACAAGTTGTAATTGAGAAGACTAATATGATTTCTTTAAAAAGCAAAGTATGAGTAAATCTTTTTTCTGTTTCTCTGAATTCTTTAAATAGCAGGGACTAGCATAGTAATATTAGGATGAGAAATAACTAAATTTTTAATTATAGTCAATGTAGATATAATGATTAAATTAAAATAATTATATTATCTTATTACATGCTTAAACGCACTAACTTTGTTAATTAACAGCTTGATGTATTATTTGTAAACAATAGAAATAAGTATCTAGGATAACTAGTTACTTTATAATAAAATGCATCCATTAAATTAAATTCCTTTTATCATATTTAAGTTTCAGAATTTCCTAGAGAAATGAATATCCTATAATTAAATAGCTAGCTAAAATTCCTTATTTGCATAATAAGATTATGATGCTTGGCTCTTAATTGATTTAGCATATATCAATATCATTCGTTTTGATATTATGCTTCTAGAAAGGAGATTCTATACTTTCTAAAAGCTAAAGAAATACTCTAACTAAACGTTATTAAGTAGTAACACTTATATCATAAAGTATGAAACTGATAGTTGCATTAGCATAGGTAATTGCTTTATTAATAATCTAGATAAGCATTTTAACTGATATAGTTGTTTAATCCTTCTAATTAAATAAAAGCAGAAATGTAAAATAAATAAGGGTAAATTATCCCCAATAAGAGTTCTAAAAGTAAAATAAACTATAGGTAAATCAGCTAAACCAAATAAACTTTTAATTCTAAGGCTAAATTCATTGGGAAAATTGTTAGTCAAACAAGTTCTGTCCGCTAAAATTAGTCATTAGTAGCAAAATCTGAATAAAGGGATTTGAAGTTGAGTAGATAGTTTAAAACAATAAGAGAATTCATCTAGAAGATGGATTAGAAGATATAAAATTAATAGAGTAAAACAGAAAAAAACAAATTTGAGACTTTAGAAACAAATGAGACTCTTGAAACTTATAACAAAGAAGAACTTAACAGTCCTTCCTATTTATCCCCTACTTAATAGTAAGATACTTTAAACTAATCCTTTTAAGTACTTTAAAAATTCATCCTCAAAGCTAGTAACTAAAAGCAATAAAATACTCCTACCTCTAAATTTGGATCATTAAATGAATATAATATTAACTTAATGAAAAGTTTTGAAGAATAGAATCAATCCTAGGATGTTTCGTAGGAATCTCCAAATGCTGAAAAAAAGGTTAAATTGGTAAATTTTAAATAAGGGAATTTACAGTATTTGCAAGACTTAAAAGAAATGGAGCATAAGTGAGACGAATCCTATTTTAACTCTATTATCAACTATAAAAAATCTCCTAAAAGAAAAATAAACTACAACTAGGGATTAAAGGAGGAAAATAATTTTCTTAAAGAAGAAAACTTAAGAATTTAAAATGATCTCAAGAAAATTTAAAAGGAAGAAATGCAGATAAAGTTTAATTAAAACGATTTAAACACTCTTAAATTCAAGTTTCAGAATCTCAAGGATTAAATAGCTTGAAACAACATTGGAAAAAACTCAAAAGACCTCACATCATCTGAGAAACTGTAAGTTATTCAACATGATTGAAAGGAGAAACTTACTTAATGCGCTATGAGAAGATAATTTGAAAAAATTGCAGTTTAATCTCCTTAGTTTCCTAAAAATAATACTGACATACTTTCAGAAATGCAAAACTAACTTTTAAAGAAATTTTAGGTAAGAGCGAGATCGACTTAAAGAAGTAAATAGAATTCATTAAGCACTCCAACTGAGAAAAAATAATTAAGAATTTAAGACCTAAATCAAAGCTATAATATTAATTCTTTGCGATCTCAAAGAATGTTCCAAACTAGAAAAAGCTCCTCCTCAAAGAATAGTTTCTATTGAGCTTTGTTTAATAAAGTTATAATTTTATCTTTTCTTCTAGTTATTAAATTTACTAATTATCAATGCCTACTTAAATAAAAAGCCCTTTTAAATAAGCCTAGCAATAACTTAAAATTATAGCTACTAATAAGATTATTTTATAGAAGGTTTGCTTCAATTAGCTCTTATTAAACTTCTATGATTCTTGGAATATTTTAGTATATTTATTTATAATATAGAGATAAGAGAATATGCTTAACCTATATTTAGATATATTTTATTTAATTACTCCAACAATCTTCAGAATGTGATTATTTATGGTCATTCTAACATCTATAAGAAAGAGGCAGTTAAATGGCATAAGAAAGTAAGATTTATAAAAATGAAATAAGATTCGTAAAAGAATTACTATTATGGAAGTAAGTTAGTGTCATTGATTGGCTAATAAATGCTTGCTAATTAATGTTTAAAGTAATGTTAAGTCAAATAATCATATAAAACATTTAAATTTAGATTGTTATATATCTATACTTTTATAACTTGACTGCAAGCTTAGTAAGTCTATCTCAATAACTAGATATTTCAGAATAAGTAAGTTTTTAGCATTTAGGTTATTAATATATTTTAGTTTGAATGAGATTACTAATAAATCTTCTATGCATTAATCTAAATTATTGATAGTTCATATATAAATAGCATGTATTTGAATCTCTTCAAAATCTCATTTAGTTTAATTAAGAAAACTTTCCAATTATTACCTAGCTTTATTCCTTGTTTGACTACTTTAAGTAAATATTTTATTTTAGCAGTTTTAGCTAATAAAATTTAAGTAAAATGTATTTAGCAATTTTTGCTAGTTTTCAACTTTAGGAATCACGAAGAGATAATTCTTCTTCTTTGGATTCTTCTAATTCTTGCTGTTCTTTACAAGAGAAGTTAATACTTGCCGATGAATCGTCTATTTTGAACTCCTAAGTCTTGATGCTTTTCCATTTGTTGTCTTTAAACAAATTATTGTCTTCCGTTTGTTCTTAAAACTGATTATCGACTAAGAATTTTTTCTGCTTCTCTTAGTTACAAATTCTCTAAGCATGGTGATCCCAATTTATAGAGCAGATGTAAATTCTGTTGAATATAAACATAGTACCAGATGAGATAGCATAAGCGATATTAGTGCCAAATGCTCCTTAATCAAGATAAAAAACAAAAAATACTTAGAGAGGTAGTCCCAATGCAATGAAACTGATAAAATTGCCTATTGATGCTACTTATTATGATCCGATGCCAAAGTAGGCTCCAGTTGAAACTCCATCTATAATTTCAGTAAAGTTGTAGATTATTAAAATTCAAGTACATTTGGATACCAGGTCTAATAGCTCTTAGTCACTTACAAATATCTATCCCCATTTAGTTCTAAGTGCAAGAAATAATATATTGCAAATGCACGCAAAAATAAACACAATTAGCAACCCTACATTCAAAAATTTCTTAGCTTGCTTTCCATCACCTTTCGCTAATAAATTTCCTATCATATTCGTAATAACAGAGCAAACACCCATGGAAATTGCAAAAATAATATTAGAAACTTGCACAAAGATGACTTGTACAGCTAAATCTGCATCATCATACATGCCTATTATAAATATCTGTGCTTCTTAGCCCCACCATTCTATACTAACTGTTAAAAGGGAAGGAATTCCTAAATACATCAACTCTCCCCAGCCTTAAAACCAGTGCTTTGGCATAAACTTTAAGTTATTGCCCTTGTAAATATAAATTGATGCCAAAATAAAATTGAGTCATGAAGTAATACCCATAGCATAAGCGGCACCTGTAACATTAAGCCCTAAAATGTGAATGAATAAATAGGCCCAGATTAAATGCAATGCAGTTGTAAAAAGAGTTATATAAGTAGCTGGCTTGAATATGTTTTAAGCTTGCATGAATCTCCTTTAGGCTTCAAAAGCAAATATTGGAAATATACCAAAAATATAAGATTTGACATATTAAGTAGTATACTTGACGATATCCTAATGAACTCCACAAGCAGACATTATTTCATCCGTGAATAACCAGAGAATGGAAATTGGAGCGACGAATAAAATTGTACAGAGCACAAGAGATCTTTGAAGATAAAGTCCCATCAATAATTAATTATGAGCTCCGTTAGCTTAACTGCATAAAGTTGCGAGGCAATTAAGAAATCCAATTCCTATAGTCAGACCAGTACAATTAATCCACGTATTACCTAAACCAATTCCCGCAAGCATTTTACTATCAATGTGACCAATCAATATCGTGTTAATTGTTTCTATTAAGATTTAAGAAAGAAGGCCAAGAGCACTAAAAGAAGAGTCCTTTATAATTGCTTTAATTATTTAATAATTTGATTCTGCCATTTTTGCATATATAAATACGTTCCTTACTTTGAGATTATAAATATAGGCAATATGAAAGATAAATATCCATAGCATTCAAAAATTATACCATACAAAGGTAAAAATAATCAGTTTATTTTATTTGTATCCATTTAATTTACTACTTTGTTCTATTTTTCCAGTCTTATTTACTTATAAAACCACATATCACTACGATATAACTGTAAAGTTTGATCTAATAGCTAAATAATAATATCCATATATTTAAATATTTGCTTAGTTTATGACCAATCTTAATGAAATATGTAGTATGCTTATTTCTTATAGCTTCTAAGTAAAAGTACTTCTTTAATATTCTGAATTTCAATGCTTTAAAATAATTAGATTTGTCTTTATAGTTTAAATTAATAAGTTTGAAGCATTTTTAAACTCTTATTTAATATTCCTTTCTTAATATGATCTTAAATAGCTAAATAAACAGTAATATTACCTTATCATTTCTTATATCCAAATTAATGATAAATAAGAAGTTGAAAGAATAAAAGATAGTTCTAGAATGAGAAATATACATCAAGTTTGTAGTAAAAAGAAATTTGATATAACAAAACTTAGCCAAAATATTATTATGCATAAAGTGAAGCATAATAGATAAACGATATATTAATCTTACTATAAATCTCCAAGCTATAATCAATATTTACATTTTTCGACAATTTAATATCCTAATGATCTAGGATGCTTTTCAGATTTATCTTTAATAGATCTATCTAATAATAAAATTTAATTAGCTAGTAAGTTGAAATAAAGGAGTAAAATAATTTATGAAGAAGAATAAAATTCTAAAAGCCTGCTAATAGATTTAGTATTTTAAAGTTATAAAATTATTGTTTTGATTGCTAACTCTTGAAATAATAGTTTGCTTTTTGCCTCTTACTAAATATAATCTTACGATTTTTTCTTAAAGATGAGACTTGTAATATATGACTAAAAACTTATTTTATAAATTAGGTATTTAAAAATTAAGCAGTGTAGATGTGGTAAGCAGTTTAATTATAGAGATTTAGAGTATCTTTAAGAAATATTATAGCTTTTACTAATTTCATAAGGATAAGTTCTAAGGAATTTAATAATTCTTAGATTTATATAAATATTACTTAGGAAATAAAAATTTTGCTATAACTTCAATCTAAAAGCAATGCTAATTACAAGAACTAATATGAAGAGCTTTATTATTAATATGCATTTAAGAGAGCTAAATTTATTTTATAGCATTATTAATATAATTGAATAAAACCTAAAAAGCATAATATAGAAAAGCTTAGGATCGAATACCTCTTATAGATATATCATTTTATTTAAGATAATAAAAGAAAAACTTGATCTTTGCAGAAACTTATCGAAAGAAGTATAAGTATTGGATTTTTCATAAATGATTGGATATTTAAGAAATCATTATATATTTATATTTATAATAATATCTAAAGATACTTTAATTGTTTCTAATTTCTTAATTATGCTATTAAGTTAAATTAAAATCCTTAAATTTGATCAACTAATAATTCTCAACTAACTAATTACTTACTTTTTTAATTTAATTTTTTTAATTATTTCAGTTATAAATTGGAAAGAATTAAAAATTTTATCCAAAAAGTAAAAATATAAAAAAAATGAAAAAAACTCCTAGAAATAGATATTGTCTTTTCTTAAGGATAATAACTTAGTATTACTTCAATACAAATTTATAAAATTAATAGTATAAATATCTGTAATATGGTAATGCAATCATTTCTTATAAAAATATTTATCTAATCCTTTATTTATTATAATTAGTAAAGCTTATAATTCTAAAATCTATAAATATTTTTAGCTTTTTATAATTTTAAAGTATGGATATTCAATAAAGGAATTTATTATTACAGTAGTGGTTATTAGATTTTCCTTTAAACAACAAAATTTGATTTAAAATAAACTATTAGCAAGCACTTTAATTGAGCAATTAGCTTAATATTCAATAAGATAACTATTTAAGTTTTATTATTTTATACTACTATTGAGTAAAATTAAGGCATAAAACACTTAGAGCTTTAAGGATAAAAAATGTTATTAGATATAAGTTAAAAAAGCAGATAATTTAATCTATTTAATTATAGTTTCGACTAATTTTATTCTTTACAATAAATTAAGTTAAAATTAAAAAATTATATCTAGCTTGCTAGATAGAAACTAAATTTATTTAATTAAGTTAAATTGGAAGTTGTCTTCGTAAAGAATAACACATATAATAGATAAACCATAAATACATAGCAGGTATAGATTTTGCTTCTAAAAACTGGAAAATATTAAAAAATCTTGCATTTTATCAAAAGAATTAAAAATATTAAATTTTAACTTTAAGCAAAATTGTTGTCATTATTATATAACTGAAAAATAAATATCTCGATATACAAAATAGCAAATAATTATTTTAGAAAGAAATAGAAAAAAAAATTTTTATCAAAATTAATGAAAGAAATGTTTAGAAAATAAGATTTAATTTCGAGATAATTTCTTTTTAAAAAAATTATGCTTTAAATGTTTTTTATTACAATAAAATTAAAAAGATTAAAAGGATTGAATATATATTGAATTTCAATGTACAACTAAGTGGCTGAAACTAAGGAGTTGTTAAATTAAAAAAATTAGAATAGCAGAAGCAAGATTATGAATTATCTGCCTGAATCGCAAACCATAGAAAGATAGTAAATTGGAGCCAAATTTCTTGATAGAAACTCATCGAACGGTGTTATATTCTTATAAATTTAATAATATTAATTTTAAGTTTTCCGTTTTAGGGATTTCCAACCCCGTCAGGAATACAGCAGTTCATGCTCCCTGCTGTTAAATATAAAAATTCGGGTCGCCCAATTTTAGCGAGATTGGGAACTCGGATTTTTCCAGGTTTTCCCTCCTTTAACTTGCCTTGGTTCCATCTTAATCTTGTATATTGAACCATCCGGGTTGCAATACATTCTTTTCATTCTTGCTTCTTCTTTTTACTTCTTTTGTTATTCTTTTATCCAATAGTTTCTTTATTTCTATTAGAATTTCTAACACTTCCGATAAAAATGTCATACGCTTCCACAGCAGAAACATTTCTTTTTTATTTTGAATTATTTTCCTTGATTTGTTTGCTCTTTCTGGGCTTCGATTTCCATTTATATAGCTCCAGTTTCGCTTTACTCTTTCTTAAAAGTTTACAATTTCTCTTCTACTTTTACGAGTTTGTTATCCGGTTCAGTCTGTTTCTAAAGCTAATTTTAGGATTCGTTAGTCTGACTTTGTGAGATATTCCAAAAGGCGTTAAGATCTCTTTCCTAGGACATAAGTCTTGACTCAATTCCTTCTGCTAGGTCTAGCTTTGCCATCAGCATATCATTGTCCTTCTTCAATTTCTTGACCTCTTCCTGGAGGTTCAGTACCACTTTGATGAGCTTTTTCATGTTCATCTGGCTTGTAGGAGTGAACTCTGAGACCTTCAGGTGTAGAAAAAACTTAATCTGCTTTCTAGACTTTTCCTGAGACGATGAGGTGATTGCATGGGTTGACTTTCGTGGATTTATTTTGTTTTTCTTGAATCTGTGTTCCGGATTATTAAGAAAAAGGTTAGATCTAAGTAAAAGAAGACTGGCTGGGAGTGGCTTCTGATTTCCTCTCCTTCTTGGAGGCGGTGTAGAAACCTGATTTGAAGCCTTCCATTTCATATTATAAATTCGCTTAAATGAGCTCAACTATCAGTCGGTAATAAATATACTTTGTACGACGAATCCTAAAAGAATAGAATTCGAAAAAATTTTAGAAGTAAATTGTTAGTTCAAATAAATTCAGTCGTAATTTATTAATCCCTCTAAATTCTTTCCAGGAATCTTATTTGTAAGTTTAATTAATAATTCCTAATTGAAGACACGCTCAAAAATAAATCTAATCGTATCCTTTCAAGCAAATATACAGATTTAATTTTTCACGATAATAATGAAACAGATGTATGTTATATTGAAAATTATAAGAAGGAGCTCGTAACTTAAAGATTGAGATTATTTCTTACCTATTATACTTGTTAAGCTAGATATAGCTAATTTCTGAAAAATTTTAAAGTCCTTCGAAATTACTCTCTAAATATCTGTGCAGATGATATGTTTCTATAACGTAAAGTATATTCTCAATAAAATTTATTCTAATTTTTTCTTCGATATATTCTTTATAGGAATTTAGCTTGAAATAATACATTGGTTGTCATTTTTTATCCATAAAACTTAAGTTTTTTTTTCTTGTTAAAAGTATTAAAATTTTTAGTATTGTATATTAAGAGTTTTACTATATCAAATTATCGGAAATTAAAAGCTTCTTTCCGTTCTTTAAAGTAAAAATGTCAAAAAAGTTTTGCTCAAATAAGTTTAAATGGAAGTCAGTTGAAGTTTATGTAGTAGAGCTTATTAAAAGCAGAGTAAGAAGACTGTAAAATCTTTCTTATTTTGTACGAATATTCTTTTTTTATTTTTTCTTTACATTTGCGTATTTTTATCGTTAAGGCGCGATATCACCTACATGATTGTCTTTTAGTAATGTAAACATGTAATATAGTTTCTAAAGTTTCATCGAGTAAATTAATTATAAAGATTCCGATATTAATACATTTTTTATTTCAAATAACTTTAAAGTGCTCTATTAACTGTAACAAATCGGTTTTTTTATATAAAACTATTCCATGGTATTTCATTAATTCTTTTTTTGTTCTTTTAGCCTTAAATTTTCAATTAAACTCTAATTTTCCAACTCTACTTCTTTTAAGAAATTGTATAGTTTCACACTTGCTTGGTTATTTGCATACTAATTTATTAAAAATTCTGTTTATTAATGCATTAATTATAATTTATTCAATGTAGAACATATAAAGTATTGAGTCATCTGTCAAGCCTTACAATGCTCATGTTATTCATTTATCTCCTAATTGAATTTTTCTTTTCATAAATTATTTATTATTATATATATAAAATAGCACCTAAGAAATAACCGATCTTTCCAAAAAAATCTACTAATTCCAAGTAATATATGAGCAGTTATCTTTTCATCCTTTAAATGAAGATTAAAAATTAGCAAGAATTATTAGTGATCTTTATTAACGAATTTAAGAATTAATAAACTCTATGGAATTTTAAAATCTGAAAGCTCAATATTACGATTGAAAATAGCTCTAAATCTAATATTTTAGCAAATTTAAGATGTGAGATTTATAGATAAAATAGACAATATGAGGAATTTAGAATACTAGACACTTTTAACCTGAAAAATCCTAAATAAAAAACACCCAATTGAAATAAAGCAATAAACTATAACAAATATTATCCCTATCAAAGAGTAGCAAAATGATGATCTTTAAAGCTGCAAGTACATAAAATGCGAAGTTACTGCTTTGTTTGAAAAAACGAAAAATAGAAAAATAATTAAAAATTTTATTCAGTATATATTGCAATTAAGAAAGTCTACTTTACTCTAAAAATACTTCAAGAAATATATAGAAATTCCCTTTATCTTAAAAGCAATTTATGAATTCAATAGAAGATAATTGGGGTTTGACCTATAGGAATAAATCAAGAAAATCAGCATTAAATTCATCAAGATTTGTTATAGTGAATTTTAAGAAAGTTTAAAATGATTATTTTTTTTAAAATAATAACTTTTTAATTGTGGAGATCCTAATAATTGCGGCACCTAGTTAATTAATTATTATTATTATACATCATAATTAAGAAGTGAAATAAAGGACAATCAGAGCACCTGTCATAACTTTATTATTTTATTGAAGACTGTAAGTTATTTATCCATCAACGAAAAATAAAATTCCAAATTTTTCAGAAAGATTCAAGTTCCTGAATCAATCTCAGCAAAATTTTTAATCTCGAATGATGTTGTAAAAGTTTTTTTCTCTTAATGCTTTCAAACATCTTTTCTACTTAAATATGAGTAATAAGCTTCTTTATTTATCTTTTTTTCATCTAGTAAGGTTAATTATCTGCTGTTTTACTCCTATTAAATGTGCTGTTTGTCTTTTTTAGAGCTTCTATTTATGCTGATTGTATTAAGTTACTTTTTTGCAAATCTTACATCTTAAAGAATATTCAAAATTTTTAGTATAAATAATAATAAATAATATTAGAGAGTGTGCAGCTCTTTAATAATGATTTTAAAGTTAAAAAATTCTTTGCTGAAGTCTTCCATAGTGCTAGCATTCTTCTGTGAGTCTTGTCTTCAATAGAACCTTGATCGGAATACTCCCTAAGAGACCTTAGTATCTGGTATTTTTCATCATTAACGTTACTTTATGTCTCTTCAGTTTTATCTTCTCTTGGCTCCTACCAAATTCTTGTTTGATTTTTTCACCCATGGGTACTTTTTGGTACCAGATCTTAAGTCAATATCAATTGGAGGATTGTTCCTTTCTATTTATTTATATAAAATATTAATGAGCGAAAATGGTTATAAATTAAATTTGGTACCGAAAGGAAATGATAAAAGTGGTCTAAATCCAAGTTAATATTTTGGCTAATTGTGTCTTTTGAATTGTTTAAGGAGACGATGTATCTATTTATTCCGAGAAGATGAGGCATCGATAAGAACGAATAATATAACTTTTACAATATCTGCGTTGGATTGCAGAGTCGTTGAATCTGTCATTGCATACAGGATAGGCTAAGAAGATCAATATTCAAACTCAGCTTTACATAAGGCCTATTAATTGTGCTTAATTAATTCTAGAAGGTCAAAACCCTGCATTCTTAAACATGCAAAATTTTTTATCTTAATCTTAAAATAAGCGAAAATGATTCCTATTTCCAATTTCATTTTTAACATTTCATAAATATAAGAAAAAAGGATAAGTATTAAATAATTCTAGAATTATAAATTCATAACATTGCTAAAATAATAAAATTGTAGTATCTCTTCTCAGACATATTAAATTAGCTCAATTTTTTTTATTGTTTCTGCTACCTTTCGATTTGAAATATGATTAAAAATGATTGCAAATTCTAAAATTAAAAACTTCAAAATTTTGTAAAAGACAAGGCATGAAATTTATAAGTAGAGGATTTTGATAAAAGACCAATTTATCAATTACTAAACTGAATAAATTTTAGGAAATACTTCTATGCTTGTTATATAAGGTTTCTCAATTATCGATAAAGAAATTATGAAGTTTTTATTTAAATTTTATTTTACTTTAAATTTTCCCACTTTCATAAGAACGTGAATATTTGTTTCTGAGCTCTTTAACTGCAGAATAAGCTTAAGTCACAATTTGGTTAATTCTTCCTTGCATAAACAGCAGTCTCACGTGTTCCTAGGTGTTCTTTTAGTATTTAGAGCTAAATTCTAAGGAAGTATATTTTAATTAGTGATTAATCGGACTAATATAAAATAATTGAAAAAATGGTGGGAGCTGAGAATGACCTTCGTGACAACACTTTCTGGTTTTATGGCTAGAAACAAGTTCCTTTCCTGTCGCTGAGAAAGTCCCTGGTCAGAGTCATTTTCTGAAGGGAACACTGTCTTTGAGATTATCCGCTCTTGGTAGGGGCTTGAAGCCTGGCTGCTCATAGCGATGGAACTCCCTAGCAGCTGTGCCTGGAGCACAACAGGATATCCTCGTTATTCCATAAAAAGAGAGCGTCGGGTCGTGCAATCGGAAAGGAGTTTCCGGTCCAAAAACTTTTTTAGTTGAAATTAATTAATTAATCGGACTAATCTTATAAATAAATTAATTAACGTGACGTCATCTTTAATTGGTTTGTCACAAATTAAATTTAATTAAAAATAAATTTTTTTGTTCTCTATTATCCTTGTTTTGGTTCTTTTTGAATCTTTTTAAGTTATTCTTGAGTCATCCTTGATTCTATCTTGAAACACTAGTTTCTTCAAATGGGAATTTACTGAAATCTTAATTCTTGGGATTTTTCAAATGAAATTTAAAGAAAATATATGTCAAATTATAGGAGGATATTTTAGGACCTCCATGTCATTACTACTTCATTTACATCTTCTGCTTTGGTGTGCGACATGTAAAGGTGAAAGATTTAATTTCAGACAGGAAGTCTTAGATTAAAGGTAAACCGTCAGTTGACTTTTAGATTAGCTGTACCATAGATAAACTAGGCTTATCTTTTAGATGCCCATCCACACTTATTCTGAGTGGTTAGCTTTAGAGTCAAACTGATAGAGACAATAACCATTTTTTTATATAATATTAATTGAGCTATTTCTGATTTGGGTTTGTAATAAAATTATACAAAACATCTAAGTCAGTTAAGTCTACAGTCACAAAACTTGAAAACTACTTTAAAAATTTACTTAGTACTTTCATCCATCAGTTGGATAATATATAGTGTAACTCTTATAAAATAATAGCAACTATCTTTGAAAATTTATACTTTTCTTGTATACTAGTATTATAGAGATAGGATTTAATTGATTTTTCTATAAATCATTTTATTAATTAAATTTTTATTTTTTGGAATATTTTTAAAACTTATATATTTCATGAAAGTTTATTTTGCTAATAAAATCTAAATATAAATAAATATTATTTTAATTAATTATAAAAATACAAAATATTTGCTTTTATATGTATAAAAGTTTATTTTTATAATTTTTTGACAAAAATTTACTTTTAAAATTTTTAATTTTTAACTAATGAAACTAAAAAAAGGATAATTATTTAAGCATAATTAAAATTAATATTTTTTAAATAAAAATTTCATTTTTTTATAATAATTTTTATTTTTTTATTTCTATTTAAATGCTTTTCTATTATTTTTTTAATAATTAATAATTTTTCAATGTTTTATAAAAAATTTAGAGATAACTAAAATTCTTTTTCATAAGAAATTAGAGGCCCTCTCATTTAAAAATGCTGCTATAAGAATGAAGTTGCCTAAAAATAGAAAATAATTTAAAAATTTTGCTAATGATTTACTATTTTCATTTTGGTCTTTAATATTTTGATAATATTTATCGCAAATTAGGGATTTCCTAGATAATATGTCAACTAAGCAAAAATTGATTCCAACTAAAATTTTTTTAATAACAGCTATTAAGGTGATATTTTTAATGCTTGAATAGAAAATAAAAACAATCAAGAGAATACAGTTTAAAAACATTTTGAAATGAGCTTTCAACAGAATTATAGTAATTAATCAATCTTATTTATAAAAGTATAAAAGTGTGAGACCCTTGAATAGAAATATAATAGTTGCCGATTTAGGTATATATTCTAACATACACCAAGTTTATTAGAATTATTATTTTTGTGGTTTTCTTTTCAATATTTAGGAGGTTATAAATGTCTTTTTCAATCATTAAAGCTTTTCTTTATCCTTTATATATCATTTTAAATTTTAGCTTTATGAATTTGTGTAATTTTTGACATAAATTAGCCTTTTATTTTTTTTATTATCTTAAATCTTGAATTAAATGAGCTTATATAACCTTTTTTGTTAATTTTCTTGATTTGTTGTAACCTTTGTGCTTCCAAGATTTGTTTTTCAAAGCTAAAATAAGATGATATCGAAATTTAAAATTAAATTTCTGAAGAAAAATAATCAAACACAACGTAAAAACGTACTGAAACACCACAATCCCAAAAAATTGAAGAAAAATAATCAAACACAACATAAAAACGTACTGAAACACCACAATCCCAAAAAATTGAAGAAAAATAATCAAACACAACATAAAAACGTACTGAAACACCACAATCCCAAAAAATTGAAGAAAAATAATCAAACACAACATAAAAACGTACTGAAACACCACAATCCCAAAAAATTGAAGAAAAATAATCAAACACAACATAAAAACGTACTGAAACACCACAATCCCAAAAAATTGAAGAAAAATAATCAAACACAACATAAAAACGTACTGAAACACCACAATCCCAAAAAATTGAAGAAAAATAATCAAACACAACGTAAAAACGTACTGAAACACCACAATCCCAAAAAATTGAAGAAAAATAATCAAACACAACATAAAAACGTACTGAAACACCACAATCCCAAAAAATTGAAGAAAAATAATCAAACACAACATAAAAACGTACTGAAACACCACAATCCCAAAAAATTGAAGAAAAATAACCAAACACAACGTAAAAATGTACTGAAACACCACAATTCCGAATAATTGTTATTGTTTTTTTTGTTATTTTGTTATTTATTTTATACCTCTATTATTTACCTAGCCTTGATTGCATGGAGATTTGAGATTTTATAAATATGGTTTTTCAATTTGGCTATTTTATATATGTTATTATAGACATAGTATATAGTGAGGAAAAATCACTTTATGCTAAATTTATTGGTACTATAATATTTATAGCTATATGACTGATAATTGCTTCTTTGGTAGACAAATGCGAATGGAATTTCATACTAGATTATTAGCTCACTTTAAAATGAACTCAATTAATTTTTAGATTTAAATTTATAATTTATATTTTAAAAAAATAAAATAAATTTAATTAAAAATATAATTAACAAATATTAAAAAATTCAAATAATAAATGAGAAAAAATCAAAAAAATTACTTAGTTTATTGATAAATCAAAAATTAATTTAAAAATATTAAATTAAATCAAAAATTTAAAATGAATATTAGAAGATATCAAAATGCTTAAATTTAATTATTTAATTTAGGAAAAGTTTAAGATTTATAAATAACTTACTTTTTTTATTATATAAAATTATATATAAAAAGGAATTTAAAGAATAATAGACTTTTAAAATATTATCATAAAAAATTAATGAAAACTAGATATAATTCAATTGAATAGACATCTATTTAAGATTAAGAAAAATAATTTCAATAAGTATTTGCAAATATTTTTGTTGAGAATATTTAACCTATAAAAAGAACTTAAATAAAAAAGATTAAAAATAAAATAAATATTTTCTCTTTTAGACGGACTGTAGCAAAGAACAGATTATGACTTCTCAGAAATATAACTACCCCTAATTGAATCTAATAATAAATGAGTGAAAAATTAAATAAATATATTTAGCATTTTCAGAACATTCCTTAAGTTTTTTATTTTCTATTTTTTATTTTTCAATAGCATATAAAACAACTTTAAGAATGGCAACAGAAAGAAGTTAATTCTAAATTTATTGTATAAACATATTACATATTGATGGGCATTAAAAAATATCTGCAATACGTAAATAAGGAAATTTTACAATTAAGAAGACAAAAATATTGATAAAAAAAACATAAAAAGAAAAAATGCTAATAAACGTATATATTTAAAAGGAAAATATATAAAAAAAATTTATGAAAGTAATTTAATGAGCTAAAGAATTTTGAAATATTTATGCAATAAGTTTTGAGAAGAAATATAGGAAAAAACTATCCTCATTTAACTAAGCAAATATTAATAAAAGTTGGAGGAGTATATAAATATGGTAGATTAGCAAAATTCTAAACAATACTTTAGTTTAAGAGGAGACATATTAAAATGTTAGAGACTTTAAAGGCCCACTTTTATAACTATAAATCTAATTTTTTTAATTTAAATTTATACATTCTAAATTAACTTCAATTTTACAGCATCTCAAAAAAATTAATTAAAAATTATTAAATTTAAAGCAAGTAAAAAAGATTTTACCTTAATTAAATTAATTATTTTTTTAGCTTGTTAAATTAAAATAAATTTTATTGTACCTCTAAGCCTTTTTAATTGAATCTCTTTTTACTTTCTATTTTATTAATTATCTTTATTTTTTAGTTTAACTAGTAAATATTCAATAATTGATAGATTTTAATGAATTATTAAAATTTGTTTCAACCAAATTTTTGAAAACATATTTTTGGGGATATTATTTCTCATTTTTCCTAATTAAATTTGTATTTTAATTTTAACTAATTTCTTTTATTTTATTTTATTTTATTAAAAGTTTGTAAATAAAAGCTTAAATCAATTTATATAGAAATCATTAAAAATTATGTTTAATTTTCATTAATCATTCGACTGATATAATGTATCTAAGTATCTGATTTTAAATTATAATACTTAGAATAAACATAATTTTTTTAATTTATTGAACATTTAAAATAAATCATCCAAATCAAATATAAGTGATCTAATATTTATAAATATTGGGATATTATTTAATAATTGTAGCCTAGGCCATAAAAATTTTAAAATAAATCTTTGGTAGATTTCAATCAAATACCTCTTTCTTTTACCTTCTCAAGCCTTCTTTGCTCAATTTCTTGATAAACAGCATTTCTCTTTGGTCTTGCCTCAGTTGATTCATTAAAATTCCATCATATAATTTAAATAATTAAATTTTTTTAAAGCTTGGGATAGAATGATTTAATAATTTGTCAATTTGAGGAATTTTTTAATTGATGATTTATGTATTTATAATCATATAGTATTAATATTTTCTTGTCTTTACTTAAAAATTATATAGCTTTCAAATTCCTAAAAGATTTTTTATATAAATAAATAAATAAATTTGATTATAGAGCGCGTAGCCCTCTCGTTGGTGCGCAGCTCTTTAAAAAAAATGTTTCATACTGACAAGAATGTTTGTTACTGATAAAATTATCAGATACTGATAAACCTTATTCAATACTGGTATAATTATTCAGTACTGATAAAAATGTTCAATACTGATATAATTTTAGAATACTCGTAATTTTTAATACTTGCTGGAGGTCCAAGGACATGGCAGGATTGTGTCTCATTGCATCACCAAAGCAGAGGACGACATGTGTCAATTATGGGTACTTAAATTCCCCACCTCTGATGAAGCTCGCAATATTATTTCTTTTTCGTTTCAGAATTAAATCCAAATTAGGCCAGTGCCGAAGGTCTAAGAATCTTATGTCTCGAGGCCAAACCAAAGCAGAGGAAGAGATAAAGTCGATTATGGGTACTAAACTTCCCCAACCTCTGATGAAGATGACCTTGTTGTTCAGCTTCGAACAACTATGGCGGTTTTAAAAAATAATATATATAATAATAAAAATCAAAAATTTGATCAAACTCATCAAATTCTATGCTACATAAACAAATAATATTATATTGTATGTTGTAGTGGCGCATATAAAGTTCCCATTGAAAATTATTAATATAAATTTTACGTTTATAAATATAAATAGTTTTTCTTTTCATATGTCTATTATATCTAGAATATGTTATTTCAGGAAACATTTTAATTTTCTATTTGATCATAATTCTTTTTGTTGTTTGCATGATCAAATTTCTTATGAGACATTGTGTAAAAATATCAATTTTATTTTATTTTCTAAATGTTTATTAAATTTCTTACTATTCCAGGCCAGCTAAATATCAAAATTATATATATTTATGCATTTTTTTATAAGTTTCTATAAGGTAAATTATGCTTATTATATTTAGCAAATAAAAACGCAATATCCGTTTTTGAGTTGTCTTTACTAATTAAGTTAATTTTTAGTAGAAGCGCAAATTCTTTAAAATGACTATGTATGTAAAAGATAGCCAATTTAAATCAATGAAAAAAGACTCAATGAATGTAAATTCAAAAGATCTAAGTATAAGTCTGGAAATGAATTTTAGCGACTTTGTAATTTTACTTGTAATTTTTTTAATTCCTGCTATGGCAGCTCATGGAGTAGTATTACATCCATATTCAACTCCGGTAATATAAAAATTTTGATTGCCTGATGCATGACAATTTCTTGTTACTTCCTTGGTTTTTCAGCCGTATCTATAGTTTAAGGAGTCTACT
Source organism: Loxodes magnus (assembly GCA_946699065.1). Lineage (NCBI taxonomy): Eukaryota > Ciliophora > Karyorelictea > Loxodida > Loxodidae > Loxodes > Loxodes magnus. The sequence goes on along the minus strand of CAMPDV010000051.1, from coordinate 130,116 downwards.
TTTTTCTTTTCCAAATCTTTATTAGTTATTAAGTCTACTATTAAAAAGAATATTGCTAATTATAAGTTTACGTGGCACGAGAAATTTCAAAAAGTTTTCTCTCCAGCTCTGATGAGGTGGTTAAAAATCCTTCTTGAAGCTATTAATTTTTAATTTATCTATCTATAATGTATATTTAAACCATTTTTGCTTAGTATTAATTTCTCATCCTTATTAGATGATTTCTTTTTTTCTTTTTTATGAAAATTAATGATTAGAATTATTACGAAATAATAAAATTAAAAAATTTTATTATTTTTTCTTAAGCATATTTTAGTGATGAAGTAATATTTTCTATTTTTTTTAATTTTTTATGAAATTAATTATTTTTAATTTTCATTTTTTCAACTTAAAATACTAAAATTATTTAAAATATAATTTGGTATATTTATGATTAACAAAAAAATATTTAAATTAATCAGATTTCTTTTTTAATGCTTTTTTTATATAAAAAATATAAATACAACAAAAACTTTGAAAAAATAAAAAATAAAAAGTAGTTTTAAAATTTTAGAATTTCTTAATTGAAAAAAATGAAATTATAAAAGAATTTTTGATGTAGTATAGTTACTTAAATAAATATTTTGATCATTTAAAAAATTATTAGTAAATATAAATAAAAAAAATTAAAAATAGTTAAAGCATTTTTTATTTTATAGTCATTTTGTAAAGAATCAATATCATAAAAAAATTTATTTGTTAATTCAGAATTTTATTAAAATTATAATTTTTTAATAAAAATAAAATTATTCACTTTATAAATTTTTTATATAATATTCTGCAAATTTTAAAGAGTTAGTATAATTTTCCGAAGAAAAAAATACTATAAACGTTTTATTAAATAAAATAAACTTATTTCTACGAAATAAAATTCGCAGAAAAATTATAAAAAATTAAAGTTGTTCGAAAATAAACTAAATAACTAAAAATTGAGGTAATCATTTTAAAGAAAAATTTTACGTATAGCCAATAAAAGATTTAAATATTAAGTAATAATTATAACCTAGGTAAAAATCATAACTAGCGTAAATTTCAAATTTAGATATAAAATAAAAAAAATAATTTTTTCAATTAGAGCAAAAAGATAAAATTAAATTAATTATTAGTTATTGTCAATACGTAAATATTTCTTCAAAATAAATCAAAATATATTATGATAGTTTTATTTCAATTTTTCAAAAATTGAAGCAAGAAATTTACAAATGGTTGTCGAAATTTTATTTTAAGAATACAATTTTATAGATATTTCTTAAAAATAAAATGCATTTTAATTTTTAATTTAAGTTAGATTATATATTTAGATTTAAGCATATGATATTCTAATTTCTTATAAATATCATATCTATTTTTTGATTATAACTATATATGATATCGCAGACTTTTATAGTAATAAATTGATAAAAAATTTATTTAATGGCTTAGTTAAATGCTGATTAGATCTTAAAATTAGGTAAGTAATATTAAATCAGTTATTATTTTTTATAATTAAATAACCATAATAAGTTGAAAAAATTTGAATGAGCATTAAAATAAATTCTTAAAAGAAGAAATATATTTAGATAAAAATGAAGGATATTAATAAATATGATAATTTAATTAATTAATTTTAACTAAAAGGCTTAGGGTCTTCTTTACTTAGATGAAATGTTTCCTAAAACTAAGACTATAAAAATATTATTCATTATTCAACAGTACATATCTTCATCTGAGTCAATTTAAAGCCGAGATAATCTCTTCAATAAGCTCAGTTAATTGTTCTTCCATCTTTTTATAATTTTTCTTCAGTTTATCTAAATAAATTTTAAGGTCGTCATAGCAATTTTGAAGCCTTTTATTTTTTGCTATTAATTACCGAGATCCTGTTTGAGTAGTGTCACACTTGAATCAACTTATGCTTGCTTTTTTATATAAATACCTTCAAAATAGTTATATTGTATTCTCCTCTATGTTGTGAATTCTTTTCGGTGCTAAAACACTTTTTTCACTTAAGTCATTACTTCCATAGATATCCAATTTTTTGACAAAAATAGTAATATTTTGCTAAGAATTTGAAGCAAATTTTTTGAAGTGCTTAATTTTTTGTTCAATTTTTATTTTATCTGCTTAAGGTTAGTTTTTTTAATTTATATGTGAACTTCATCTTTATTTTTCTTGAAATTATTACATGGCTTTTTCTAATAATACAATTTTAGAAGTTAAAGGCTTTAATTTTTTTAAAAATTTAACTTACCAAGCCTTGATCTTCCATTTTTTATCTCACAGAAGAAGTCAAAGTTTCCGTTTTCCATCTTCAGAATCTATACTTCTGTATTCATTTGCTAAATAAAGAAATAAACTTAAATAACTTCTTACTCATGGAATTTCTCTGGCTTTTTTAATTTTATTAGGAAATTCAGTATTTCCCAGCCCTTAATAGAAGTAGATTTATCTTTTTGAATTATTGGCTCTTGCTTGCTAACCGTGACTTAAGATTGATCTATTAGGTTAGAATTATAGATTTTATTTTCAGGTTTTTTCCATTATTTTTAAAGATGATAATTTAATAATATTAAAAAAAACAGAATCAAACTTGAATTTATTTTCAACAAAAGGAAGATATTCCTTTAATTTTAAAAAGAAAATTAATTTTTTCCTGATATTAGCACTCACCAGCATATTAGAAAATTCATAAAACTTTGATGCCACCAAATATATCAAAATATATTGTTACGCCTCAATCCGAATTGTGCTTAATAAGTATTTGAGGCTATTTAATAATATATACAATTCCATTAAAAATAGTGGTATCCAAGCAGTTTCAAATGAAAAAAGAGATTTTTAGTTTTATTAATAAGTATTTTCATAATTAATTAAAATAAAATAATAGAGAATAAAAATAATTAAAAATTCAAAAGAATAATAAATAATTATTATGATTATAACGTGACTATTCCAAACTTAAGCTATATTTTAAAAATTTCTTAAAGGTTAATAAATTAAGCACATATAAATTTTATAAATTTTAAATTTAAATTTATTTAAAAATTTAGTTAGTAAATTTTGATTTATTAAATTTATAAAACTTTTAATTTAACTTTATCATATTTATATTTTATAAATATCATAATTTAAAGATTAAAGCTGATGTGATAAAAATAAGTGTTTTACAACTATTTAAAAATTTATTAGCACATATTAGCGTAAAAATATATAAAAATTTTATCATTCAACTTTATCAAAAAATTTCAAGATTTTTTAAACTCTGAAGGAATATTGTTTAAGTATTTAAAGAAGTTTAAAGTTAGTTTATTGCGTTTAGACATAAAAACTTAAAATAATTTTGATTAAAATTCAAATTATTTGGTTAAAAATAAGATAAATTTTTTTAATTAAAAGGTTATATTTTATTCTAAAATATTAAATGATTATTCTGATATTTTGTTAGTTTAATATTAAAAGCAATAAAAGACTTATAAGTTTAAATTTACTTATCAATAAAAAAGATTAAATCATTAATAAAATAATTATTTCTTTTTCCTTGTTCTTTCACAGAAATTAATTTTTTTCATATTTATCCTTTAACTACAGTTTCCTCCTGCTGAATTCTAAATAAAATAGATATTTCATTTTATTGTTTATTAAACAATTTGATTTGCACTTGTTTCCTTTTATATTTCAGAAAACTTGTCTTTCTATTCAAAGTTCAATATTTAGTTGTAAAGCTCTTGTTAACATTTAATAAAGCTTTTTTAACTTTGAAAATTTTTTCTAAAATTTGTTCATTCGTTCTAGATGATATCTGATAATTGGATCATTTGATGAACATTAACTTCCTCTATATAAGTAATCTACCTAATTTATTAGAATGTCGTCATTCTTCCAATTTTTCATATTTTTCTCTATTTTTAATTATGTTTTTCAAATAATTTTTAGCTCTATCGTTTTGTTTAATAATCAAATTTATTTTACAGCATAATTAAAAGAAAATTACAAAATTAAAATTTATCATTTTTTATTTTATTTAGATAAAAGAGAAATATAACCTTCCGGAAAATCTCACTGATTTTATTATCAAATAATAAGTAAAAATATTTATTTGCCTAAATTACCAGAATGTTCCAAATTATTACAAAGATTAGATTACAAAACTTAATAAAATTTACACTAAAAAATTAAATTTTACTAATAAGAAATTCAGGAAAAATAAGCATCAAAGTTTAGAAATGAAAAAATATGGCTTTGAGTCGAGAAAGAAAAGGAGAAAAGGCAAAAATTCAGCAGAATCTTAAAATTATGATAAGCATACATCTATTTGAAAATTAAATTAGCATTTCTACAATCGAAATGTATAATGAGATTTTACAGAAGAATGAGAAAAATTACTATAAATTACAAGTAAGCAGGATTATCAAAAAATTATTTCGTCACATTTTGAACAATTAAATATTATCCATCGTATTTATGTACGCAACTTGTTCAAAATTTAATAGAAAGAAAAAAGCACTGCATTCCTAATTATAAACCAATTAATTTTGGTAAAATTTAAGATTAATTGAAGTAATAAAGAATGATACCTGTGCTAGCTTCAGAAGACTTAGAAACAAAAAACCAAGAATCTGAAGAGAATTCACGAGAATTTATAAAAATAGTAATATAATTTACAAAAAGATAAGAGATAAAGCAATTCCCAGCATGATGAAGCAGTGGTTACATTCATGAAATTGTTGAAGAATATTACAGCCACATTTCTAGTGTTCTAGTACTGGCTTAAAATTTAGGGATAGCAAATATTATTTAAACTTTTAGTTGATAAAAAAAATAGATTATAGAGTGCATTGAACTTCAATAGTAAGAGTTCTTTTTGTACACCCGGAATATAAAAGCCTATGATAGATCGCATCTCAAGCATTACCAAAGCAAGAAAGGCAACATTTGATTTCGGGTATTCGATTTTCCCAACCTCTAATGAAGCTGTTGTTTTCTTCATCTTCCTTCGATAAAGTATGGTTAACAAAAAAAAAACATAAAAAAATTTATGTTTATAGTTTTAGGAAAGAGCCTTGAAAACTATCAAATTCTGTATCTGTATTCTTCTAAACTAAAGAATTTCATAGGACTTTGTTAGTCCGCCATCCTTTTTTTGAGCATTAGTTTTTTTAATGTAGTCCTTCCCTTGAAAAAACCATTTTAGGCTAGTATAGTCTTGTATTGTAGAACTTCTTCTTCCTATAAATTGATCCATTCTTTGTTGGTCATATTGCAAATAAATCATTCAAAATAATTTAAATATTTTTACTATATATAAAAAAAAGTTAAAAAGTTAAAAAGCTTTGTTAAAGCCTTAGATGTCATCCATCTGACCTATTCTATCAGCTTGTCTCTATTAGTTTGTCTTGAATTCCTACTAGGCTTAGTTAGGCGGTGTAGCACTTCATTAGTGCACCATCCTTTAATATTCGGAATAGTTTTGGTCTTGCACTTAGCATTCCTAATTATTTATCCAAGGATTAAGATTTGAATTAAAGAATTTTTTTCTATAAATTTTTCCGCTTTATGTTGGATATATCCTGAATAGTTTTCTAAAAATATCTTATTTATTCTTTCTTTAAATTTCGCTTAGTTAGTAGCAGTATTTTCATTGGTGTTATTTATTGCACACGTAGCATTTTATTCTTCTTTTAAACTATTATTCCTGTAACACTTATTTAATTTAAATTTACTCCTTATTTTAAATAAACGTTTACTGTTTATTTTAATTTGAGGCTTCATTTTCTATTTCCATAGGATCTGATTAATTCTGCTAAAACGAAAATGGCGTTACCTGAATTTATTATTAAATTTAAAGAATTCTTTGTTCCAGTTTTTTTTCTATTTCTTATGATGATTAATATTGTTTCTCAAGTAAAGACGTTATTAGTTTTTCTAATTTTTCTACTTTATCAGTGAGGTATCCATTTTTAAACATAAACTCTTTTAATGACTTAGATAATATTTCTATTTGAGTTTGTGTCGGAAGTTTTTTTAATTCTGGATTTCCAAATGGTTAATGTTCGTCATATCAATCATATTTCTCACTTTCACTCATTGTAATTATTTCGCTTTTTTATTTTTTAGAGAATTTTCCAGTTTAAATGTTTTGTTGAAAGCTCTGTTATTTCTTAGAAGCCATTTTTTATTACTTAAAAGCCATTTAATATTTCTTAGAAGCCATTTTTTATTTCTTAGAAGCCATTTTTTATTTCTTAGAAGCATTTTTTATTTCTTAGAAACCATTTAATATTTCTTATTAGCCATTTTTTATTACTTAAAAGCCATTTAATATTTCTTAGAAGCCATTTTTTATTTCTTAGAATCCATTTTATATTTCTTATTAGCCATTTTTTATTACTTAAAAGCCATTTAATATTTCTTAGAAGCCATTTTTTATTACTTAAAAGCCATTTTTTATTTCTTAGAAGCCATTTTTTATTTCTTAGAATCCATTTTATATTTCTTATTAGCCATTTTTTATTACTTAAAAGCCATTTAATATTTCTTAGAAGCCATTTTTTATTTCTTATTAGCCATTTTTTATTAATTAGAAGCCATTTAATATTTCTTAGAAGCCATTTTATATATAATAAAAATTATGGAAGGATTTAATAGAGTTTCTTCTCCACCTCCAAAAAGTTTGAGAGGAAACCTGAATCCAATCTTTGCCATTCGTCTTTTACTTAGCCTTATACCTTTTTCTTAATCTTAACAACCTGGTTTTCAGGCAGGTTATGGCGAGCAGAAGAAATCCTAGTAATCGACTTACGAAGTATGTTCTACGTCTTAGGAAAAGCTAAGAAAACTGATAAAGTCTGTTTTTCACTAAAAGGAAACAGAATTTGATCCTTCAGGCCATATGAACAAGGAATAATTCATCAAAGTGGTGCTGAACTTACAGGAAGAGTTTTGGAAACTGTGGAAGAATAATGAAAGGTTTATGGAACAACTCAGCCTAACGAAGGGAAAAGAATCCGCACTTTTTTCCACAGCAAGAGAACTAAGTGCTATCTGAAGCATTTCCTAAAAACAGAATATCTAGTCCTAAAATTAGCTTCTAAAAAAATGCTGATCTGAGTAACAGACTTGAAAAATTAGAAAAGAAGCTAGACTAACAAGGAAAGATTCAATGGTGGTTGGAGAGGTCAACGTAAAGACTAGGGTTAAGCCACAAAAAATAGTGAAGAATTGTTACTTCTGCAATTCGGCAAGGCACTTGTGAAGACGCTGGAAGAAATTCCAAAATTTCAAGACGTAGTATTTTAATAAATAAAAAAGAATACAAAAAACTAAAAAATGATTATAATTCTTAAATAAGCTAAACAGAAGAAATAGCCAAAACTAAATTTGATATTTAGAGAATTATTTTATCACTTATTTATAGCAAAAATTGAATATTTAAAAAATAAATAAAAGTTTGCTTGGAATAAATTAATAAAATCTAAAATAATTACAGTTTAAATTTAAAATAAAAAGAAAAATATTTAAAGAATATAAAATATATTTCTATGCAATTTAATGTTATTGCTAAAAAATATAATTTTATTCTTTTTAATTTTGATATTGAGAATTAAATTTTTAAATAATTGTTTAATATTTTCTATTTTAGATAAAATGTATATCATATCTACACTAATTTTGCTTGATTAAATTAAAATTTTTTAAACAGATTTGATTTATTCTTTTAATTCTTATAAATAACTGAATTAAAAATGATTAGTTTGATATATAATGATAATGTTTCTTAAGAAATATTGAATAATTAAAAAGATTTATAATTTATAGTATAGCAACTTCTAGTTAGCTGCTTTTATTATTTTAAATATAAATTAGTTATTAATTTTAATTTATATCATAACTTAAGACTTTTTAGACTATTTTGATACTTTTAATTGATTTATATGTCTATTATATTTTAAGTGTCTTCAAGCTTTTTATGCTTAAATTCTTATTATAACTTTTAGAATAATATTTCTACTGGATATCTAAAATGTAGGCTATTTATAATTAGAGATTTGTATAATGAAAGGAAAATTCAAAAATATAATAAAATAATAAAGAATAAAAATCTCAATTTATGTATAGTCTAAAATATTTTAAATAGACAGGGGCTTTTTTGAATTAACGAGATAAATCCAAAAATTAAAGTTTTAAATATATCTTTTAGATTACTTTTTAAAAACTTAGCTGTGATATTTTAAAAATGAGAACAGTAATATCATTTTATCATTGAAATAGCAAGTTTATAAATGTAGATCTAAAATAAATTTTAGGGATTTATAGATTACTAAAAAGCTTAATATACTGATATGTTAAAAAAGGATAGTGATAATTTAAATTTTAAACAAAACAGAAAAGAAACTTACTTTTGCAGAAGGAAAGAGGATTTATTGAGATAATGTTAAATATTAGAAGAATTAAAAAAGAGAGAAATATTCAAAAATTTAAGAAATCGTGTTGCATTCTTAACGATAAGTTATATTAAGAAAATAATTCTAAATGATGATAATTATAACTTAAGAAATTAAATGTTAAGATAGAATAAAAGTAAATTAATACAAATAAGATTTAAAGATGATACCAAATAAATAGCAAAATAAACAAACATCAATGTAATTTTTTAAAAGATAAACCACCAAATTTAAATATTAACTTGTAAATCAATAAGGTAAAAGGTTAATCATTAATAATTAAAATAAATGTTCATCTTCCTGCTTATCTATAAGCCAAAAGGTAATTTAAAGAAAACAAAGCAAACGCTACTAAAATAATTAAATGAAATAAAATAATTAGATTTAGATTTCGAGTTCGATTTGTTTACTTATTTAATACATATAAATATAAAAAATTAAATTATGAATTTAGAAAATTTTTCTTTATAAAGTTAGAATGGCAAAATTTTGAAGAGTTCTAATAAAAATAATAATCTTTTTAAAATACTCTTGTAGTCATCCTATTCAAACTGCATCTAAATAGATGATATATTTTTATTAAATTGTTGATATTGTTTTATGATTTAATTTTTTTAATTTCATCATATTTAATTAATTTAAACTTAAAAAAGCTACCTTTAAGCATATTTTACACTTACTAGAAATTAAACTTAGCAACATTAAATTATTTCATTTTTTAATATTCAACTAAGAAAGAAAATATAAACAAAGAAATAATCAAAATGGATTCCATCTTTGCTTCCATACTTGTTTTTAGAGTATTTAAGGAAACTAGAAAAAAATAATAAAAAGTATGATGTCAAATACTTTTTGACCATGAAAATTTACCAAGAATTGTCTGACTACTTTTCATTTAACTTCTAATGATGACAACTTTCAAATCATTGATTAATGATTAAACCGCTTCAGGCCTGATCTTTTAAAAATTATTATGATGATAGCACTGGGTTAAGAAATTCATGTTTCAACTATTTTTTACTCTGAAAAATAAAATTCAAAAATCTTTTATTCATTAACTATTAAAGCCTCAATTTTTAGGATTTTAGTTAAAAACAAAATTCATTTTTTCTATTTTATTGCATAATTCTTGCAAACTTAGTCAGCAACTGCTATAAAAGTCTTTTTTTGGTTCGTACAATCAATTTTAAGTTAGCCAATATCATTCTTTTCATTAACAGTCTAAATTAAGTTAAGAAGGATTACAAAGAAAGCTTTCCTTTTGCATATTTTCTTTTGTAGCTAATAAATAACATTCTATTAGTTGAGAAAATAAAGTTTAGAGTGTTATGAAAAGCAAATAGAAAAGGCTTATTTCTAGTTTCCTTAGATAGAAGTTTCTAGTTCTTCGTTTTTGATAATATTTATATTTTAATGTTTTCTTTGATAAATCCTAAATTTATAGTTCGCTTCATAGAAAATACTTTTTAAAGCGTTTTATAGAAATAGATGATAATCTAATTAATTAAATAAATTTCCTTTTATTTGAATCAATCTTGAGCATTTAAGCCATTATACAGTGATAATGCTTCAACTTTACTGATGTTAAGCTAAGATCTATATCTTATTATATTTTTAATTTTTTAATAATGAATAAATCCAGGTAAAAGTATCGCAGAATCTCAATAATAAATTTATTTACCTTCACAAATAAAAATAAAATAGGTTTTTTATGCTAAATATAGCTTAAAATAAGCGTACTTTAAATCACATATTCTACTTTTACCTTTTGTATGCTCCTTCTAATTTAATTTAATTATTTTCTTTTAAACCTTCCAATTTGTAATCATCTAATTTTAGATTTAGACTTGAAACTAATTTTAACCACGTCTTGTTTAGTTTTATGCTTGTAAAAATTCTTCTTTTATAAATTCCTTACTAATTGATATAGAGTCAATTGATTTCTTTTCATCTTCTATTTTCTTCTCTTGTTTTTTGTCTTTATTAATCCTTGCAAGAATTTAATAAATGATACTTTGACTTACAAACGAAACATTTTTTAACTTATTTTTTTCTTTAGTCTTTAGCAGAACTTTTCTTTCTAAGATTCCAATTCGTTTTAATATTTCTGAATTTTTATTTTCATCATTGTTCATATGATTTGTTAAATAATAGGTTATTAATTTTCGAATATCATTCTATCTGTTGTCTTAAAGCTTTATTAATATTAAAGATATAGTTCTTATTCAGTCACTACTTTGTTTTATATTAACTAATTTTTTAATATTATTATTTCATTATTTAGATCTTCAATTGTTTTCATAAATTCATGAATTCTTTCCCCTTGGTTAAATATTATTTCATCGAAATCCGTTATTTTTTAGTTTAGTTAATTATTCCATTGTTAATAGTACAGTCTTTGTTTACTTTTCTTCCTGTTTTGAAGGTCCCACCATCACTTTACCTTGGGAAGATGAACTAGACTCATTCTGATTCTCTTCTTGTCTAAGTATTTTGGCTACTTATTTTCTAGCTTTTCTACCTTAATTCTTAGCCTTAGCGACTATTCCATTTTTTCCATTTGGTATAAGTAATTTCAGGAAATAAACTTTAATTATTTTCTATTTAGTCTATAATTCTTTTTGCTGTTGGCATAAGTGTATTGCTAGAGAGGCATTCCATTAAGAATTTATGTTTTATATTTTATTCTGTGAGTTTATAAAAATCCATATTACTCTAAACATGTAACATGTCAAAATTATACAAATTAATACATTTCTTTATATGTTTATAGTATGGTAAGATAAATTTAGTGCATTTTTTCTAATAAAAAAGCAGTATCTGAGTTAGGATTTTCTTTGCTATATTAAATTAATTTTTAATAAAAATGCATTAAATTTTGAGTTGCTATAGGTTTAAAAGGAAGCCAGTTTAGGTCAATAAAACATGATTCATTGAATGTGAATTCTTAAGATCTAAACGGCTATCTTGAGATAAGTCTTTATGATTTTGTTATCTTGTTTTTTATTCCTTTAATTCCAGAAATAGTAGCTCACGGAGTAATATCACTTCCATATTAAATTCTAGGCAAAATAAAAGTTCTACAAAGAGTTTTGAAGCTGAGAGGGGATACTAATCCATATTTAGAAAGTATTGTAGTAGCTTTTTAAATAGCTACTCTGTATTTGGTAGCTACTGCTGTACAATGTAATTTGCAATTTTATTTTATTCCTAATTAATATCCTAAATAGGTAACTTCATCTTTTTAAGTAATTGGAATCCCATTGAGCTTTAGAGTAATAGAAGGTTAGCTTTCTTTTAATTTATTTTTTTTAAGAATTCTATTACTTCACATTTGGCTACATTAATTGTAATTTTTAATCAATCAAAAACTGTAGATGTAGCTTGTAATAATTTTTAGCCATTTTTCTAGGATGAGGACAATTAGATTAAGTTGTCAGCGAAGGCTCGTACTACGAAAGTTTTAGATAATATTTGAAATCCTAATTTCTTCTGATTATCTTCTAAATATCGTATAACAATATCATAGTATAAAATTGCAAGTACAGGTACATGGCTACTTCCTTATAATACTCCATTGTTATATTTAATTATTCTTGTAAGATATCCATCAATTATAAGCTTAGCATCAACATTATCGTAAAAAGATTCTAGTGCCAATATTAGGTCCAAAGGTAACCTAAGTCTTCTAAGATGATCAAAAAGTAATTTCCTAGATGTGCTATCAAACATTTTTTCTACATCTATTAAAGTAGCAATTAATTACTTTTTATGGTACCATCTGCGATGCAAGTCTATAATTTACTAAATAGTCCAAATTTGCTAAGTAGTGGAGCGTTTACGAATAAATCCAAATTAGGCTGGATGTAAAATGTTTCGTTCATAAATATAATTATAAAGTTGTTATGTTAGTGCTTTATCATAAATTTTAAGTAGACAGTTCAATAAAGCGATAGGTCGTCAATTACATCAATTACTTTTGCTTCCCTTTTTGAAAATCGGAAGAATGTTTATTTTTTTAATTGCATTAGGTATTTTAAATGTTCTAAGCATGTTTTTAATATAATTAATTGCTAATAATTAAACTTAATTTTGCTAAAGTTTTTTCACGTAAATAGAATTAATTTAATCATTTTTAACTAAGATAATATCGCTTAATTGCTAAAATCTTTGTTCATAATTTTTCTTTATCATATCGTTTGCTAACTAAATTCTTATGATTTAATATAATTTTTTTAATAATGCTAAATCATTTAATTATTCAATATTTTTAAATAGTTAGTTTCAAGAAATCCTTTTATACCACTTTCTCAGAGCAGAAGAGAAAGCATGAAGCACTTTCTACTACCACGTATTCGCTTTAGTAAATCCAACCTTCTTTATTACAAATGGAAGCTATATTCATAATGCTAGCACTCAGACTACACAGAACAAAATTCACAGCACAAACGAACTAAAAATAATAATACGTTCAATGGGAAAAGGATATCGATATATCTATGATTGGATAGACTTCAGCAAAGGGAGGAGCATTAAATAAGAAAGGAATGAAGTGGTAAAAAAAGTCACAACCTAAGTAATAATTTAACAAAAGAATGAACAACTTATTTCAGCCAAGGTACCTTAAGAATAAATGATAAGAGCATATTAAAATGCCTATGGTGATCTAACAGATATGGTAGTCGCAGTGTATTTTAATCACTATCTGGAAAATACTGATTTACTAGAGAAAAAGACCATGACTAAAAAGTGATACAAGTGTTTAGAAATAAAATATAAAGCGAATACGGACAAGCAGTGGCCAAGTTCATCGTCAAATAAAACGGAATACTTCATTTGATCTTCAACAATGAAGAAAGATACTAGCAGTTCACTTGATTTAGGGAATAAAATTTCTAAAGCGTTAAAATTCCTATCTAAGCAAGAAAATTATTAGAATGTTTTGATATTCATAGTTACCCAGTATACTTCGCGATAAATGAATATTCAAACATGAAGGAAATAATGGAGAAAAAGAGTTAATATGGAAAACCTAGAGGAAAGGTGAAATCACTTTAATAAATTAAGTTATTATGTTATAAATTATTTTTTGACAAAATTTTTTTTGAGTATTTTAAATCCTTATCTTGAAGTTTCTTTTTTATTTGATATTTTTATATCTTTATTCGAATTTTATATATTTTAAATATAAATTTTCGTTATACTTTATAATAATTAAATTTTAAGGTATTTGCCTGTATTAATTTTAGTTAAATTATAAATTAAATTTTTTATAAATGCTTAATAAAAACGTATAGCAGCTCATATTCGCTGCATAAAATGAGATTTTAAATCTTTTTTCCATTATGCTTTCTTGAATTCAATTCTCTTTTGCCGTCAAATCTTATTAAAATCAGTCTCATTAGTTCTTGAGTTCCTTTTCTCTTTTATATGTCTCCTTCAGGATTATATCAAAGCTTTTCTCTCTCTTTTTCTCCTAAAATCAATATTATTATTTTTAATTCCAAAATTTTCAAGCATTTTTTGATTATATGACATTAACTTTTGCAAAAGTTTTATTTTTTCTTAGTTCTTATTTGTTTCTTTTTTTATTGAACTATTTTTTATTTTTTCATTTAAGATTAGATTATTCCAACTTACTCTATTTCCATTTTTTTGTTCCAGAGATTTCCTTGATTTTAATTTCCAGTTTCTAGTTGTATAATTGGTTTTCAATCTGTTAGCTTTAATCTTGAATTTTCTATAGGTGAGAATTTAGCTGATTAATTTTAAACTAAAAGAGTTTTGGACTGCAACTTCTTGCAGTTTAACGACCCCAACACTCCCTTCATGGGATAACGGGGATATCCTGTTGCTTTCGAAAAACAGCTGCCAGGGAGCTCCATCGCTATGGGCAGCCAGGCTCCAAGTCCCTACCAGGAGTGGATAATCAAAAGGAAGGCGTTCCCTTGCAAAGGTTGACTTTGACCAGGGACTTTCTCAGCGACAGGAAAGGAACTTGTTCCTAGCCATAAAACCAGAAAGTATGATTCAGAAGGTCAATCTCAGCTCCCACCATCTTTTTAATTATAATTTATCTGATTAAACTATTCTAATTAGTAGTTCAATAAAGTGTCGATTTCCCTCTCCTAGTTGGCCATTCTTAAATCCAAAGTATCTCAGAGGTCGCTGTTAATCACCTCCATCAGCTTAAAATTTTCCTTGCTGAGCTTCTTAACCTCTTCCTTGAGATTTAGTACTACTTTGATGAGCATGGATGCTCATTTATCCAGAAGGATTTAATTCTGAGACCTCCTAGGTTAGGACGGATTTCTCCCATTTTCTCGGTTTCTCCCCCAGGTTGGTATTATAGTAGCATGAATTTCTTTCTTTTGCTCTTTTTTCTCCACTTATTTCTGTTAAGTTCCTTAGCCCTATTTCTTATGAGCTGCGAAAAATTCCTTCCTGAAGTCCGACATCTTTTTTTAATTAAAATTCTTATTTTTATGTTTTTTATAAATATTATTATTATTTTAAAATATGGATTTCGGCCACAGTCATGATAACTATTAGGTAATCAGGCGAAGTTTAGATTGATTACGAGTAATCTCGCAATAGATGCTACCACGGATAAATATGGACAAGCTTTGACGAGACGTCTAACTTACCTGAGGGCTCTCGCTAGCAAAATGAAGGCTTGAAAAATGGGTCCTTTAATATCCTTGATTTCTAATTCTTATTTGAATCTTATTTTTTTAAAACTGGCGCATTTACATAAAGAAACGAGAATAATTTTTAATAAGAAGATTTCCTCTTAAAAAAGTTGACAGACTTATTGGATGAATAAGATCTAATAATTTTGAGAAGATTTATATTAACATTAACAGTTAATTCTGATTTCCTATTATTGGTGACGTTAATTAATTTAATGATTAATATTTTAATTTAAAATTTATTTATAAACTATTATCATTTTATTAAATTTATATTATTTTTATTTAAGTTCAAAGAACATCAAATTTTTATAATTTTTTAAGTTCTAAACACAATTAAACTGATTTAAACTCCTTAAACCACTAAAACGCTATTTATTGAAACTTAAATATTTAAGTATTGCTTGATAAATATGAATATATGCTCTTTTATTTTTATATTATTTTGTATGAAAATAGCTTTTTTAATTATTAAGAAAATTAGTTATTTGACAATAATATTTTAGCTAAATAATCATATGAGATTAGTAATAATTATAATAAAGTAAAAATAGAAGTCTTTTATGTTTTCGAAGTAAAGTTTGCCAATTAACTTTTTGAATAATTGAAACTTTAAATAAAAAGATACATATTTTTTATAGATTTAATATTTTTAATGCTTTGGACTTATACATTTTTTAAGTATGGGTTTACCTTTCTTAACTGTATAACTTTTATTAATAACTTTACGTGAATTTTCTAATTTCATTTATTCACAAACTCTTTTATTCGGCATAATTTTTTTCCTTATGGCAAGACATATTACCTTTTAAATTATATGTATATTTCATCTAAAATTGCTTTGTATCCATAATTTGGAACTACAAATTTATAATAATATGGACTAAATTTCAATTGAGTAAAGACTGATAGTATTTAAATTGATAAAATTAAATAAATTCCAGTAAGCTTTAATAGTGTTTCCATATTTTATAAATATAGTAATAACTTTTATATTTTAAAGCTATATTTCTATCAAAAAAGAAATATGCTAAAAGTTGTTCTTTTATAATTATTTAAAGTTGTAAATAAATGTATGTCTTATAATTATTATATTTTATATCATATAAATAAGAGGAGCAATCTTTCCAATGTGATTTATTTAAACTTTGGAACCAGAAGTATTCTGTGTGAAGAACTGACCAAGAATCTTGTCAGGAGCCAAACGAGATAAGACTGAGAAATCAAGTAATATTACGTTGAACGATACCAGATAATAAGGCTTGCTAGGACAGCACTCTGACATTGGCCCTGTTAAAGACAAGAATTTTCAAGGGATGAAAGCGCTGGGGAGACTGAAATATATAACCTTTTTAAACTTTTTAAACTTTAACTAAATAGCTATGCGCCATTGTGGTGCTATGTGCTCTATAATTTCATTTTTTAATTAAATTAATTTTTCCTTTTATTTAATGAAGTTAAAAAAAAAAAAAAAAATGGACATGCACAAAAATTCGCAAGATTTCTTTCTTAGCGACTCTTCTTTATCTAAAAATAAAGAAGCTGCTTTCTAAAACGATGAGCATAGGCAGATGCTCAACTACTTTTATGAAATAGACATGGAATCGCTGCAACTTAAATCCGTTGATAATATCATGAAATTACTAAGAAATTTGCTAAAGAGCTGCAGTTAATGCCAAATTAATAGATATCTTCGAATTCCACTAAGACAGCTTGGCAATTCTTTAAAACGTGGACATTAATTGAAGACTAATCTCAAATATAGGAAATATACTTATAGGTAAAAAGACTAGCTTGTTACTTCAACCTCTACGATGGTATCTAAAATATCCAATATACAGTAAGATACTTTAGATACTTAGGATATTTAAGATATTTCTTTAATTAAAAACTAAAATTAAATTTAAATACAAAATTAATAAGAGACTATAAAAATTCAACAATTCAATACACAAAATAACATTAAAATTCAATAGCAGATTTCAATAGACATTTAAACTGATTACTAAGAGAAGTTTGATATTACATACTTAACTGATCTTGAGATTTAAAATGCGTAACTTTAAGAAAAAATTGCAAAATTAAAATATAAAATTTAAAGCAAGATAGAAGAGGCAAATACTTTTGAAAATTAAAGGCTAAGTGAAAGCAAAAATCTTAAATTTCGAATTTAAAAACTCATAACTAAAAATAATTCTCTGTAAGAAAAGCTAATACATATATATGAGTAACACAATAAAGAAACTTTAAACATTAAATCACAATATAAAATACACTTAGAATAATACCAAAATTATTTATTTAAAGCTCAAAAGTAAATTAAGAAAATCTAGAATAAAAATTAAATCTTAAGGTTTGATAATTAGTAGAAATAGTTAATGCTTTAGTCCAAATAATTTGTAAATAATGCTACAAATAAATAATAATCAATATAAACGAATACTGATCTTTCCTTAACTTAAATATAAGAATTGGAAACTTAGAGTTAACTTCTCACTTAGACTTAATAGGAAAGTATAGTAAAACAAGCTATGCTTAGTGAGGAGCTAATGAACATGACACAATCATTTAAACTACAAGATGAGGCAATACTTGCTTCCAAGTAAGAAGCCCAAAATATTATAAACAACTTGGTTACTCAAATTTAATTCATTCAAGCTGAATTGAGTAAATGTAATTTGAGACATAATGAAGTATAATAACATCTTAGGGAGGTAGAAACTCTTAACTAAAATCTCAAAGGTTAAAATTTTCATTTATTAAGCAAAATAGATCAGATTGACTAAAAGGTACATTCACTCACAGTCAATTGCCAGTAACAACAGGCTTAATGTTAATTATTACAAAATGAGAATTATTAAATATCATAGGAACTGAGCTTTCAAAAAAATAAATATGCCAAATCAGTCAAAAGCCTTTTTACATAAACAATCACTCCTCAGGCATAGAATGAATAAACATAAATTGAAATTCAATTCAGCAACTAAATTTCTCAAGAAACTATATCGACTTTAGATTCAACTACTGGTACAGACTTATTATTCTTAGATCAATCTACCTAGTGCGACTTCGTTGAATTGAAGTATACAAAGTTGTAGAATTTATATGATAAATTAAACAAATAATTTATCAATTAAGATATATAGAGTGTCTACTAAAGGCTTGTCTCGTGTTAATAAAAATAGTTTTGAGAAAAGGAAACACAAACCTGTTTAAAAATTAATAGCAAAGATGCTTGAACATGAACAGAAAAAGGGAAATTAATAAGCAATTATAGTTAGACAAGAATCATGGAGTTAAAGAATTAGGTTATTTAAACTTAAAATTCTATCAAGGCTAAGGATGAAGGAACAATAACAGTAGTTACCAATCATTAGCTAGTTGCTTCTTAACAAGAACTATTAATCACAAAATAGAATAATGGAAAACTGTAAGAGTAATATAATGAATTAAACGGATTATATGTTTAACTCATGCAGGATTATGAGCATCAAGTAGAATTGAAGCTAAATGTTTATGCATAAATTTCAGAAATATAGAGAAAATAATAAGATGTTAAAACTCAATCTTACTTGAAAGAAATAAAATGAAACGCTACAACATAAACACTTTTAATTGATTAAATTTAAGAAGATTAGCAGATTGAAATTTTAGAAAATTCAAATATCTAGACATCATATGTGATGAATTGGGATAGCCAAACAAAATTTGGAAAGAGAAGTTGAAGAGATGCCAAATTTAACCAAGACACTTTAAACTTAAAATAGTCAAAATTTGGGTTTAATGAAGTAAATATTGAAGAGATTTTAAATAAATACGAATTTAAAGACGCCTAACTAATTCAATTTATAAGGTCCAATAAATGATGAAATTAGAATCTTTTCACTTTAGTAGGCAATAGATTTATAACTTTATCTTGCAAATTAAACCATGCTACGTGTGATGGAAATGAAATAAATATAAAAATCGATAATAAATTGAGCGAAAAGTACGATTCATTAACATTATTCATTATAATAAGTTACAGGTAATATATCAAAAATTGCCCCAAATTGCTTAACATATAAATTCATCAAAATGAGAAGATTCTCTGTATTTATGAGCCAGGAATAAAAGGAGGAGTTTTGACTTCATCATAAGAAATTCATCGATTTATAAAAAACGGAAATTATATAGTTAAAACGCTGCTATAAACCGATTTTAGAATTAACTATATTGTCCTTTAAAAATAACTAAGACTCAAAGGAGGTGTAGAGAAAAATGTAGAATAACCATATTAATGCAAACAAGAATTTGGGAATTAAGAAATAAAGATGCCAATCGATAAGCAAAGAGAGATAGGCATAATAAAGCTTGGACATATTAACATAAATGGAATTGGAAGCAAGCAATTAAACGTGGAAGAATTTATATGAAATAATGACTTAGACATTTTCTCAATTAATGAAACGTGATAAAAATAAGACTATCCTCCAATACTTATTAATGGATATAGGACCTATTTCAAGAACTCAGGAAAAGGAGGAGGAGTTTGCTTAATTGTTAGAGATTAACTTAATAGCACGGAATAGAATAGCATATAACAATTAGCTCAAGAGAGGTTCGTTACAATCAAACTAGATAATATATTCATAACATCTTGTTACATGCCAGATAACAGCAAGAGTGAAAATATAAAAGACGAAGCATATGAATATATAAATGTATTCCTTAATTCTTTTCCTGACAACTCACATATATTATTAGGAGATTTTAACGCTCTACTATAAGACTTTGGGGATAACCCTATTAACAACTATGACAATACAAATAGATTCTAAGAATTCATTCTCTAAAACGATTTAGAAATAATAAACGATGCAAATATGAACACATGTTTACATAAAGGGAATAAAAATATGTATTGCAACGATTATATTGTCATCAGTAATCACTTGAATATGAATTAATTTAGAAATTTTCAGGTTCATAATTATAGCTTATTTTCAGATCATATTCCATTCACAGTTGAATTTGTATACCATACTCATCTTCAAACTGAAAAAATAAAAGTGAGAAAGTACAAAATAAGTAGACTGTAGGATCCTATTGATAAATTTATCTATTAGAATTCATTCAAAGATTAAGTAGAAGTATTCTTCCTAAT
This sequence comes from Loxodes magnus, assembly GCA_946699065.1. Classification (NCBI taxonomy): domain Eukaryota; phylum Ciliophora; class Karyorelictea; order Loxodida; family Loxodidae; genus Loxodes; species Loxodes magnus. The sequence continues at coordinate 109,819 of CAMPDV010000051.1, read as the reverse complement.
TGATAGAGATAACTTAGAAGATTAATACACTTATATTAGAGACTGCATTTAGAACAATGCAGATTAAGTTTTAGGCTCATTTATCCCAGACCCGAAGTATAATAGACTTCCTAAGGACCTCACATAAAAATATATCGAAGCAAAGAGAGCAAATTAATTGTACAAAGAAACTTTAGCATATATAGGGAGGAATAACTAAGAAATCATTGATCTTCACTAAAGAGCGAACACATTATGAAAAAGCTTTTAGCATCATTTATGAAAATTTAAAAAACAAAAGGCCAAAAACAGATTCCTACTCCTCAATGAAACCACAAAAGATATGTTTTCTTAAGCAAAGAAAATACTTAACCCTAGACAAAGAAATTTGATGAATTTTAATAAGGAATTGAAGGACTAATTTGTAGAAGCATGGGAAAATTAGGTATTTAGCAAGCATTCGAATTTAACTAACCAATAGATTGAACTAAGTAACTAGAAAATAGATGCAATTTATGAAAATAACATAGAAATTCAAAATTAACCCTTTTCTTACTTATAAAATTTCGATCCTTTTACAATAGAAGAGATTACCTAACTTATAAGTCTAATTCCTAATGGTAAAGCAGCAGGGCCAGATGGAATAAAAGGAGAACTGCTAAAATATGCAGGATATTATCTAGCGTTGATGCTTCATTCTTTTATAAATAACATGCTTAGAATTGGAAGGATTCCTGAAGAGCTTAATACTTCTATCATAATCCCCATTTTCAAAAAAGGAAGTAAAGACGATTGAAAAAACTGACGCCCTATTTCCCTGATCAATACTATTTTGAAATTATATGATAAGGCCCTTACGAAGAGACTCTACTCAATAATTTATGAAAGACAGTTAATCCACTCAAGCTAAATGGGGTTTATGAAGAACAAATAAACGACCTAATAAATATGAGTGATCCAATAAATCATAGATCTTTATCGAAAACAAGCGAAAGGAAAAACTAAATTGATTGCAACTTTAATTGACGTAGAGAAAATGTTTGATTCTATTGAAAGAAGAATTCTTTTTAAATAACTAAGAAGAGTCAAATTACCACTAGGTCTCATCTTGGCTTTAGAATCATTTTATAATAACTTAACTACTTCCTTTATTATAGACGGAGCAAATTCTAAGAAATTGAAATTTAGCAATGGAGTGATGTAAGGAAGTTCGCATGGACCTGTGCTTGCATTATTATACTATGACATTGTCATTAGACATATAGAAAACAAAGGAGAAATATTGGGATTCAGATGTGCTAATTTTAAGAATAGGCTCACTTGTAGAGGTTGAGCTGACGATTTAATCCTATTATCGAACTCATAAAAAAATATGTAGTCACTTATTAATGAAGCAAACTCCATTTTCAATTAGACATTTCTTAAAATAAATGTCTCCAAATGCGAAACGATATAGTTTTTAAAAAAGAAAAGCAAAGAAACAAAACTAGACTTAAAAATAGGAGACCAAGCAATAATTTAGAAACAGCAAGTCACATATTTAGGGGTGATCCTTCACCAAAAGAAGAATCTAATTAACCATTGCAAATACGTTGCTGCAAACTATCTTTCAGCAATTAAAAAGGCAGTATTTGCATTATCAAGATATAGAAACGTAACACCTTGAAACTTCAAAATGCTTTGTAGACTGTTCACGCTTCCTAAAGCAGAATACGGTGGGGACTTAATACCTTGGACTGTTCAGTATGGAATAAATGGAATCTTGAACAGAATTGAAAAGAGCATGAGGTTAATAGCCAGAAAAGCCTTTTAATCAGCAGGAAATACGTTTAATGAATCATGCTTTGTAGACCTCAACTGGATGCCATTCAAACACATGATGGCTCTTAAGTATTTCAGGTTTTTCTTTAAGATTAGAAATGAAAGCTAAAATCAACCTTAATCATCTATTGGAATATTGTTTGAGAACAATTATAAAGAGGGATATCAATATTATGATGAAGTTTAGAAACTGGCCTCATTTTATAAAATAGAAATTGATAATAAAGAGCACAATAACAACTTAACTTAATTCAGTAAATATGTGTAGGCATAAATATAAAAGACATATTTTGAATTAGCTCTTTCAAGATTCAGCAGAATGCCTACTGCATAAATATATACAGAACAATTTTAAAACCTAAGATAATTCCCCAAAATAACATACACAAAATTAAACAAAAAATATTTGAAAGAAATAATTTGCATCTATAAGATTAGAAGCCAGTCTTACGCATTTCGAAAGACTCTGAAAGATCGAAATTATATTATTGAAAACCCTTTTTGTATATGCGGAGAATATGACACTCTCCAACATGTAATGGAATGTATATATTACATTGATATAAGAGAATGATTGGTCTCCAAAATTGGTTAATGTGATATTTTGAAACTAATAAGTTACGATTAACTATATATAAACTCTTTTTCTAAGAAAAAAATAGAAATGGTGGATGAATAAATAAAAATATTCATTCAAATGTTTATCAAAAGGAGGCGAGAAATTCTATAACAAGAGAAAGAAGAAGAGCAATACGAGAAATAATAAAAAGAAGCAAATCTAAGAATAGAAAATTTTAATGAAGAGAATGAAGAATAATAAAAACAAGAAAACAAAGAATAAGATGTCCAAAAAAATTAGATGAAAAATGATGAGGAAGAAGAAGATTGGAACGAAGAGGAAAACGATAGCGAAGATGAAGAAGAAGAAGATTGACAACAGAAAATAAAAAAAAATGAAAGTTAGTTTGAAAATGAACAAGAAAGGAGATACTTAGAAGAAAAAAAAAACCTAAACTAGAAAATTAGTTCTGAAGAGCAATAAACTTGATATATAATAACATTTAAAAACAATATAATACCTTCAATTTGAAGAACATATTCTGAAAATTGAAGGTACCACAAATTTTTTTAGTTAAATTTAATTTAATTTAATGAAGTTATGAATTAAAAAGAAAATAGATAAAATAATCAAATTTATGTGAATATATAAAAATAGAATTACAAGAATCAGAAAAACATATTGCATCAGATGAAGGGGCTATACTATTTTGAGTAAATTAAAATATTAGATTAAGATTATTAATTTTTTTGCGGCGTCTGACAGATCACCACTTAAAAAAAATTTGTGGCTTTTTGTTTCTAGCTTTTTATGAGCTCTAGTATTCGCAAATTTTGCTTTTCTGATCCCCTTTCTCCCTCTGTTATTGGTTCTAGTTATGTCTCCTGGTTCCAGGTTCTAATTTTCCTTTTAGTCTGTAAGCTGATCCATTTTCACTATATCAAATCTCATTTTTCCTTTCCTAACTTATTGATGCACTTATTTTCTTCACGTTTATTCTTTGATTCTTCTAAATAGTTTCACTGTTCTTCCAAAGATGCCATTAGCTTTTTCAATAATAACACAGTTTCTTAATCTTTATTTCTTGCTCAGTTATCTTCGTTGATTAATTGATATTCTCAATCTCCATTTTGTCAGTGCTTAGATTTTAATCTAGTACAATCTGTTAACTAAAAGATTCTTCTGACTCTAGAGAATACTTTAGATCTATTAGCTTTGATCTTAGGACTTAAGAATTCGTCAGACTAAATTATTCTTTTCATTAATTCCAAAGATCGTCTAGATATAGCCGCAGCATATACAGAATAAGTGTGGCCACTCATGGCCTTACAGGTATATGTTTTGACGTCACATAGTCTCACCGTCTTATCTCATCTTTCCGATACGATGAACTCTGAATCACTGGATATAGCTACAGCATATACAGTTCTCTCTCTTGGATGATATCCTGAGGTCTAAAGTCTCTTGCAACCCATGATAGAACTGTTTGACTAGCTTCTCGTTCTCCTTATGAAATTTCTATATCTCTCTTTGAGGTTTAGGACTACTTTGATAAGCTGCTTCATGCTATCTAGTTAGAAGGGTTAAGTTCAAAGACCTCCTAGTGTAGGGCAAACTTCAGCTGCTTTCTGAATTTCTCCTCCGATGTTGGTGTTGCAGCGTGTGTCGTTTTTGGTAACCTTTTCTGTTCCTCATAACTTATCAACATGCCAAGTTACTACTACTTAGGTGCAGGAAAGGTTGTTTTCATAAGAAGACATTGATTTAAAATAATTTTTAAAGTAAAGCATTAGTTAAACTTTTAGAAAGGCATGATTTTCATACCTTAGTTAAATGAATTTATGTATTATAATTTTAGCAAACTAATTAAAAGCAATTCTTATACTCAACTAGCAATAATCTTTCTTTTTAGACTAAATGTTTTCAATAAAACTTATGTGCTTTAATATAATAAATTGCAATTTAAGTTGAGTGATAAAACATAAGAAAAGGCTTCTTTTTAATAAATTCTATATAAGATTATTTAGGTTTTATTTTATAAGTATTGGATGCTTTTAAAAAATGGTGATACTTACTATAAATGAATTTAAGGAAAAATATGGTTGAAAATAAATTTTCTTTATATTTAGATTATAATAAAACTAATTAAAATCTCTTAACTATTGATCATAGTAATTTCAATACAATTAAAATATAGTATTATGCCTTTTAATTTCATAAACAATTTAAATAATCTAGTAGTTGCTAAAAGTAGCTTTTATTTATTATAAAAGCTATAAAATTTGGTAGCAAATTAAATATAAAATTAGTTAATAATGATTCAAGAAATAAGTACTTTAATAACAAATAAAATAATATTATGATCATGGTATTTGTTATTTAAATTGCTTATTTATCTTTTAAAATTATGTCGATAATAAATTTAAAATTATTATCATTAAAGATTCATTTATTTTTTATTTATATTTAAAATTCTTTATTTTCTTTCGTTTATTCTTATTTAATTTAATATATTAAAGATATTTATATTTTAGTATTGAAACTATTAGAAGCTATTAACCATTTTTAATTAATTATAGATATTTTTAAAATTTGCGTTTAAGTATTTTAATATGATAAAATTGATAAATTTAAAATTAAGTCTAAAAATTTATTTCATTTTACTCTATTGAACTAAAAATCCAAAATGAAAGCGAACTTGCAACCTTTACAAACTAAACAAACTATAAGCCAAATAAATAACAGCAACGAATAGCAAATAATCCACCTCTTACGTTCATTATTTCATGATATCTCCCAGGCAATCATCATAAACCAAAGTAGTTATTATAACATGTTAATTCAATCTAAAAAATCCATGCACTTGGCATCTAATTCAATCAAATATAAGCTACAAAGTATAATTATTAAAACGATAAAAGATATTATTTTAAGTTTAAAATTTTCTTCATTCTGCCCTTTATAATTCTTATCATTCTTATAAATTTTATAAAATTCATTTAAAGCATCACATATACATGACTATGCCAAATTACAACAAATGAAACAGAAATAAAGAATGATAATTAATGAGTAGATAATGAAATTAGTAAGTTATATTAAATCTAGAAAATTAAGAAAACTATAAGTATAATTTTCAGTTTTATATCAAAGTACCAAATAACCTAAAATTAAAAATAAAATAAAATAAAAGAAAGCAAATATTTTATTGAAAAAATTGCAGAGACAAAACTCACTTTTAGATTTTAGGAATATAATAAATTATTCAAGTAAAAATGGTAAATGCTAAAAAAGATATCTAAAGTTACATTTAGTAAATTTCCGTTGCAAATTATCACAATTTATGTGTTCTTCAATCAAATTTAAATTTTTACTATAATCCTATAAATAGTTCTCTTCAAAATGTTAATAAAATAATTACGTTTGATTTTTTTTCTTCTCAACTTAATGATTAAGGCTTTCATCTTAATAAATGTAATTTTAAAAAGTTGAGTTGGTATCAGATTTTGCTTAGTTGACTTAATTTCAAGACAAATTACAAGTTATTAAAGAAACCATTAAAAAAATAAAGACCAAAAGGGAAATAATAGATAGTTAGGTTGATCTTCCAAATATTTTCTTATTTTAGTAAAAATTATCCTTAAAGTAATCTACTTAAATGAGAGGATCTCTAATCTCTTTTGAAAAATCAAATTAATTGCTTTAAAATTTCTTATAAAACATTAACAAATATTAATTTATTGCTAAATTAAAATAATTAGCATTGTAAATTAAAAAAAATTTAATAAAATTAAATCAAAAATTAAAATTTTATTCGATAATATTTGAAGAAAAAAAATTTAATAAATAAATAAATTTGATTATAGAACGTGTAGCACCTCGTTGGTGCGCAGCTCTTTAATAAATGTTTCAATACATGTCCATTTCTTCAAGTAACTTCAGGTAATAGAAATTTTTCTCTTATTAGTTCCATATCTTCATCATTTTCTTCTTCATTATCTCTTGTTCTTCTGTCTTCTATCTATCTACGTTTTATTGATTTTTTGTTACAAGCATTCATTATTTTTTCTTAAATACTTTGCTAATTTTCGTTTCTAATTCTTTTCTTCTTAATCAAGCTTTTATAAACTCATAAAAATTATCCTTTTCCTGCTCTATAATCTTTTCCTATTTCTTTTTTTCATTAAATTTTCTTTTCTAAGTATCTTTTTTTTTCTTTTTTCTAATATGTTTTTGATATAATCTTTTATTATCAAGTCAGTTTTAGCTCTTTTTTACTCTTCTTAGGTTTTAATGAATTTTTCGAATTTTGCCGTACCTCATATTATATCAAATAGTTCCATTCCTTGTCTCTCTACTCCTATTGTTCTTAACTTTCAAATACATATTTATCTACTTTCTTTGTATTCTTTGCATTTTTCTATGATATGCCTTTCGTTTTCTTTTGCATCATTAAAGAAAGGGCATTTGCTTGTCACAACTAGGTGTCTTTCTTTTAAACAATCCTGGCTCCCATTACATCTCGTTCTTATTCTAAATATGTAGCATATTTCTTCTTTTCTATTTTTATTGTATCTCAGGTAGTTGGGTGGTCCTACTACATATTCATCAAATCATGTTTTTCTATACTGTAGAGTTGTTATCATTTACTCCATTCTTTCTCTATCTTCTACGTATAGTCTATGTCCTCAAATTGCACGATTAATGTTTTTCTTCCCTTTTTGATTATTATTACCATCATCTATAAATATATCTTTGTCTTCAATTTTAATTCTAATTTTATTGTCGTGCAGTATTGTTCAAATATAAAGTTCTCTTCTTTACTTAGGTCGAACATTAACCCATTTCCTGTTTTTCCTTAGTTACCTATTAGTCTGTCTCTTAATCCCAGCGTTTTCTGCCATAGGTAATGTTTAGATTTCATAAACTGTAACTAAAATAAAATAAAAATTTAAAGTAGATAAGTAATTTTTTAATAAGTTTAAACTAATAATTTAATAATAATATTTTATTTATAATATCTTTAATTAAAAAATACTAAGCTTAATTTATATAAATATGATTCATCAAAAATCTTATAAATAGATATAATTATAGAGCGTGCAACACCTTGTTTACGCGTAGTTCTTTCAGCATTAATATTTAATATTTAAAAATTGTTCTCGTACTTCTTGTTAAAATTCTGTCGTCTAATAAGTCACATAAAACTCTCCGAATGGGGAATCTATTTATTAAAGATTATTCTCGAATCTTGAATCAAATGCTCCAGTCTTCTTGAATAAGTCCGAATAAGAGATAGTTATTAAGTCATTAGTAGACCCGTCAATCAAACGTTCGTACTGCTAGCGAGAAACATCAGGCAAGTTAGACTTGTCTCTTCTGAGCTTGTCCACTCTTCCCTGTGGTGATATCTAGTACGAAATTACTAGCAATGCAGTGTACACTGCACCAGATTATCTATTAGTTCTCCTGCCACGGCCAACATCCATATTTTTTATAAATAAATAATAAATTTGATTATAGAGCGCGTAGCACCTCGTTGATGCGCAGCTCTTTAATAATAAATAAATAATTGGCTTGTTTCCACCATTGTTAGAACATATTAAAAGTTATTAATTTTTCTCTTCTCCGTTTTTAAAATCAAAAATTCGACTCTCATCTTATTCTTATGTAATGTAGTTCTATCTGCAGGCTGTAGTGAAATTGTCTAAAGGAGTTCCAAATCTTGCAGAAAATAGCATAGCTGATTTAAATTCTTCTAAGTTAAAAAAATAAGAGTTTAATTCATTTCTGCCACTGAAAGTCATTCCGTTCAGAACAGTGGAAGATATAGTCTATTATGAGTATTTAACTTCCCCTACCTCTGATGACTATCCTTTTCTTCATCCCTAGATTGATGGCCTAAGATTAAGTGGAAGTTCTTAAGCTAAGCTAGCTTAAACTGGCAACCTCCTAGAGATTAAAAATTAAAATCTATTTTAGATATTTATATAATTTCATGATTGGCTTCAAGAAGAGTTTTTTCATCACCTCCTCAAAGTAGGAGAGAAAGTTAGAGGCATCTTTTTTACCATATCTTTTCTTTAGCCAGCCCAACTTTCTAAATATAAAATGGATTTTCAGTAAATGATTCTTGAAAACCCTAAAATAAGTAATAAGGAAACTAATAGCTATAGATACATCTTTACTCACTTAAATAACAAATTTAAATCCTGATAGCTTGCATGTCTGCAATAAACGACATCCTTATTTCAAAGGACTCATTTTGAAATTCTGCAGATAGAGGTATAATAAATTAGATTTCTTAGATTGTTGAAAGCCCAATAGCCTTCCTCTTAAAGATTCTAAGAATTTAGGACTAGCAATGTAACCAGAAAAAGGTAATGGAATAAAAAATTATTAAATGCTGATTTTGTAAAACGTATGGACACTTTATAAAAAATTGCTGGAAGTTTTGAAATAAACAGAAGTCTGAATAAGAAACAATAAAAAAATGGAATAAACTAAGTAAATTGTATATTTTCATAGAGGATAGCATTTATAGACTTAAGATAATGTATAGAAAAGATCAGCAGAAGAACTGGATAGAAACTCAAAATCGCAAACTCTAATAGGAATTTGGATATTAATTAAATTTAAGCAAAATACCTATAATAACAATAATAATAATTAATTTGTGTGATTTCACTTTATTTGGTTAATCACAAATCAATAAATTAATGTTAAATAAAAGAAACTTCACATTTGCTTTGATCTTGTTTATCATAAATCCTAAGGATTTTTATTTGTTTTTTCTGAGAGTTTCCGATAGGTCGATTTCCATTCCTTTCTTATTGAATTTGTTAATTGCATACTGTATATTTGGAGCTTCTTGTTTTAGTTGGAGTATTTTTTACTGATAGAGTAAACCTTCACTTGTGCATTATATTCTAAATATATTTTACCATTTATTTTATATTAATCTCTTTTATTTTTATTAAAATTGGTAGCAATTTCTTAATTTATGTCCTGAATGCTTACAATATCAGTACATCATCATTTTCCTATAGGGAATATATTTGTTACAGGTTTTATTCTAATTCCATTAGGTCATTTTTTATTTAGGATTATTCTGGTTTACACACTTTCGAGCTTAAATTTCTCTTACTATTTGTTCTGTCTGTGAAATTCTACCCTAAATTTGTTGCAGGTACGGATTTAGAGCTAATTCCTATCATAGCGTTGAGTTTTCAGATTTTATAATTTCCATAGAGTTTAATAATTAATTAGTTCGTTGATAAAGATCTTTAATAGCATTAACTAATTCTTAATTCTCTATCTAAAGAAGGTAGAGATCATTGGCTACATCCTGCCTAGTGTTATTAGATTTTGTTGGTGAATTCTGTTATGTCTTAGATGCCATTTTATTTTTTTAATCATAATAAACCATGAGAAAAGATTATTATCTATATTTATCTTGTAGCATAAGACAGAGAAAGTCCACGAAGATTTTCCAGGATATTTTATATAAATATTTACAAAATTAAAAAGCAGTGATGGAACTAATTGAAGGTAGTGTCACTATAATTTATTATTATTATTATTGCTATATAAAAATGATTCAATTATAATCTAACACTTTCAATTTCTTCAGTCTGCATAGGTCACAAAAAAAAGCGACAAACAATAGAGAGACAAAAATATGCTATAGAAGAGTCGATGCCTAAATTTTACTTAGAATAATTCAATTTTTCTTTATCCTTAAAAATTAATTTTTACCAGAAAATCATAAGCAAACTTTTGGGGTAAAGTAAAGACAATTTAAACCCAAAAAACCAAAAATAAGAGAAATACATTAAAAACCTTAAATTAAGCAAACGAACAAATTAGTGAGAACAAGTAAATTCCCAAAGAAAAGGGATTAGGTAAAGGTAATATCGGCAGATAGGATAAGATGAAGCAAATAAATTTCTCCAAATAGATAGGTATGAAATAGTTTAATTAAAAAGTATATAAGAATTACCGAAAAAGTTCGAAGGCACCAAAAATATATGCAAAATAAATTAATCAAGAAATCCTTAGTTGTCCATGCTAGTAATTTGAATTAGACTTAAAAAAGCTAATAATTCACCTAATATAAACCATTATGATAATATTTTTGAATTAAGAGACTTTTATAAATACAAAACAATAAATAGATGAAAATATCAAACTTTAAAATCTCGTTAAAGGCAAAAAAGTATTTTAGATCATAACAGTAAAAAAATTATCAGATATATTTAAAGATATGTGTATGCAATGTTACTTTGATGTAGTAGTATCTGTAAAAATTTGGCAAAATAGCAGAAATTAAAATTTACATAGTTAAGAACTCAAAATGGGAAAATCCGAAAATATAATGAATCTGGACCACGAAAATAAAGAAGAAATTCAAAGGAATTTAAAGAAATTAAGATTGGGTAGAAGGGAATAAAATTAAGTTATTGCATTTTGAGCCTTCTAAGATTTTTAAAATGGAGAAACATAACACAATTCAGTGTAAAATAAGAAAAGCACAAAAATAAATCCTGAGGTATACTAAAAATAGCTGTATAAGATACAATGGATTGATATAGAAGAAGACAAAAAGCTATTGTAGGATATATTACTAAAAGAATTAATATAAGAGGAGAAAGATCTTACAAAGATAAATTATTCTAATTTTGTAGTAAAGTAAATAGACACAATAAAAATACGCATTAAATAAGTCGAAGAAATACCATAAGTATGCATATAAAGCTATCATAAAAGCAAGATTTTACAAAAATAAGGATGTGGTTTTTATATAAAGGAAATATTACACGAGTAAAAGAAATAGAAGTAATTGGACTCAATAAGGCAGAATTATATTAAGAAGGATGTGAAAGATGTCTGAGTTTATATATTAGATTTAGGTTAATAAATATTTATACTCCTATTTATGAGTCATTTCGCGTTCTTCTGTGTGATCTATGTTAATTCTTATACATTAAATTATCAAAGACTTAAAATGCAAATCATAAACAATTTTTAACTTAAATTTATAAAAAAATTAAATATTTTTAAACTATGAAAGAATATCGTTTAAGTAGTTAAAGAAGTTTATTTTATTACGTTTAGCTATATAAACGTAAAAAATATTGTTTAAAATGTAAATTCTTCATTATAAAATATTTTATTCTAAATTGAGAAATGTTTATAAAGAGATATTATAAATATATAGTTAAAATCAATAAAAAATATAAGATTAAATTTATTTATCAATAAAAGAATTAAAACATCAATAGTAAAATCATTTCTTTTTCCTTATTCTTCATGGAAATATAATTCTTTTCTTTCTATATCTTCATATTATCATGTAACTGAAGTTTTTATCTAGAAAAGAAGGAAAAATGATGAAAATGAGGAAGAAAAAGAAGTGCTAGAAGAAAAAGATGAGCGAATGGAAAATTAGAAGGAATAAACTGATGCTGAGGATAATCTAGCTGAAGAAGAGGAGGAGAATGAAAGTGTTTGAGTTTAAAAACTTTTAAATAACATTACAACATTTTTGGTTGAAGGAAGCAATTCTAATAATGAAAAGATGTCACAAAACCCTTTTAGCTAAATTTTAAATTTAAATTTATTTTTCAGTTTATATATATATTACTAAATTAAAAAGTTTAAATTGGAGTTTAGTGAACTTGGAGGACTTTCAACCTCTTGTTCACAGGACCAGTTTGATAACCTGGCTGGAACCAGCTCCCTTCAGATTTCTTTCTTCAGTTGCCTTGGATTGTGTACCACTTCGGTTTGCAGATTTGACCTCCTGACGGATAAAATTAGTTACAGAATTCTCGTCTAATCTTATTCTAATATTAGTACTATTATTTTTCTTATTATTTTCTATTCCAGTACTATTATTTAATTAATTTCAATTTCTAACATTGTCTATATTTATGTCCAGTTTGTTTGCATACAAAACATCTTGGTTTATTCCTAATTCATTTCTTGTCTGGACTCCTCGGTAAATTAGTAGCTCCTTCTATGTCCATTGTATCTTGAATTGTCCTAACTTTTAATTCCTACTACTGTTGCTACTTGCTGTTCTCTTCAAGCACAGTTGTTCTCTGCTGCAGCAATCCCATTTCCCTGAAGAAAGTGTTTTGCTCTCGATCGTAGACTTCCCAGAAGCTTTCTTTCCATTCCTTGAGCTCAGTAACTTGATTTTTTAGAGCTCTATTTTCTAATCGTAGCCTCTTTACTTCCTCCTTCAGGTCAGAGAATGCGACTAAAATTTATGCCTGTTCTTCCTGGAACTGTGGCATCGCAAACTCTCGCACGACTGCTGCTTCTTGCGTCTCCAGCACCTTTCTAGGTCCTTCCTCTTCAGTCAGTGTCATCGGGGTAGCCTTTTGACGCTTTTGTCCCATCTTAGTGGTTGGCCTGGAAGTTCCTAGTTGAGTCTATTATTCTTGAAGGTTTTGAGAAGAAGATTATTTCTAGGAAGAAGATGTGTGAGTTAAAGATGAGGGTTCTTACTTTCTCTTCTCTTTTTAGGAGGTGGTATAAAAGCCTTTCTTGAACCCTTCTACCATTTTTTCTCCTTTATATTATTATTTTTCAGTTTATTAAAATGAAATGAATAAAGCTATTAGGATAAGTTATCATTTTTCTATTTTATTTAGATAAAAAGAAAAATAGTAATAAATAAATAACTCAATTATAGAGCGCGTAACACTTTCGAATGTTGCGCAGCTCTTTAAATTAATTTTATTTAAATTTAATAAAATTTCTCCATGGAAATTTCCTCCAGTGTTTCACTCCTTTGGAAATTCTGTCTTCTAATAGGGCATGGTCGGAGTGATGCCCCAAAAGACCTAATCGTCTGGCATCTTTTAACAACCGTTACTCTATGCCTCCAGTCTTCCCCTTGACTCCCGCCAAGATTCCTGTTCAGCTTGTCGTTCCTGAAGTACTTCCTGGTACTATGGGTCAAGTTAATCTCAGTTGGAGGATTGCTCCTCCCTATTAAAAATATAATAATAGTTAATTAAAGTGATAGCACCTTTCAATTAGGTTCATCACTTAAGAGAAGGACACGTTTTCAACATCTTAAGAGATTAAAAATACCGCTTGGATTGATAATAGCATTAGAGTCTTTCTATAGTAACCTGAATTCCTCTTTTCTCATCGAGGGTTAAACTAATTGCAGACTTCATTACAACAATGGAGTTACGCAAGGGAGTTAACATGATCCTGTATTCTCACTCTTATATTGTGATATAGTAATCAGATATTTGAGGAAAGAAACACACAAATAGGAATTAATCTGAACAATATGAACTTCATATGCAGATTATGGAAGATGACTATTTACTCCTTTCTTGTTCTGCTTAGAGGATTAATAACTTATAAATTAAGGCAACAGAGTTTTTTCAGTGGATTTTTCTGTAAATAAACACTGATAAGAGTAAAGCAATCCAATTTGTTAAAAAAAGAGCTAAAAAAATTGAATTGAATTTGAAACTGGAAGGTTAGAATATCAAGTAGAAGAACCAAGTGACTTACCTTTGAATCATAATACAAGAAAAAGGAATTTGATCAGCCATTGTAAAAAAGAGCAAACATTTTTTATTTTGGTAAAGAAAGGTATTTATACTCTCAGTAGATAAAAGAATGTTACTTCCTGACACTTCAAATGCTCTGTCGTATGTTTAAACTGCCTAAGGCTGAATGCGGTGGGGAGTTGGTTCCTTGAACTGTAATAAGAGGCTCATAGAGTATGAAAGAGAAAATAAACAAAAGTATGTGTATAGAGGCGAGGAAGGCTTTACAGTCGCCTATCACTGTCTTTAATGAAGCTTGCTAAATAGACCCTAACTGACTACCATTTGACCATATAATGGCTAAACGCTTTTTCCGATTCTATTTTAAAATACAGAAAGAGGCTAGGACTTATCCAGAATCCGGTAGGAATACTCTTTGAATGTAATTGAAACTAAAAACCTTAGTACTTTTAGTAAGTAAAAAAGATGCTTTAGTTTTATGGAATTAATAATAAAGATAAAATTATGTTTTATAACTAAATTTCTATTGTGAAATAATTGAAAATATAATAAAAAACAAATATTATTAAGAAGCAACTCAACGTTATAGAGACATACCCACTGCACAGATTTTCAAAGAGCAACTTGAAGGACTTCAGAAATGTTCTGCTATAAACTACATTAAACTTAACAAGGAATAAGGAAAAAATAACTTCAATCTTTAAGTTGTGCACTTAAACTTATAATTTTCAATATGATTTATATAAACTTCATTATCCTATTGAAAACATGCTATGTCCATGCGAAAGAAAATATTAATTTGAACATTTTTTCGAATATGTCTACTATTTAGACTCCCTTAGAAATCTTAACTGATAAATTTTCTGGAAAAAAATTGCTAAAACTAATAGCTTATGATCAAATCTACATAAAATATCATTTTACTTCTCAAAAATAAACAAATGCAGACCTTCAAATAAAAAATTTTAACAGAAATCTACTAAAAAAGAATTGAAATTGTAGAACAAAGCAAAAATAAATAATTTGAGCCTAAAGAAGAATAGCAAGAAAGTACAAGAAGTAGTTGAGATAAGTTGGAAGATGAAAAGAATGATGTTTGAATTTAATGAACATAATTAAAATGAAGTAACTGATTCATATCAATAACCCCATCTCATTAACATTTTAATTAAGGTGATTTCTTCTCATCACTATAAAGCTATTCGATATTAATAAATAAATACATCTTGAAAAATGTGAGTCGTGGCAGGTTTGTTTTCTTATGATTGACAAAGTAGTACTCACTAGTCACTCCAATTCAGCCAGAATAAATGGTTTATCCGTTTCAGGTTCCGAAAATTAGCCAAAACAGAGAAAGATATGATCGATGTTGGCATTTAAGTATTAAAATTGTTTGTGACGCCGACTGATTATCACTAAGTAAATGCTTTAAAGTTTGTGTTGCCTAGCTTTATAATAGCTCTAATACTCGGGAGTCTTGTCCTTCTAGTTTCTCTTCAACCACCACAACTTATTTCAACTGTAATCCGAAGTTCTTCTGGCTTAAAGTTGTTTTTCAATCTGAAGACTTCTTCATTCTCCCTATACTAAATTCAGTTCTCGTTCTTTATTATTTGTTATTCTTTTTGCTTCCTCTATGATTCTTCTTTCACCTTTTCATAATCGCCACAATTCTCAAAAAGATGTAGTTAACTCTGCAATAGTGACATAATTTCCTTACTATAGTTCTTTTTCTGTTTTCTTAGTTACTAATGTAATTTTTTCTATCTCCATCTAATCGGAGTTTGCGCTCTAGTCTATTGGATCTGCTGATTTTTTAGCTTTATGATAAGTTTTGAATCTTCTAGCTTTAATCTTGAATTCTCTTCACGTGGACGTGAAATTCTTCTGGCTAAATTATTCTCTTTTTAGTAATTCTGAAGGGTGTCTAGTTCTAACTCTTGATTTTTCCCTCTGATGTCAAAGTCTCTTACAGCCCAAACTAGATATGCTCAACTAGATTAAAATTCTCCTTTCTGAGCATCTTTACCTCTGCCTAAAGATTTAGTACTACCTTAACGAGCTATTCTATTCTCAATTAGCCAGAGGGATTAATTTTGAGACCTCCTGATGTAAGATGATTTACTTCCCGGCTTCTCCTCCGATGTGATGTTAGGGCGTGACTCAATTTCGAAAACTTCTTTTGCTCTTCTTAGTGTTGCTAAGTTCCTGGTTCCTGTTTCTTTGGAGAAGGAAAGAATCCTTTTCTGAAATCCTATATTTTTTTAGATTTCACGATTTTTAATAAAGATGGAAATTTTGTTTGAATTAAAAGTATTAAATTGCATAAATAGTAGCATCTCTACTTAAGCAAAAATATCTTTAGTAGTAGTTTGTAGAAACACAGTTCTATTTCAAAAAGAAAGAAGTTAGATATTAAATTAAAAGTTATTGCCTGAAAAATTATCGAGATTAACAAACTTAAAAGAAAAAACGCATTCAGATTCCTAATAAGAAATTAAATATATTTAACTATATATTCATCCATTAAAAGTAAGTTTAAAGAAGTCATACAGCCTTAAGTGTATCTGTCCAAGAAGAGGAAACTAGATGAACTCTATAATATAAACTATCAATTAAAAAAATATAATAAAATAATAAAGAGTAAAAATCTCAATTTATGTATAGTCTAAAACATTTTAAATAGACAGGGGCTTTTTTGAATTAACGAGATAAATCCAAAAATTAAAGTTTTAAATATATCTTTTAGATTACTTTTTAAAAACTTAGCTGTGATATTTTAAAAATGAGAACAGTAATATCATTTTATCATTGAAATAGCAAGTTTATAAATGTAGATCTAAAATAAATTTTAGGGATTTATAGATTACTAAAAAGCTTAATATACTGATATGTTAAAAAAGGATAGTGATAATTTAAATTTTAAACAAAACAGAAAAGAAACTTACTTTTGCAGAAGGAAAGAGGATTTATTGAGATAATGTTAAATATTAGAAGAATTAAAAAAGAGAGAAATATTCAAAAATTTAAGAAATCGTGTTGCATTCTTAACGATAAGTTATATTAAGAAAATAATTCTAAATGATGATAATTATAACTTAAGAAATTAAATGTTAAGATAGAATAAAAGTAAATTAATACAAATAAGATTTAAAGATGATACCAAATAAATAGCAAAATAAACAAGCATCAAAAATATCAAAGATATCAATATAATTTTTTAAAAGATAAACCACCAAATTTAAATATTAAAGTGTAAATCAATAAGGTAAAAGGTAATTTAAAGAAAACAAAGCAAACGCTACCAAATAATTAAATGAAATAAAATAATTAGATTTAGATTTCGAGTTCGAGTTCGAGTTCGAGTTCGATTTTTTTACTTATTTAATACATGTAAATATAAAAAATTAAATTATGAATTTAGAAAATTTTTCTTTATAAAGTTAGAATGGCAAAATTTTGAAGAGTTCTAATAAAAATAATAATCTTTTTAAAATACTCTTGTAGTCATCCTATTCAAACTGCATCTAAATAGATGATATATTTTTATTAAATTGTTGATATTGTTTTATGATTTAATTTTTTTAATTTCATCATATTTAATTAATTTAAACTTAAAAAAGCTACTTTTAAGCATATTTTACACTTACTAGAAATTAAACTTAGCAACATTAAATTATTTAATTTTTTAATATTCAACTAAGAAAGAAAATGTAAACAAAGAAATAATCAAAATGGATTCCATCTTTGCTTCCATACTTGTTTTTAGAGTATTTAAGGAAACTAGAAAATAATAATAAAAAGTATGATGTCAAGTTCTTTTTGACCATGAAAATTTACCAAGAATTGTCTGACTACTTTTCATTTAACTTCTAATGATGACAACTTTCAAATCATTGATTAATGATTAAACCGCTTCAGGCCTGATCTTTTAAAAATTATTATGATGATAGCACTGGGTTAAGAAATTCATGTTTCAACTATTTTTTACTCTGAAAAATAAAATTCAAAAATCTTTTATTTATTAACTATTAAAGCCTCAATTTTTAGGATTTTAGTTAAAAACAAAATTCATTTTTTCTATTTTATTCCATAATTCTTGCAAACTTAGTCAGCAACTGCTTTTAAAGTCTTTTATGGTTCGTAAAATCAATTTTAAGTTAGCCAATATCATTCTTTTCATTAACAGTCTAAATTAATTTAAGAAAGATTACAAAGAAAGCTTTCCTTTTGCATATTTTCTTTTGTAGCTAATAAATAACATTCTATTAGTTGAGAAAATAAAGTTTAGAGTTTTATGAAAAGTAAATAGAAAAGGCTTATTTCTAGTTTCCTTAGATAGAAGTTTCTAGTTCTTCGTTTTTGATAATATTTATATTTTAATGTTTTCTTTGATAAATCCTAAATTTATAGTTAGCTTCATAGAAAATACTTTTTAAAGCATTTTATACCTTTCAAAGAGAAATAGATGATAATCTAATTAATTGAGTAAATTTCCTTTTATTAGAATCATTCTTGAGTATTTAAGCCATTATACAGTGATAAATGCTTCAACTTTAACGATGTTAAGCTAAGACCTATATCTTATTATATTTTTAATTTTTTTAATAATGAATAAATCCAGGTAAAAGTATCGCAGGGTCTCAATAATAAATTTATTTACCTTCACAAATAAAAATAAAATAGATTTTTTATGCTAAATATAGCTTAAAATAAGCGTACTTTAATTACATATTCTACTTTTACCTTTTATATGCTCCTTCTAATTTAATCTAATTATTTTCTTTTAAACCTTCCAATTTGTAATCATCTAATTTTAGATTTAGACTTGAAACTAATTAATTTTAGGTTTTTTCGCTATTGTTCTAAAAGCAAAAGGCCTATTTTTCCAACATTCTACAATCTAAATTGATATAGAATTTAGCAAAAAAGAAATAGCAAGATAATCAGAGAAGGGAGGAAAGATAATACAAAGCAGGACTAATTTATAAGCTTATAATATAAAGAAATAAGTTTACTTAAGAATATAATAAGTATTAAAATGGCTAAGATGTAGAGATAAATTTAGGTTGAGTAATTAAACACGCTAATGTTATAAATATACTAGTAAGTTGCTTTTGATGCTTAATGAGCATTTAAATTTTACACTTTAAAATGAAGTTTATAAAGACAAAGTAACTGAATTAAATATGTCAATTATGCATCTCTCTTAGCAAGATAATTAGGTTCAGTAAGCTAACTACCTTAACTAACCTGCCAAATCAGCCTTATCAAAATCAACTTATGATTAGAACTCTTTTTCAGCTAACTATTCAGAATAAAACCTGTATAGTAGTTTGGTTCCTTATTATGGAAGCTCAGCTTGTCAAACCATTTAGCCTTAATACTAAACTCCTAAGGAGTTTCAAAATTAGTTTGTAAATACGTGAGGAGCACTAAAGCAGACTCCTGACTTTAGATTTAAAGCAAAGAAATTTGACTTTCCTGAAAGCAATTTAAAGTAAGCATTTAATCTTTAGCAAGTAAGATAAATAAAATCTTCCTCTGGTAAATTAGGAAAACCTGAATAAGCAGCAAGGGAATTAATAACGAAAGATTCCAATTTAAAATTTATAGCAAAAGACTATTAAAAATAATCTAAATTCAACGAAGCAATAAAAGACTGAAACTGAACCAGAAGTATAATCCTCAGTTCCACAAAAATCTATATTTAGTGAAGAAAATCGTGAAATTCAAGATAATGATTGGCGTTTTTCAAGAAAGCCTAGAAAATTAGATTATAAAGCTTATTCAGTCCAAGATTATAGAAAAATTAAGCCAAAAAATTATTCATATCTAGGAAGTCTAGGTTCGTCAGTAATGGGTTCAGACAAATGAAATACTTAGAAAGGTCTTTATGATAAAGTGAAGGTTTACTCATACACAGTAAAATGTGAAAATTATACCAAATAAAATCCTTCTTAGTTATTTAAAAAAATGTATTAGAAATAGTCTAGGGAAGATCGTTCATCCAGTTCAAGATAGAAAGCAGTAGAATACGCTAAAACAATAGTCCCTCCCGGAATAAAGTTTTCTTCTCAAAAATCAGCAAATTAATAAAATACAAGTTCTGTTTTATAATCTTAGCTTCTTTCTCTTTACTTTCATTCAAGAATTTTTGATTTTATTACATTAACTAGTTGACCTTCTTTATAATGCAAACGGTATAATGTATAGTATTAGCTTTTCTCTTATAAATCCTAGCGTTTTAGAATTAAATAATAACCCTAAATGCTTTGTTCCTATATAAATTAGATCATGCTCTTTTCGCTCAATCTTTATATAATAATTAAATAAAGAGATACTAATTAAGCATATGAAGCTATTCTATTATAAATGATCTAATCAAATAACTCTAAATAAAGTTAAGTTATACCTATCACTCTGTAATAAATTAATACCCTTATTTCAACTTTAAGTTCTATGAACTAATTAAATAATTAAAAGTTTTATATCTTAGAGTAATTTCACTCTCAACTGTCTTTATTATTTTTAATTGAAATTTAAGTTTATCCAATGAAAACTGATTTTGATGTAATAGGAATTTTATAAAGATCAAATAGATTGTTTTGATTAAGGGATATTAGCTTGAATGTATTATAAATATCTTATGCATAAAAGTCCTTATTTAAATAACAAGCTGTATATTAATTTAAGAAGCTACACATATGCTTATTCTAATACTGCTAAATCCTACTTGCATTCTAATTTGCAATCTTTATCTTAGTTAGTATTAATTTTCTATCATTTTTGAATATGTAAATCTCATAGTTGAAGGAATATATAGCATCACAAAGCTATAAGGGAAATTAGACCCTTAATCTATGACATAGATTAAAACAGATATAGCAATCATTCTCCAGGAAAAGTTAATAGAAGTTATTTATTTATATCAGTTTTATTTTATTGAGCTAAAAGTAAAATAATATAAAAGAGTAAAATAGTAAGAAAGACTAATAAGCAGAAATACCCAAATGTAGAATATTCCTTTCTACGTATTATTATACTAAACCATTTTGATAAGTCTCTATATTATAGAATTCAGAATTATAATAAAAAAGTTGTAGAAGAAGCTACATGCACTATAATCTTCATAAAGTTCAGGTTTTTAATCATAAGTATTATTATCTACTCACATTTAGTTTTATGTTGAATGATATCTCTTAATAAAAAAAGTGAATAACTTTCTTTTAAATAAAGGGGCAGATAAGTATGTTTTATGAATCGGATAGAGAAAACTCCTTTTTTATTAATAAGAAAGATATCTTTTTTTAGAACTGTAGTTATATAGACTATTGTGAAATTGAATAAATGTATCGAATAGAATAATTTATTTTTGTAATTTTGATTAATCTTAGTTATTCTTTAAGTTTCTAATTAAAAAACACCCAACGTGGGGCTCGAACTCACGACCACCAGATTAAGAGTCTGACACTCTACCGATTTAGCTAGCCGGGCTTTAGTTATATTTCTTCCATCCTAAATATATCTCTTTTCTATTATCATTACTCCAGAGCCATTTTTTATCATTTTTATCTCTAAGGAGTATTTCTAAAGCCATTAAAGCACTAAATTATAACAAAACTATAAGAAATATAATACTCTTAATTATAAAACTAAACCTAAATTTATTATATAAATCCTCTCTATACAAATATGCCTTTACTATCATTGCTTACTTTCTTTAGTATTCTAAACCAAGTTTCTTAACTAAGCTATTTATAATATAACTATTTATATCTAATACTTCAAATCAAGGTAGAATTATTATTAATCCGTTGGTTTAATTTTAATTGCCATTAACTTTATTTTCGCTACAAACGTCTAGACAAGCAAGTGTAGTAATAGCTCTTTAGGAATATAATTAAGTCTCTATAATGACTATATTTATCTTATATCTATAATGATACTTGATACTCTGATAGTTAACTTAAATGAGTTAATATTAAATAAAGAGTACTTAATCGTATTGATATGTTTGAATAATTTCTCTCTGAAATAATTTAAACAGAATAGCCTATACTTTCATTTTAATGGACTGACGATTTAGGAAAAGTAAACTCAATAACATGCTATATTTAAAGTTATCAGCTCATATTAAATAAAATAGAGACAATCTCTTTGTATATTAGGGTTATAATGTTAAGATGCTTATGAGTAACTATTTAGATTTAAAGGGGGAGATAATGCTAGGATGGAATAGAGATAGAAGGAATTAAAGTGATAAATGTGCACTTCATAGTTAAATTGTTTGATTTTGATAATTCAATAAAAGTTTAACAATTTAGAATTTACAGCTTTAACATATAAAATTACTATAAAATGGAAACTAAATATAGAGTCTCTAAAACTGGAGGTCCAGACAGTTCTAATACTAAAGAGACCCAAATGTTAAATTCAACTTTTAATTTAGATTAGAGATATGAATTGACAGAACCTCTTGGAACAGGAGCTTACGGAGTTGTGTGTGAGGCAGTGGATTAAATTTCAGGAGAGAAATACGCGATAAAGAAAATAGAAAAAGCTTTCGAGCACGCTACTTTCACTAAAAGAACACTAAGAGAGCTTAAAATTCTAAGACTTTTGAACCATGATAATATAATTGGTATTAAAACTATTTAATTACCACCAAGTCGTTAGGAGTTTAAGGACATGTAATCTTTTATTTAGATATGTCATTAACGAACTTATGGAAACTGATCTCAGAAACTTAATTAAATCTGATTAAGAACTAACTGATGAGCACAACTAGTTTTTCGTTTATTAGGTTTTGAGAGGAATGAAGTACATGCATTCTGCTTAAATTTTGCATAGAGATATGGTAATTTTCTATTCAGAAACCAAGAAATTTGTTGATCAACAGCAACTGTGATCTCAAAATTTGTGATTTTGGCTTAGCTCGAGCCAATCTTCCAGATTTGAAGTTTAAAGCTACTCCCATGACTGACTATATCGCCACAAGATGGTACAGAGCGCCAGAACTTTTGCTCTCTTGCAAATCCTATGGAGAAGCCGTCGATGTATGGTCTGTAGGATGTATTCTGGCCGAGCTACTTGGAAGGCGAGCTATATTCCCTGGCAAAGATACACAACATTAGCTTGAGATCATTTTGAACGTAATTGGTACTCCAACTCCTGAAGAAATCGAAGCAATTCCAAGAGTAAAATCAAGATAGTTCATGAAATCTTTGGATAGGAAGAAAGGAAAAGGATTCGAGAAACTTTTCCCGGAAGCAAATCCGTTAGCTATCGATTTACTTAAAAAATTAATGACGTTCGATCCTCTTAAAAGATTAACGGTTGAATAAGCTTTGGAACATCCTTATTTATCAAGTTTACATTTTCCTGAAGATGAAGTAAGAATTTTAAATGTAGCCCACAACGGTTCCAGTCAGTAAATATGATTTCTTGTTCGAAAGACAATTATTATCCGGAAATGAGTTAAAAGATCTAATTTACGAAGAAATTTTACTCTATCATTTTCCAGAAAAAGTAGAAGAGTACGAAAAAAACAAAGATAAATACGAGAAGCAGGAGAGACAATTTGATGTCGAGGTATTTTTTTCATACAGCAAGAGGAATCTACTAACACTGGAGAGACAAGTAGTGATACTGACTTCTTTTGATTAAATCAATAGTTTATTAAATTTTTTAAAACTTAAACCTTTAATTTTACTTAATTTAATATCATTGCTCCACCTTCTATACTTTTAGACTATCACTCTCTTTCTTTTGTTATTTCCTATTTTTAAAGCCAAAAACTCTTTCATTTTATAAGTACTTTCATGTTTAATTTTAAGTATCTAATTATAATAAATCAAGATATATAGAAATATAAGATAAAGCTCTATCTGATGTTTAATGGATTAGGTATGCTTAATATACATATAGAATCTTGGGTTGATTATTTAAGAATGTAATTTTATCTATAAGCTCAAAATGCTAAAACGAAAAATACAAAAAAGATGAGAAAAAATATTAAAAATATAGAAACTAACAAGCAATATTTCTATCTTCTAATACAACTGGCTTATTATTGAGCCAGGTAAATAAGTTAATTAAAGATAGTTTACTCTCCAAACTAATTTTAAATTATAAATCTAAAATTAATAAGAAATCTTTCTATTAAGGGATTATCTATTGTGTATGTATTAAATTTTAGTAGCCTAGTTGCTTAGCTATATTATACATATAGGATAAACAATTTTATTTAGAATTTTCTATTTTTTATATTATGAAAGTTAAGGTATTTAAGTTAACGATTATCTCTTTTAATTTTAGTTGTTAGTAGAAAAACTGAAAATGAGGAAGATTTAATTAAAAGAAGTAAATTATAGTGACTTAAGATATTAAATGATATTGCTTTTAATAGATAGAATATGCTTAATATATTACTATAGTGAATTATAATTTTCATCATCAAATGTATTAAATTGTTTGTCAGTTGACATCTATTTCTGCTGGTTTAGGAGCGTAGATTTTTGTTTCTCCATTGTTGAGATAAACTCCAAGTTTTCCGTTTGTAATCTTAACGCAATCCTATGTTCCCCAGAAAAGATTGCAAACAGTCTAACCTTCTAAATAGGGATGACTTGAAATATCTCTATGTTCTTGCGCATTCTTTGAATTTGTAATAGCAATAAATACTTAGCCTCTTGACCATGTATAAACAGAGTCATCAACAAAGCGTTCTAAATGAGCAGAAGAGTGGATAGCATAATTTTTTCTAAATCCATTTACTTATGCAATCCACTTATAAAGATCACTCTACTTATTGAAACTTGTCCAAAGAGGTTCTCTGCACTATGGATCTTGACCTCCTGCAAATCCTTATTCAGTTCCATAATAAATAATGGGAATTCCTTATCCAAAAAGTACGTATGCTAAAGCAGCTTTGTATCTGTTTCTGTCTTTATTTTCATAAAGGAATCTAGTATTATCATGATTATCTATAAACAATCCAAGAGCATCAGCATCAGGAAAGTTTTAAGCTATCCATCTTTATGTGCTACTGATCTATTTAGCTGATTGTCCAGAAATAAAAACGTTTCTTAAGGTAAAGAAAATTGGATAATTAAGAACTGAATCTAATGGTCCCTAGTATTTTTTGCAGTAATCAGCTTAATAGCAGAACACTTCTCCTACTGAATATACACCTGCAGCTGCCTAAAATTCTCTTCAGAAATCAATAGGAACTTAAGGAACAGTGTCAATTCTTATTCCATCAAAATTAAATGTAGTAATTAGATTTTTAATCCAGTATAATAATTAATCTCTAACAAATGGAACGTTCTAATCTAAATCTGGAAGTCCTGATAATCTACATTTTTCAAGATTCGTTTAGTTTCCACCGCAGTAATCTAAATCTTTTATTTCGCATTTTTCATGATAATGGACAGCTTAATTAAAGGGATCTACCTAAGAGTAATCTGTTCCAACTGGACCGACGTGATTGGCGACAACAGATTCCATAACCAAAATTCCTTTTTAATGGCAAGCTTGCACTAAGTCCAATAAATCTTACTTTGATCCAAAATGAGAGTTCATATTATACCATTTAGTAGCATGGAATCCATGGTATGAATTAGGATAATTCTCAATCACTGGGCAGATTCAGATTGCATCAAATCCCATGCTTTATATATAGTCTAAATTATTCTTTATTCCTTAGAAAGTACCTCCACAGTACTTAGATAAATCACTGCATCCATAAGTAGATCCATCAGATCTTTGATAGCGATCAATCATGAGTTAGTATATATTACGACTTTTCCATTAATCTTTAGAAGCACTTAAAGCAAGAGCAACACATATAGACAGAACTAGCAAGGCTTTCATATTTAAAATATTAAATTTTACACCTTACCTAATTTATTATTTACTTTACAAAGCTCTTTAAAACTCTGTACTTTTACAAAACTCCACCTTGCACAATTTACATTATGATTAAATCATATGACTATACAAATAGAAGTAAAGGAAATCTTAGATAGCTAATTCATAAAGCATCATTAGCAAGTATAAAAGCAATGAAAGAAATCATATCCCTAACATTTGGCACTCTATAGTAACATTAATAATAAACTAAACATTATGATATCAATTTCAGTTGATAAAGTTGCTAAATAGAAATATAACATAGTTTGCTTTTTGCAATTTTATTAATTTTGTTACAACTGAAAATGAAAACTATTTTTATAGTCTTTCTTTCACTAGAAGTATAATATTTTATCTCTAGGAGTTAAAAGTACTTTAGAATATATATTTTCTCCTTCCGATTAGCATCACTTTCATATTATATCCTGTTATTCCTATTTTTTCTGAACGTTGAAGGATAAATAGAAATCATAGCAAGGCTTATATACTGGTTATTAGATATGCAAGACTTTTAATATTTAGTATAAAAGCTACATACAAAGAGCTTAATCATCTTGTATAATTTGGATATCAATATGTGCTTCTTTATTATCTAAAGAGGTTTCTTAATTAGAAAGAGTTTAATTTATAGGATTGCTCTATGAATTTTATTACTAAGTTTGATGCATCAATCCATATAAAGCAAAAGTTATATATTATAATAGATAAGCAATTTAAAAGCTAAATTTGATACTTCTATTTATAAAGCTATAATAAGATTATAGATATTGTAGACTATTATGGAGGCTTTAATAACTAAGTAGAGTTTACTTGGAGAAGGTACCAGAAAAATTAAATTTTAGATGCTTAACATCAAAATAAAAAATTTTAATTAACTAATTGTTAGCTTAGTAAGTGACATCTTGAAATAAGGTCTCAAGAGTGAAATGTTTAATGCATTAATTTGAAGAGCAATACTTAGAATAAGAAATGTTACTTACTTTAAATTAAATGGAAATTCTAGATTTTTATCCTGTAACTTGATCAAATAATGATGGAAGCTAAGAGCTTTTTTAAACATTCAACATTTCTAAACCAAAACAAGAGTTAAATATGAATGATTATAAATAACAAATGGTAGTATTAGTTGACAAATAACGACTAGAATCATTATGTATAAGATATACTTCCATCTATATTTTTAATTCACTTATAAACTATAAATGAAAATGATTTCCATGTAAAGCTTAAATAGCTAGAATTCTAAGTAGAATTTTCCTTATCAGAGAGATTAAGTACGCAAAGTAACAGCTTAACCTCCTCCTAGATAGACCCTTTCAGTCTTAGGTCAGCATTTAGTTAAAAATGTTTAAGGCTCCTAAGAATTTCTTCCGTCAAATTCGAATGAGTTTCTGAAAAAATAAAACCAGTAACAAGAAAAGACTCAATAAAGAGTAAATAATTAAAATTAATCTTAACGTCGTGAATCTAAGAATCTTCTTGGTGTAGAGTTATTGTCTGATAGATCAAGATTATCATCACAGCATTCTTAAAAGAGATCCGAACTTGCTTCTGAGTAAAGTGACAGAAATTCAATTTTTTACTCAAATAGAGCATAAGAAAATGCTAACAAACTACCAAATGAATCATCATCACCTTTAGGGGCAGATTAGCTTTCTTAGATATCTTAAAGATAAGAAAATTAGAATTTAGTAGTTAAATAGAATAGTGAAGGAACAAAGCAAAATACTTATAACTCTGCACCCTCTAACTTATCGTTTCTATCCTAAACCCCTGCTAAGTTTGCTGAATTTAAAGTAGGGAGACATAATAACGATTAAGAAGAAAGTGAGGAAGAGGAATTATAGAAGAGTTATTGCATTTTCACGCCTGACAACACTTTTAAAGTGGTTTGGGATTTTTCAATTATTATTCTTATTCTTTGATAAGCCATTTATGTCCCTTTTAAAATAAGCTTCGAGGAGCCCGAAGAAGTCAACAAATTTTAATGATCAGATGTTTTAGAATTTTTTATAGACCTGATATTTATAACTGATATAATAATTTCAGCTAATACAGGATATTATAAAAAGGGAGATCTTGTTTTAAATAGAAAGAAAATAATTAAGAACTATATAATGTTTTGGTTTTGAATTGATCTAGCCGCTTCCTTTCCTTATAGTTGAATTATTGAAGGAGTATTAGGTAGACCTGGAGCTGTGGGAGAGAAGTTTTCTGGAAGCAAGGTAGCTAGAACTCCTTAACTTTTAAGACTTGTCAGATTAATTAGATTTGTACGTGTTTTGCGTTTACTAAGGCTTTTGAAGTTGAAAAGATTGTTCTTTAGACTTGAAGAATTGTTTATAGGAGAGTTTTTATAGCTTTTTTTTGGCTTATTTAGATTACTGATGATTATTATCTTTATTGCTCACTGAATGGCATGCATATTCCATCTAATTGGTGTTTTATATATAGATGAAAGGCCATACACATGAATAGAAAAATCTGGATTAGCAAACGCTTCTTTCAAAGAAAGATATATCACCTCTCTTTATTGAGCCTTCACTACTATGATAACAGTAGGATATGGCGATATTCACCCTTACACAAAAGAGGAAAAACTTTTCGGAATTTTTTGTATGGTAACAGCTTGTGGAGTGTTTGCATTTATGATGGGAAGTATAGGAAGTTTCATAGCTAAGCATGATATTAGTGGGTAGATCGTTCATGAAAAGTTAAAGGAAGCCAATAAGTTCATGAAGAGAAAGTAACTACCACGCGAGTTATAGTTCAAGCTAAAGAGATATTTAGAGTATGTTTTCAAAGAAACTAAACAAAATAATATGGAAGATGTTGAGATTATGTCATGATTAAGCGAACCTATACGTGATGAGATTTATTCGCACCTTAATGGAGTAATAATAGAGAGGTCAAAAGTATTTTAGCAATTTGACAGAAATATTCTCTTTTAGCTAACCAAATTACTAAGAATCGCTATTTTCGCTCCTGATGATATTCTATTCGAGGAAGGAGAAATGTCAGCTAGCATGTACTTTATCCAAAAAGGTACCATTGATATCTACCATGAAAAAACTCAAAGTTCATATGCTGAATTAGTACCTGGAGAGCATTTTGGGGAATTCGCATTTTTTACTGAATAGCCTCGCTAAGCTTCAGCAAGATGTCTTGACTTTGTTGAACTTAATGAATTAAACTTTAACGACTTTTAGTAGTGAATCTTGCAAAGATTTCCAGAAGCATTATAGATATACAACTATATAAAAGCAAGCATTTTAGTTAAGGGTGATTACACACCAATTAATGTGAGATGCTATATTTGTAGTAAAAAAGGCCATGCTGTAAAGAGTTGCTAGAAAATGGTGATTGGTTTTAAAGATCCAGAATCTATAACTGCTAACGTGTTTCAAAGAACCAAAACTACAATTTAAATCAAGCCAAAATAGAAAACACTGAAAGAAGAATCGAAGTTCAAAAGAAAAAAGAAGAAGTTCAACAAAGTTGTTATATAGAAAGACCCTCCTCCACTAAGTGTTAAATACTATACTTAAAATCAATATTTTGATCGCTTTCCTATAGTTGAAATAAACGAGAGACCTTTGACAGGAACTATCTAAGAAGGTGACTTCAGTTTCAGAAAAAAAATCTAAGAGTAGTAGGAATTGTTTTTAAAGCAAAAGAATGACCCAGGATTTATCAGTAAATTAGAAGATTTAAAATCCCCAATAAGAAGGCGAAGAAGTCTAAACTTAGATGAAAAAGTTCCAGCTTTGAATTTAAATTTGATTTAGAAAGGAAAAAGCAATGTAATTGATCAAGGTAAAAAAACAAAGTCATAAAATGTTCTAGAATTTAATAAAATATCTTAACAGCCGAAAGAAGAATAAATCCCAAAAAATTGGGCAGAAGCTTTAAAATAAGAAGAAAAAGTTAAATTTAAACTTCCTTCCAAATATGAAAATAACGTAGATACGTTTCTTTCATCTAGAGTTCATAACAGAAGAAGATGGAAAAAATTATTATCAATTACTGCTTAGCAAGCTTAAGATAAGCAGAACAATTAGGTAGTAGAAATATAAGATAATTTTGGCAATATTTGAAAGAGAAGCTCAGTTTGAAAGAGTGTTGTTAATTTTAAAGAAGATTAGGAAAATAAAGAAAATGATGGTGATATTGAGTCTTCATCTTCTGGGGAATTAAGTGGAGAAGAATATAAACTACATCAAAAATGGATGGAATAAAAGGGAGAAAGCAAATATGACGGAGAACTCAATAAGATACTCTTTGAAAGGAAAAAAAATTCTATATAAAATTAAGCATTACAATCACCTCAAAACACTTCTTAAAATAGTGATGACTCAATTGAAAGAAACATAAGAGAGATATATGGTTAGTATAATGAATCATCTAAGTATGAATTAAGCTAAATAAACTCTCCTGGAAAAACAAACTCAATTGAAATAAGTACAAACGATTCAAACTTTAAGGCTAAAAAATCCGATGTTTAATTCAAAATTTTTATTAAAAGAATGCTTATATCTTAATTATCCTTTTATTTAATTCCCTCATCAATATTCTAAGAATTGTAAGCTTAAATATCTAGATTAAGTTTCTAGTTAAGTCTTATTAGTTAAATAGGTAATTACTCTAATCAGAATTAGACAGATATCATGATAAACATAAATGAAATATGAAAAGCTTTAGATTTCATTTTATAGTAGTTTAATACTTTATCTTCTCTTAAGTTTAAAGTTCAAATATGCTATAGGTTAGATATCACTAGTATTATATATTTCTCTAAATAAAGTACCAGCTTAATTTACAAGTCTGGACTATAAAATATAAATAGTCTCGCTAAGTAGGAAACAATAGCTATTTAAATTTCCTTATATATCTAGCAAAAACAGGTTAGTTAATTATAAACTCGCAATCTTATAGAAAAGTACTAGGTATGGGATAGATTTGATTGAGGCAAGTACAACAGTTCATACCTAAAAGATATAAAAGATGATATAAAGTGATAGAAGCTGAAGCGAGTAGATAATAGAAATGTCAGGTGACTAAGAATAATTAGAAATAGCATTTTAATAAACTAATTACTAAATAATTTTGACAAATCGATAATAACTTCACATCACAATTAGCATTATTTTAGCTTGCTATTATATTTTAAATGGTGGAAAAATCTCAAAAAGAAGACTAAATAATGGAAAAATTATAGAAAGAAAGCGACGTTCTGAAAACTTAAGGCATTGTTATTAAAAAAATAGAAAGACAAGGAGGACCCGCACAATCCACTGTGCTTCCAGAATCTATGCGCAGTTCTGTAGGCTTGAACAATAAGCAGGAAAAGAATAAGTAAATTAATTTTTGATTAATTTTTTTAACTTACTCCATTATTATTTTCACATCAACTTAGTCACTTGAGATGTTTCTATCTATCTTTATGGATTTAAGAGTCTAGCCTATTGGAATAACTCCAACATTTGGAATAATTTCCATACTTAAGTTAATTTAAATTTAGAGTATTGCATTTTAGAAAATTAATGAAACTAACTAATAGCCATTAATCTTATTTTATTCTTCCCTATATTCCCTTATTTATTAAAAGCATAAACTAAGCGTATAGCTCAAGATCTAATTTGAAGATTACTATTTCCAATTGCTTAAGGAACTTTTCAATACTTTTGTTAGTATAGTATTATAGCTACATTAGCGATTATTAGTAACTATCTCATCAACAGATAAGAGATATTTATTTCATTTTAGGTATTTGGCTAAAAATTTCAAGTGATTGCAGAATGTGCCTCTTTTTGGTCTTATACATTTTCACTTTGAAATGAACAATCGAAGCGAAAGATTTATAAAGCATGTCACAAAGTCTATGTTAATTATAAGATTATCAAAGGGAAAATATTAAGGCTTAAGTATAGTAATGATTAATCTAGTTCATTAATGATTTAGAAATAAAGCTTAGCAATAATGACTCATTAGTAAACGCACAAATTTGACTGCATAAAAAAGGAAAAAGAACATGAAAGAAAAAATCTTTTTAGATTAGGTTTTTAAGAGACTAGGTAAAGTCTAAAATTTGATTAATAAAAGTTGTTGAATATTAAATAAAATATGCAAAGTATCATATTCTTGCTATTTAAGATATGAATTATAAGTTTGCTTAAAGTAGTTTAATTAGATTTAAAGCATTAGGAATAAAAATATTTGGACGATAATGTTAATAGCCTTATAGTAATTTACATTGCATGCATAAAGAGATTTAACTAAAAAGTATTGCAAAGTAAAGCTTTAGATGTATTTAAGACATATGGATTATTGAAGTTGATATGTAAAGTAATAAAGCAAACTCATACTTAAAATGTTTTTAATTTTTGATTATATCTTCAGTTTATTTTAAGCCTAAAATTAGACTTATAGAAGATAATAAAAACCATTAAAGTTATAGTAGTTAAATTAAAAGCATAATTAATATTAAGATGAAAAGCAGGTGAATAGCAGTGATAGATATTTCAATGTTTTCATTTATTTCTTTAATAATAGCAATTAACTCCTATTATACCTAAGGATATAATGAAGGAATTATCTTTAGAAAGAAATTTCTTTGATAGATATCACTGTCCAATCTTATTAGATCAATCTTCTTGACCTTATCGTTATTGATTGAAAATTCTTAAGAAGACAATTTTATAGGCTGACTTAACACTTTTTATCATAACTTTCCTTCGTTGCTTTTTGTAGCTGTTTATTGTTAGTTAGTTTGCTTTTTTGCAAAGATGAATTTTTATATAAGTGAATAATAATTTTAGAGCCTGAAGAGAAGTTCTTAGGTTTGCAGATGAAGTTATTTTATTATCTACTTATTAATATGAATTATACTAGGAGAATACAGAAATTATTAGATTAGTAAGCATATAGGAGAAGGATTGATTGGAGTGCTATACACATCTCTTTCTTTAACTATTTTATACTTTGGTATAAAACTTACCCTCTCGCTAAAAAGTCTGGATAATGAAATGATTTATTTAAAAGAGGCTAATATAAAAGTAAATTTACTACCTGTAGATGACAATTGTCAGTTTAATGTGTTTCTTGATTTTTATCTTAAGGTCTATTTATCAATTTCTGATCATTGCAGATAAGTATATTGATGGAAAATATCCTTTTGATTACAATTACGATTCAAACCTTCTAATCTATGGACTGTCAGAGGCACTGCCTTCTATAATTATATTCTTTATAATTTGAAACTAAAGAAGCAACTAAACCATATTATCAAGTACATTTCAATCGAATTTTTCGCGTAACTCAAGATCAGAAGACGCTGAGGATAAATCTAGAACAAAAACCAGCATGATGATTCCTAATCATATGTGTGATACTTTACTTTCCTAAGAAATACTGAGTTTTAATAACCTCCAGCCTAGAATTAATGCTTCCTTGATAAGAGAAACAGAACTTTGAAATTAATAGTTGAAGATTAATTTTAAACCCTTTTAGTCTTATTTATACTTAGTTCTAAGTATTTTTAACCTTACTAGAATTATTTTAAGAGGATCTAAAGATTATCCTGATTGACTTTCTTTTAAGGTAATTATAGTAAAAACGAATAGCTTATGATATATACTTAAGAGTTAATATTTCATTACTTTAATTTACAAACTTTACTCTTTATTATTAAGTTATCCATTTCTATCTATTGCATTAGCTTATTAGAGATAGATTATCGCTCTAAGTATATTATGAACTTAGTGATGCTATTAACTGTTATAATATAGAAGCAAAAGAGTTTAGTCTAGATAATTCTTCCTTATCTAAATTAGATTTTTGGTTTCAATTAATTTAGAAAAGAGAAAGAAAACAAGAAAAATAGGGTTAGAAGTCTATTTAGGGATATATACCTATATACTAATATAAAGACTATAAATTATATAGGAGTGATAGGGTTTATTATTGGATTAAGTGCAATAAAATATATAAAGTATTCTTAAATAAAAAGTACCTAACTATCAAAGTTTTCTTGCTACAGGTGCTGCAGAAACACCTTCAGTACTCATAAATTCATCTGAAAGTTCTTCCTAAGGTTCTTCATCTCCTCCAAAAACTTGAACGTAGTTTTTCTGAAATTAAATAATTACCTTCTCAGATGAATACTACAACTATTCCAGTTCCTTTAAATCGAAATCATGAATTGCTCTCGCAAGCAATTGCTATGTTATGTTTTTCTGATTTTGAATCTCCTTTAGGTATGTATCATTTTTACTGTTTATTTCTTTTCTTATATTATTAAGTTCAGAAGCTTAATTTTCAGCTAATTCTGATTCTTTTTTAATTAAGTTCTTACTATCTAAACTTTACTTCTGAATACCCTTTTGAGCTTATTCCTTTATTTCAAGAGTCTTCTTCACATTATCTTAGATTTTTCCTAATTCGGTCATTGATCTTATAGTTGTTCTATCTAGATTTTATTAGCAAAACTATAACTAAGTTTTAATAGTTTCTATAAAGTATCCTATTTCCTCTTGATCTAGCTATTTTAATTCTTAAGAAGAAAACTCCTAAGATTGTGATCTATTCTTATTTTTTACCTTCTCATCAAACTTAATTAATATTTCTAGGTTTTCAACAAGAATTTCTTCTATATATTAATAGCTTTTATTGGAAAAATCTTAGAGATGGTCTAGCTTTGCTCTTATTTGCTGATTGAGCTCCTTAATTTTGCTTTCTGGGTCTGCAATCAGCGAGTGTTTGAGTAAATCTGATCTTAGTTTTTCTTCATATAAGTTTCTGATTTTTAAGATTTCTTATCTTAGCAGTATCATTTCCTATGAAAAGCGAAAAGATAATTTAACCATTTATTAGAAGTGATGCTTCTTCATTTCATTGGAATGCTTTTAGATTTAGAAACTTAGCTAATAAGATAAGTCTTCTTTAAAGTCATTTAATTACTTTTTACAGTAGATAGCATACTCACCAATAGCAGGAGCTATATTTTTATTCTTCTCACTTATCTCATGGCTGGTTTAAGCTACGAACTCATCAATCTTTTTCGTAAGTTCTACTTTATACTATAAACACTCTTTGTTAATATGCTCCCACCTTTAATTCATGATTTCCATTTCTTAACTTAATTAATCATTTAGTTCCATAATCTTAGTTTCAAAGTTTTCAACTAGAACAATAATTTCTTCTTTTGACCAAACTTGAAGGTTTTTCATAGAAAGCTTATTTTCTAAATCCTACTGTTTGAAGTTATTTTCAGTTTAATAAATCAGCTAGAAGCCTTGCTTGTAGTCTGCTGCTCTGCTTTTGCTTTCTTCTTATATTCTCTATTATTATTTCTCATTCACTTCTAAAATATCTTTATTGTACTCTTCAACCTGCTTTTCATACTATTTCTACTAAGCTTCAATTTACTTGCTCTGCTGAAACATAACTTTTCCTAAGCCTTCAGCTTTCTTTAGAAGCGGTACGCTAGGAATTAATTCATTTATTGGGTCTAATTGTTTTTGTATTTTCTCAAGATGAGAAACAGACGTTTCAAGGTAGGAAACGTATTATAGGCTTGCATCCTGCTTATCATGAGTTTATGAGGATAAAGTTTTAGCAGCTTATTATTTTAATTGACTTTCTCTTTTAGCTTCTTTATTTTTTAAACTCATGTTTTTTAATGCAAATCAGGGCTTTATTTTTAATCCTTAAACTTAACTTTAACTGAAAATTTTATAACTTAAGAATTTCCTTTATACTCTATGCTTTCACTTAACTTTATCAATTAAATACGCCTATAATATAAATAGGATAAAATATAGTAGCTACATGTACTATCTAGTTTAGGTTTCATTTGATGAAATAGAGGATTAGTTTCTGTTGCTAAGATAATAGTGAATAGATAACTTAAGATTGAATATTATTATAGTTTATACCCTTATTTTCTTATATATACTATTTTCTTTTCCTGTCTAATTTATACTCCTCTCCTGCTCTATTACTTTCTTATTCTTTATATCTACTTCCTTGCATTATATATTTAATCCTTTAAAATGTGGTTAATGATATTTTACAGGTAGGCTAAATATAAAAGATTAAAGGAGAGTTAATTTATAGATTAGGAAAGTAGGATGATGGAGCTGCTAGTTGAGTTTATAAGCTGCATGCTTATACAAATAGAGCTACAAAAGAGATTTTAATGCTTCCCATATATCCCTTTATCTCTATAGATTATCTAATACTCCTTCTATTAGTAGCATTTCCCTCTTAGATACTAATCACTTACATTCTAATTAAAATAATAGTTTAAAATTAAAAAAAAAGAGGGTATAAATAATAAGCAAAGAGTCTAGCTAGTGACAATAGAAAATATAACTTAGACATATTTCATAAACTGCACTCTATTATATCCACTTTATCCTTAATATAGGACTCAAGAGATATTATATCTTTAACCATCTAATATTTCTCTCAGTTTTGTATATTCAGTGCTGCTGTAAGGAATATTGTATAAAGTTACTAGATTTCTAAAAGTAGGATTATATGTCTTTTGAAAGTAATATGTTTAACTAACTAATGAGTCTAAGCTTAAATATATAATATAAACTTAAATTTAGATGAAATGATTGTTTAGTATAATAGATAAGCTTATAGAAATGGGTTGAATATAAAGTTAGAACAATATTAATATCTTTATTTTACTTTGATCAGTATGATTTATAGTAAGACATAGCATAGACTAATTTTATTATTAAAGCACAGTGAAGCGAACAGTTTAAGGATGAATATATAAATTATTGGTGATAGACTTAAAGGATTAGTAATGCTGAATTATTGCTTACCTTCTGCAATTTAATTATAGAGACTATTATAATTCCTTAACTTATCTAATTGATCCTTTCTTAGAATCTTTACTATATTCTAATAGTCACTTTTTAACTTTTATCTCCATAGAGAAATTACAAAACTAGCAGATTCTAAAGGAAAATTAGTTTTTAGTATTTTATTTTGTATTGAGAGATTAAAACTAACTAAACGGTTAATTTATACTTTGGTAGTAGTAGAGACAATTGATAGAATGCTAATTTTCATAAATATTATGAGAATATATCCAATTGATATAATTTAAGTAGTGATTAGAATATTTATTAATATATCAAAAGTTAGTCAAATTGCTCTCTTTTTGCTTATTTTCATTCATTCTGAGGTTCTTAGCTTTAATCAGCTTCTTCATTCTTCTCTCCTTATTTTATACTTAGTTATTCTATTTAACTTACCATCTTCATTTCTTACTAGCATTTTACCAACTCTTCATGCAAATTTTCCATTTAATTAAGCATTGTCTTGAATTTTTTGATTAGTAGTTTCTTTTTAACTATTAAAATCCAAAGAGAAAAAAAGCTTATTTTTGGTTAAAGTAACTCATATAGAATGATGACTTCTGCCATTATGATAATGCATATGAAATCAGCTATTACTTATAATTCTGTTTCCTGTCCTTATAAACTCTCTATTCCAAAACCAACTATAACTAAACCTAAAACAGTTCCTTTTGTACCTGCTTAAACAGATATCATCTTCCTTACTTTTTGCTACTCCAGACTCTGATAAAGAATCCTGCGTTTAAAGTGAATGCTTAAAGCCATATAAAAAGTGCAAATAAGCATAAGCCACAGACTTCTAATATAGTTATTATCCATAAGGATACAATTAACAGTAATCATTGTAAGCTTTTCTAAATAAATAGCTAAAGACTCTTTCATAAAATTCCCCAAATCCCTTAGTTGTCTATAAGCAATATAAATAGGGATTATGTTTCATATAATTAAGAGTGGCAAATAGAGTTTTAGCAAATCTTCATATCAATCGTTTTCATAGCAGAGTTGATCCTCAAAAGCAATTCCATAACTCCTCTTATTAACCTTGATGCAAGTTATTAACATCAAAATTCTTTTGATCTAGTTGGTAGTAGTAATTAGAATCAAGTAGTTACTTAAGTGAAATAGCTTTAGAAAATAGGTTAATGTTATAAGAGTCAATATTACAGACGAGCTTATTATTAAGAAAAGATGCGTTTTATCTTAAGAATTGCTGAACTCTAAAGCAAATACTCTTAGAGGATCTGAAAAAATATCTATTATAAAGAAAACATATTGAGCATCTTTATGTCAAAAAGGGTTAGTAACTGTGGCTAAGCTTATGAACTAGAAAAAATTGACTATTAAAGTAGCATCATATTTATGATGTAATATATAAAGCAATACGCTGCAAACTAGTATACATAGATATATCGCTATTTTTTAGCTCAAAGATGGTATTCTCTAGCAAGATGAATAATTCAACTGAAAGTAATTTTTTTAGCAAATAGAGCATAAAATTCCATGATACCCCTCTTTGCACTGTTATTAATTTTAATAACTTCCCCTAAAATTAATACTTACAGACAGGCGTTTAAATTATAGCATTTGTAGATTTAATCAAAATCTATTTAGTAAAAGCCTTTTTAACTGAAAATTTAATCACCTCCTAAGCAAATTGCACTTTCAAAGCATGCTTCGCATTTATTTTAGTTTAACCTATAAGAATTTTTAGGACATTAATAGCAACTTAAATCCTGTTACTATATTTCCCCTCCATTACATTCTCTGAAAAATATATCTACTTTCAGTTAGTTTTTGGTTGAATTAGATAGTATTGTAAAAGAATTTAAGGAGTTAGGTCTGTTTAATATTTTTAGTTGATTGAAAAGAAAAACCCCCTTTTATGCAGTAACGATAGTACTTCCTCTAATCACTGAAGTAAAGTTTTAATCTATTATCTAAGCAAACGAACAATTGTCCACAACGATCATCTGCCCTAATTCATCAAATATTCCTATTTTTATTTCTTAAACTTCAGATCCACTTGCTTGGTTGTTAATGGAAATGCTTTTTATACCTTCCTCAAATATTAAATCTCCTACTTATATTATTTTTATTTCATAAGGTTCACTTGCCAATTCTAAACCATATGAAGCAGAATTATTTCCAAAAATTGAATTTATTATATAAGGCTAGAGATCTACATAGAAAATAGCTGCACCTGAAAGTGCCTAGTTATTAAAAAAATAGGTTTCATTTATAAATAAAGTTTAATATTTGGTACTCTAAATAAATAAAGCTCCTCCTTATACTGCTGTGTTATTTATAAATTAGCTATTTTTCATACTCAAAGACATATTTTCAATGAAAACAGTGCCTTAATTGGCTTTGCTATCAGTAAACTAGCAATCTACTATATCAATTTTATCAGCTTTACTAAGTAATAGTCTTTGCTTATTTAATTGCTTCTGCTATTAAATAGCTTAAATTGAGGATCCTTTTATACCCGACAAACTCAAAAAATTAGATTAATAAATGCTGGCTATGCATTCATTTAGTAAAATACCCTGCATCATTTAATTTCCTTTAAAAGTCACTTATGTAACTTCTGATTTGCTTTAACTGCAAGAAATTCCAATTCCATAAGCATATAAGTTAGATTCTTTAATCTTTAGATAAGATTCTTTATTTATCACTATAACTCCATTTTCAGACCTTTATCCTGGAATTTAACTAAACTAAGTTCTATCTATTAATAAGGAAGAATTTAAATTAGACACTATAAAAGATCCTTAGCCGTTATCAAAAGAGCTGTCTACTATAGTAACGTTACTTCCTATTATCGAGTTAATAAAACTGGCACTATATTAGCTAGACTAATTTTTAAATTGACTACTTTTCACATCCAGATTAGACCTAAAAAGTTAAATTCCACTTTCTCCATTTTCAGCTATATTTTCAAAGATAAAGGAATCATTTATGATTACTTATGAATAGCTAGCGTAAAACAGAGAATCTCTTACTATGTTCCTCTTTATTTAAGTAGATTTGATAACCATTGTTGAGTACAGAAGTTCAAAAACTAGAGTATTTGCTCTATTTTTCTATACAATAGCATTATAAATTTCAATACCTGAGTTTTATTAAGCAGTAATGAAAGAAACTGAATCTGCACTGTTTTCTGATATTTCAGTGAAGTTAAATGTCACTTTACTGTTCAAAACTATAAATATCAAGTTTTCATCAACCACATTTTACCATATTTTACTTCCTTAGTCTCTGAAAACGCAAAAAGTACATTAAAAGATTTTTGCTAAGTTTCAGAAGAATAAATTTTATACACTTTCTATATAATTGATGACATGAATTTGGTTAGATTTTATTAAAGAGCCTCCACTATTGGAAATAAACTAATTCAGTTTAAGAAAAGTAAAGGAATTCTATGATGGTGTTATGTATATTAGTGAATTTAGTTACCCTTCAAGTTAGTTTTCAAGAAATAGGTTTTCTATTAAGGTAAAATTTCCTGAGTCTTAGTTTAGAGAAAGGATTTCTGGATAATAGACTTACCATTGTTATGTTCGAATACATTACCAAATAATTGACTATTAGCCTAAAGTTTCACTTAATTAGATATAAATAAACTAAATCCTAAATTGAACTTAAAAGTAGAGTTCTTAATTTATATCAGTATCTTGTTACTTTAATCTAGCATAACTAGAGCTTTCTACATTACATTACTAATAAGATTAACATCTTAGAATATTACTTCTAATGTTTAATCTTAAATAGAGCTTTCGAAGAACTAAAAGCCTTTATTTCGCTTTACAAGACTTTGTGAAATTAGTAAATTTTTTACTCAGCTATTGATAAAGCTTCTAGGAGTTTCATTATCCAAAAATGAGCAGTTGATTATTTTTACAAAGTTAATATATTTGTAATAATATTGCTTCAGCAGAATAAATTATCCTTATATATTAGTATTTCTTATAAACATTCCGTTACTTATCTTTATGCTCTACTTAGTTATTATGTTTATCAGGCTTTCAGCTAGAAATCCTCCATTTTATACTGTTATTTCTTAAAGTTCTGGTGAAAATAAAACTTTGTTATCACTTAACTAAATATCGCTTAAGTCTACTAAAATGGAATCTTAGATTTTAATAATTCCAGCTTGATCACATTCAATATTCTGTAAGATTATATCTCTAATGCTAATTTACAAGTTACCTACTATTTTTACCACTTCGTAATAGCATTTTGATTGCATAATCATAGGAGATTTAATATCTTATCCTTCATATTGAAATATAAAGTTGAGTAGTTGTATATCATTCATAATGTATATGCTTGGAATTATTTAGGATATTAATCCAATCTCAACCTTCTAGCTTAAGCTTGCTATATAAATATCTCTCATATCAATCTGTCTATATTAGAAGAATCATATAAGAGGAGTCCTTTAGAAGTTAGTTTAAGTGACATTAATATTCTATAAATATATGAAGCTCTAAATGACTATTTTATCTCCTTAACTAAAATAGTCTCCTGATCTATCTTGATTTCCTTCAATATGAACAACTCCTGAATTATATCCAAATATACAGTTAAAGGAATTAAAATTAGTAATGTTAATGTTTCCAGTTTAGCCTTTAATCTATATAAGCGATTTGTCGAAAAGTAGGTTATTTTTAAAGGTAGCATTGTAGACAAATACATTAGTTAAGGTTAGCTCCTAATATTTTATATATTAGTCTGATATTTAAATATAAATAAGGCTAGAAGGTATATGAGACTTCTCTATTATTATATTCTAGATCAACGCAAAAGAACAGTTTATTAGGTTCATCAAAGGATGTAAGTTCTTTATGTCTTCAAAGGGATGGTAAATGCCCTAAAAGTATAAATTGCTGACTGAAATCTATGCAGTGTCCTTAGTGTTCAAATAAGAAATTTAACCTTCTGCACAGTTTTATAAAGTTTAGGTAATATAAGGATTGCCTTTATTAATGTTCATGATGTAGCCCATAGAATGAGTAAAAGAAGATTTGATTTTGCTATAAGCATATTTAAGGCTTTAAGTATTATAAAGATATTCCTCTTCAACTTACTTTTTCAACATTGAAACTGAAGATATCAAAGCTTCTATTACTTCTACATCAGAGAAACTAACATTATGTAAAAATAAGTCAGAGTCGAGTGACTGCAATAAGCTTTTAGGTCTATATCTAAACTACATAAACAAAATGTTAGTAATAACTGCTGAACTTTAATTGAACTATAAGAAGTTTTGCAGCACCTAAAAGCAGTATTTTTTAGGTTTTC
Organism: Loxodes magnus; assembly: GCA_946699065.1. Classification (NCBI taxonomy): domain Eukaryota; phylum Ciliophora; class Karyorelictea; order Loxodida; family Loxodidae; genus Loxodes; species Loxodes magnus. Next base: position 67,814 of record CAMPDV010000051.1, on the reverse strand, counting down.
ATATATAACAAAACTCTTAAGTAAAGCTAGTTTTTTCTACCTTTTATCCCTCTATTAAGTCATAGCAGCTATTATTTTCATCACAGCTAATTGGAGGACAGTATCTACAGTTCTCTTTTATACAGTTTTCTTACAAAGCTTATTCTCCAGAGAAGGTTATATTGGTAATATACAGTGAGCTGTTATAAAATTGTATGTTTACATTTATATTTTTGCAAAAAACTTTTGCAATTCCAGGGAAATAGGGTTGGATATAAATAGCAGGAGCAGATATAATATAAGTGTCTTGGTAAAGCATTTATTACGATACACTCTTATTTTCCATTAGAATTACTTCACTCAGCAGTATAAACTTTAATACTTATGTACTACTAGAATAAGCTTTAAATGCATCTAATAGATTATCAAAAGGCTTCAAGTAACTTCCGTTTTTGATATCGCTTGTGTAAGATGATTTAATATACACATTGATAGTGGAAGACAACAAAATGAGAGCTTTAAAAGTAAGGATTTTGACTATCAAGCTATTCATTATATATTTCTTAGTTTCACCTATTTAAGTAAACGAAAGATACTTTAGATACAGATTAATTATGTTTAAGATACTTTAATTAAGTATCACTGTCAATCATACATATTTCTTGATTCTACTTGAACTTTTAAAAGCAAAATAACTAGCAACTAAAATATTATTTTTTATACTGATACTAAGTATCACCATTTCATTAGTCTATGCTAAAAAATTTCAAATGATTCTAGATTATTTAGTATATCTTCACTCTTTAGGATATCTATATTAAGATTCAGATATGCTATTTAAGAAACTTATGCTTAATTAACTTTTAATTAATAAGATACTAAGGAAAGCTATTGCTAAGGCATTTTCATTTTAGTTAAAAATATTTAGCTTAGCTAATATTTTATCTTCCATAACAAGAAGGAAAGTTTTAAACATGGAAATATTTAATTAAGATAAGCAGAATTTATCTCTAGAACTTTAATAAATGAGATACTTAATAAAAGCTTTATAAAACGAGTATATAAATGTACCTTATTATTATATTCTATAACTATGCTTATTTAATTAGAGAGAATAGGAAAAACTATGCAAATGTATTCCTTACATCTAATAAATAAAATTAGCTATTTTACTCTGCTTTGATTCTCTAGGGGAACCAAATACTTGATTGACTCTTTTTAAATTGGCAAATTTAAAATAACTCTAGTATTGCTTAAAGATAGAAAGATTATTAGCATAGCTTGCTTACTTAATTCTGAATAATCCATATTAATTTCGTAAAGCTTAAAGTAAGTTTAAAGTCTCATTATTAACTATTTTAGTTCTGCTTTATGATATTTATACTCTCTGTAAAGTGTATGCTGAGAATGAAGAGATAGTTTAAAGAATAAACTAGATTTTATTTTATATCCTTAGTCAAGATAAAATCCTAGATAAAGTTGACTATTTATTATATAAAAGCTAAGTAGTCCATTAAAAGTGCTTATATAACAGACTTCAAACTCATCCTAGTAAAGAGAATTATTCAGTCTTAGCAATCTAATAAAGGAGCATATATGCTAACTAAATAGCTAGTTAGTAAAGAAATAAAGGTAAATGCTTATAATTCCTACACTAACAAAAATTAGCAAAAAGTAATTAAGCATAATAAAATAAATTAAAAAGGATTATTATTTAAAGCAATCCTAAGTAATTAGTATTAAATATAGCTAGCATATTTAAAAGTTAAAGAATATAAGCTTAATATATAAAAGCTTAATAAAGTGATATTAATAAATTAAATTAAAAATTCATAAGATAACAAAACTGTCAAATCCTTATTTTAAGCAAGTTTAGAAATTTTAAAAAATCTAAGAGATTAGTAATTTTAAAAATAAGCTATTAAAAAGCAACATTTTATAGAAGGCTAAAATTGGATAGAAAAATATAATCTAAAAAATAAATAAATAAATTTCAAATGAAGAAAAGGCTTTCAAGCCTTTATAAATTTATAGGATTTAAAATAAAGAAGAAAATTAAAATTTTTAACTGAAGCATATTATTCGGAAATCGCCATGGATGATTAGATGTATTAAAAAAAATGCAATCTTTATAATATGTTTATTAATCTAAGAAATGACAAAGATTATTGTAGCTTAGCTTTATTTAAACTGGGATAGTTATTTGTCCATTTATTAAAAAGTGAAATATAAGCTTTAACAATGTAATTTGTATATAGAGTTTTATTATATTGAATAAGATGAAAAGGTAAAAATATATATTATTAAGGAAGGGAGATAAAAGGTCTTGAAAAAGAAGGATTCATAAGAGAGTAAACTAAAGGTAAATCCTAAATATTTTGCAATGAAAAAAGAGAAAGTATTAGATAAAGTAAGCTTGAAATACCTCAAATGATATTCTTAAATTTAATAAAATTGAAAGCAAAAATTTGATATATAAATTGACTAAACTCAATATTGAAAGAATCTTAGAATGTAATCGTTTAAGATCTTTTTATTTGTATAAATTAAAGAAATCACAAAGAATGTTTTCTTCCAGGTTTTTTTCCTGGTTTAGTAACTTTTCTTTTTTTGTCCATTTAGTAAAGTTTGGTGAAAAACGCATCAAGAGTTTTTTGCAAGTTTCATATATCTTTAATAGATACTTCATGAAACGTAGCTCCTTTTGTTATTGCGAAATCATGGACTAATTAATAAGGAACTTATCTCTTTTCTTCATTTACATTTACTACATCCAACTTGTTCCCTAATATTTAGATATGCTTTATTTTACGGAAGTTAGCAACTTATAACCTATGCATTCATTCGTTTAAAGACATATAGGTTTCTGATTCTGTAATATCATACACTAGAATAAATCCGTGTGCTTCTTGTACATGCTTACTCCTTCTTATTTCCTCGAATGTTAAATTATTAAAGTCAATAACTTCCAGTTATAAGTAATAAGTTTAACCCCAAATTTCAATTTTACTATACTTTGTATCTGAATTCTCCCTATTTCTTTTATATCCAAAGCTTCAAGTAGGATTTGACAAGGATACAATAGTATTCCACAATTAAGATTTTCCAACTTTTTAATCTCCAAGAATAACAACTACAATAAAAATTTACTCTTCTTTTCGCTTTATTCTGTAGGGTGAGGCTATTTACTCTTATTTTTTTTTTCAGGACAGATAGATGAACCCATTTATTAAATAATATACAATCATATATACAATAATCAATTTTATTATTAGACCTTATATCCAAATATTTAATCTCTCAAGTTAAAAACACTAATTACCTTAATTTACTAAGCATCTTCCTTTCTTTTATCTACCTTTTTGTTAATAGTACCATTAAAATAAGTTTAATACTCTTGACAGAAGTATATGATTTCTTTATTATTTCCACTAATTTATAATGATATTATAATAGTAATGCAGAAGCTTGTAGTTTTAATTAGAGACACTATCTTTAATAATTTAATCTGAGTAGATTCAAATAATGTTGATATAAGGAAATTTTAATAATTTTTAATTATAAAAGGATTCTATCTGATGCTTTGCTTCATTTCTAAATCTAATTACCAAGCCATTTGGTTAGTCTTTTCCTTTCATTTTCTATATGGCTACAAATATTTATGCTTATAGTAATCAGAATGAAAATATATGACTGAGTTACTTTACTAGGGACATCCCTAGTTTACTATAACCCAATATTTAAAAATTATTAGTTTAATAGTAATAGTTTTAAGATATACTTAAAGAAAGATAATTTGAGTTAAATTAAATTCCAAACTAAGATATATTAATTAATTACCAGTACTAGTATAAATATCTATTTCTTAGAAGATTGCCCTAAATAAAGCTAAACATTTTAGTTTAATTAGATTTATTTTTATCTTATTATTTTAATATACCTTCTAGCTATTCATAGTACAGTTATTTTGTGAGCTAGCAAGTAAGCTTATTTAATTTATAAAAGTCTATTATTATATATCTATTTTTATATTATTCTAGTCTATCAATCTTTGCTTAGTTAGCTAGTAGAGTTTATTGGAGTTATTAAATTTATAGATCTATGTAATATATATTTACGAAAAACAGAGTAATTTAATATTTTTATGGAAGTCTTTCAATTAATTAAGTTTCTTTGCTATAGTTATAATGTCACACAAAATCTTCTTCCTGATCTTTTTCTTATTTATAAAAATACTCTTCCAACCATTATGGGATAGCTTTTATATTTTCAGATATAATATTTTCAAATATATCTTTTATTTGTTATGAACTTAAATCAGTATTTCCACTTAATTTTTGCGTAAAAGCTGGAAAATTTTTTTAACATAAATTTGAAAATTCTAGTTCTACTTTGCTAAACTAATATGGATTATTTTCTTAGTTTTAATGCTACGGTGAGTTATAAATAACCTACTATTTATGCCTTACTATGCTAGAATTATAGTCAATAGCTTCAGTTTTCTAAATTGGCTCCTCTTTCTTCTGTTCCTCGATATTTTCATTTTAGTTTTTATTTTAACTATGAGCATAATTTTTCATCTTGAAACTCTTTCTTTTTCACTTATTCTAGTCAGAATTTTTATTACCTGGAATGAATACTTTTTTAATGATGATATCATAGATTTGCTTAATAGTTTTTTTAGAAATGCAGCATTTTTCAAATGATATATAATTCTCTTCGCTTTGCTATTTAAATTCATTTTGAACTATTTCATAACACTCTTAAGGGCAAATTTTATTAATATCTTTAATCTTTTTTTTCGTATTCTCTAGTAAATGGCAATATCGTCCTATATGAACAATCGAATCTTCACTGTGCAACTTAAAATCATATCCACAATTTTAGGCATAAATAAATTTTTTTTTCCAGTTTTTATAAGTGTTGAAAGAAACTAATCCTTCACAAGCACTTATATAATTAGAAATTTTCTAGTATTTTTCCTCAACTTATTCTAGAATGTTAGTTATTTATCTCACTTTATTGGCCTTACTTCCTTATTTATTAGATACAGTAGTAGAAGTAGAATGGTCTATTTTTGGCTTTTTCGTAATTTGCAAATCTTCGAGTGAATGGTTTAGTTCTTTCATCTTACGCTTAAGATTGTTAGTCATATTAGTAATATATTTATTTTAAATTATCTTTTCTTTCCATTTATATCTTATTATCTCAAAATTATAATCATTTGCTTTAGAAAAATCTTAAATATAAGGGTTTTATTCTCAAGCTGTCAATGTAATTAGTCTAAATTACTTATCTCTAGTTTATTATATCTTTTATTTCAATCAAATTCAAATAGGCATACTAATAGCATTATTTCATTGCTTTGTCCTTTATTATATGCTTAATAAGTTTAGATATATAAGAGAATAAGTATGAATAGTGCTTTTATAATATAGCTACTTATATAATATTTCGTATACCATCATTAATAATGTTCATATCTATTATCACTTATTTCTATTTCTCATTCTATCCAAATTAATTTACTTTATCCTACCTTTGCTTTTTAAAACTTAGAGCTATTAGCTAACTCCTAGCTTATATAAGTTAGAAACTTAATTTTCTAGCTAATTTTAGATTTTAAACTTATGATTTTTCAATAATTCTAACATAAATTTCTAGTTTTCCTTTATCTTAAAGTCACACTTTATATTAAAAGTGTTAAATATAACTAAATTTAAGGGAGTAGTTGAATATAGAAACTAAAGGAATAGGATAGATTAGAGTTATTGGATTAATTAACTAATAGCAGATCTTCTAGCAAGCTCTGCTAATTCCCTTATAATGCAGCTAAATCTGAGCACTCAAATACATTAAATATAATACTTAGCCAATTAATAGATAAGGATATATATGGTAGAATAGTAATATTGAATAAGTGATAATTAAAATCAATTCAATAATGGTTTTATTGACTGACTTGGGATTATTAAAGCTGTTTTTATGAATAAGAAGAGCAAAAGATAAATTTATAAATGCAAAGGTATTATTGAATGAGTAAACTAAGCTATGATTTAAGGAGGCTATTTAATTATATCTTAAGCATATAGTTTATTTACTTCTATCCTAAAATAATATGCTTGTCTTTAATAGTCAGGAAACTTATTATGAGAAAGTAGAAATAATTATACATAAATATAATGTTAAGTGTAAGCTAAATAAACGTATATCTATAGTAATAATAGATTAATTTTTCTTTCTTTAAGAAAACATTTAAGTATTAAAAATTGCAGCTTGGAAGCATTCTTAAAATATTATCTATCATTAAGTTCCAGAAGGTAGACTAATATAATATATCCTTAGTTAAAAGATTGAAACGAAGAATTATGTATTTTCAAATAGGATGCTAAATGTGTTTAAGTAAAAGTAGGAATAAGGCATTTAATACTATAAGGGCTTATTAATAAAGCATATATTTTCATAGGAGATTAGCTTTATTTTCTTAATGTGAAATAGTTTAAGTCTATCTAATGAAGCGATAGTGACGTTTTAAGGGAGAGTTAGAAAAAAGTATGAGATAGAAATAGTCATTTATATAATTGGAGTTTAAATTTATTCCAAAAGTAAGAAAAAAAAGTGTTTAATTAATTTGGTCAGTTTTGATAAACAATTTTTTTCAAATATCGCAAAATTTTATTGAACAACATCATAAATGCAAACTAAGAACATTGCATAGCTAGATGATTTCGTTGTTATAAAAAGATTAGGCAAAGGTACTAATGCGACAGTCAAACTAGTTCAAGATGAGAAGGGTTAATATTATGCTGCTAAAGTGATAAAATGAAATAAAATAAGTACCTACAACTTTAAAGAAATGATAATGAAGGAATATATAACAATGTTGCAATTGTAACATCCTAATATTGTTAAGGTTTATAAGATAAGGGAAAAAGGAGATTATATAAAGAACTAAACGGATAGAAAGGTAGTAATGTATATTATTATGGAATATTGTAGAGGTGGAATGGTTTTTGATTATTTATATAATACTGGCGGTTTCACTGACGAAATCTGTAGATTTTATTTTAAACAACTGGCTTATGCTATTTCGACTATGCATTAAGCTGGTTATGCTCATAGAGATATAAAACCAGAAAACTTGCTTTTTGATGAAGATTTTAATTTAAAAATAACAGATTTTGGATATTCTATTATACTAGGAGGATTAGATGGTTCTGGATGGCTAAAGACTTATTGCGGAACTTTCTAATACATGGCTCCTGAAATTATAGAGCATTATTAGTATCGAGGTGATGAAGTTGATAAGTTTTCAGCTGGAGTTTTGCTTTTCGTTCTTAAATCTTAAAATCCCCCATGAAGAAAAGCAGATTTAAATGATCCATGATTCAATGCTTTTGTATTTGATAATAACGAGTTCTGGAAGCAGCATATTAGAAGAAAAGGAGTAGGGTTCTATGACGAGGATTTTATCTGTCTAATTAATGCCATGCTAACTTATTAACCTGAACTAAGACCTAGTTGGGAAGTTATCTTAAGTAGTAAGTGACTTAACGGTCCGACCTTTTAACAAGAAGAAGTAAAAGAGGAGCTTTTTAAAAGAAAATCAAGAGTTGAATCTTGTATCAAAGTACCTAAACTTGTTACAGGCTAAATAATGACTAAAAGCTAAATCAAAGTGAGAGATTACACAAGAGGTACTATGAAGCAAGTTTCAATTGAGTTTTCTGAAGACCCTGATCTAAATACGATAGATTTGGAGAAAATAGAAGAGTAGTAATGAATGCCATCTAAAAAGATAGAAGTTTATATCGAAGATTATTATAAAAACACACAATTTTTAACCAAAACAACGCCTGAAAAAATGATAGAAATATTTGAAAAAGTATTTAGTCAACGAGGTTTCAATGAATATAAATGCTCTAGTAGTAAATATCAACTTGAAGTTAAAATTAAACCAGAAGATAAAAGCTTTAAAAAATAGGAAGAGGAAAGCAGTACAGGTTTGATGCAAAATAGTTTATTTAACTATGTTTCTATTTTGATCACAGTTTATTTGTACTCAGATGCCTATTTAATAGACTTTTAATGTCTTGAAGGAAGTTTTTTAGATTTTTTGCAAGTATTCCAAGAAATTGTTAACTACGAAGAAATAAAAGATCATGACTTAAGCCAAATTTTCGAAGAACTGTGATTTTCCAAACAAAGAATAATTTTCAACATTATATATTTTAATTATCTATTTCATATAACTAATTAAAATAGCATCAATTCCATCCTTTATTCAAACCCTTTTTAATACACAATATCTCTTTTTTTGCCTTATATTTTTAAAAATTATACTAAGAATCCAAAATAAAAATATAGGAATGTCTTTAAATAGACTCGTTTCATTACAGTCAATATTTCCTACTGATTTCTTTAAAAAGCGAAAAGTAAAAAGTTTATTTTTTTATTTCTTTTGCTTCTGAATTTTTTAGTTTATAATTCAAAGCAATTTCATTCACTTTAAAAGTTAATAATTATATTAGTATCTACATTTAATTTAAGAATTGAGAAATGGATAGGAGTCTGGAAATAATTACCACTAAGCAGTAAGTAATAATAAATTAATTAATATAAGGCTATACTAGTTTAAGATACATACTACATATAACTCTTCATCAAATACAAGCACTATTTTATTATAACTGAGGTTTGCTAAGTCTAAGCTTAAATTAAGTTCCACAGTATCTAAAATTCCTTGAATTATAGATGTTTTATTAATTAAATTAGCAGTAACTTATTCTTATTATGATTTTTATTAGTTTTATAAAGAGTTTCATAATAATCAGGTAAAAAATAGTTAATTTAAGAGCCAAATTTGCATAGAGTAAATATAAAGAATATACTATAATACTATAAATCTTCATTCCTAATTAAGCTTATTATTTTCTATATTTACTAATGCTACATCATTTGCTGTATTTTAATTTTAAAAGACATAAGTATCTCTATTATAATTAGGTATTATTTCAGGTTTTAGTCCCTTTTGTAGTTATGAGAGAATATTGTATTTTCTTTAAATGATAAAAATGTTATGGATTCTTATAAAAATTTAGCTTTAGCATATATTTAAAAAACTTCTAAAAGTATTTTTTAGAATGATAGCCAAATTCACACAGTTAGACTTTTCAACTAATTTGCTTCAATTTTAGTTATTTTTCTATTATTTTACAGTCTTAGAACTAATATCGTTTAGTGTTTATGACTAATTAAAATAAAAAAGGAGCAAGTTAATGATTATAAAGCATTCTATATGTGCTAATTATTTATTATTCCTTATTATCTAATATAGCGTTATTTCTTTTTAATTACCTGCTAAGTTAAAGCTATTTATTATTACCCAAATTCATATAGATTTTTTAATCCTCAAATTAAAAATTTTGAAGATAACTGTCACTTAAAACTTAAATATGCTTCCATTTAACTAGAAGAAGTTAAGTAAGTTTAGATCAGGATAGAATTTAAAGGAATATTTAGCCTTAGAAATGTAGAATTAGTATTTAAAAATTCCCTTGTAATCATATCTTCTTCCTAATATTCGAGACATAATTAAGACATTCTTTTAAAGAGAAAAGCTAAAAATTGAAGCTAAATAATAATTTGAGTTTCCAAAGTTTCCATAGTTAGTGTAGTTTACTATCTGGTATAATAAATCTGATATATTTCAGAGATAAAGTTATTAGAAGATATATATGGATATCAAAATGGAATTTTCGAAAGAGACAAAAGAAAATTTCTTTTGTAGAATGCTTTATTTAAGGAAATTAGCCAAACTATAAGCAAAGATGCCAATACACAATATCTATGGCAAACTTCCGCTAATGATGAGTAAATATGAAATATATGCAAACCTTTGCTATTAGTATAACTACAGTATTATATAAAGGAATAGTAATACTAGATATAGCTTTTATCATAGAAGCAGAAAAATACTTAAAGCTCCAATAGAGGGACTTAATAAAATTGAAGAAAGAGAGTCTTTTGTTCTGTAGTTGAGATAGAGTCTCATAACCATTTCTGGAGCTTATTCCTAGAATTAAGAAAATTTTAGCTTGCTATATGGAAAAAAATTAATTTACTCAGTTAGAATGAATAATAAGAGATGTAGGCATCGAATGATTTAAGACTAGTAAAATATTTTTATAACTGGAGGTGCTGATTTTACATAAAGCAAATCAAAGTACATTGGTTAAGTTGAAGTATAAAACTTAAAATCTAGATAATTTACTATCATTTAAAATGAGATACCATAGCCTGTCGTCTTTCATGCAAGTACTTAATAACAGAATTAAATATAAATGATAGGGGGAAGTTTTAGAACCTAATAATAAAATATTATACAAACATTAGACTAGTTTAAGATGTAATGATCCAAAGCTAAATTCTTTCAAATATTTTGTCCTACAAATGCAGTAGCCATTAATGCACTTGGAGACACAATAATCTTCAGTAGTCACTTATAATGCTAAAATACTTTCATTTTATCAAAGAACTAATTAATTTAGCATGGTGGGAAATTTTTAGAGCAAGAATAAATATATTGATTCAATCCTATGCTTTACAAAGAAGTTATTTATATGTATGGAGCATTCCAGAATATCCTTAGATATGATATAAAGAGAAGTTTTTGGGAATACGTTTGAAAGATAAATTTACGATTAAATTTTAAGATAAGACTTTGTCTCTTATCATAATATCTAACTTCATGGTCTGATTTTTCATAAAAGAAGTGAAGGATAAAAATAGGTGCAAATAATCTTTCAATTATATATCTAAATAAAGATGCATTTGTCTTTACTAGAATATGTTTTTACATAATGAGCACTTTAATACTTTTGCATATGAAATCTTTCAAACTTTGCAAATTGAATGAATAAATCTAGTAATTAATTAATTAATACAATTTTCATCTGATTTCTCCAGCTGCTAGTTTTTTTGCTATATGTATGCAGTGTATGTATTTATATATGATCTATCTGTAGCTTATCTCCAAATCATTTATTTTTTGCTTAATACTTTGAGATACATTCCCAGTTCAGCAGTTTACTAGACTATTGCTGTATTTAATTAAATCCTAAGTTTTTTAAATAGCGTTTGACATTTAAACTTGAGTTAGTTGCTTATTGTAATATACATTCTTTAATTCGTAACTTTTAAAATCATAGTTATCTCTCCTAATCACCTTTTTTAAAGTACCAAAAAGTCAGTTTCATAACTCATCTGTATGTGTAGATTTGAAATTTTTAATCTGCTAAACTTTTTCCTTTATCTGATTTAAATTTCTTATACCTTTGATTTATTTTGGAATTGACTGTATTTAAGATTTACCTTTTGAGAAATAGGTTTTTCTCTATTTTTGGTAACATAAATGATGTTCTTTATTTAAAAGAAGTTAATAATTAGGATGCAGTTTAGCTCAAAATCAAAATACCTATCCATTAGCATCTCTAAGTAATAATAAACTGATTCCATATACTAATTTTACTATATCTGCTACTAGCTAGCTCTAGCATAAAATAAGGCTATTACATACAGTATCTCTAGATGCACATGCTCAAAATTGAAAATTTTTTGGAACTTAGGTATAAACTTCTAGATGTCTTTAAGGTATAAAAGGAATTAATACAAATCATAGTCATTATAAAATCTATGGCTACTCTAATTTTAGTCTGTTTCTTGAGATAAAACCGTCACTTCATGATCATAAGCATGAAGCTTTTCAAAAATTTGAATCTAACTACATTCTTTTTCCGTTTCTTAAGGAATAAACTTTAGAACAGTAGAGATTAAATGCACTACTTCCTTAAAGATAATATTGAAAAGATCTACAAACTAGAGTGCTAGCTCTTCTATTTAATTCCCTAACACATCGTTCTTACTAGAAAATTTGGTGAAGGTAACTTCCTCGAAACTTTCATTGAAAGCTTCATCCTCCTTAAACCTGATATGCAGCTAAATCAGGAGCAATAGTTTTTCATAAATAGGAAGTTGCTCTCTTTTAAATATCTCTGTTGCTTGATTCTTGAAAAGCTAGATTCTCTTTTCAGTTTACTAGTTTTCTTATTCCATTTTTCGTTGTAAAGATTCCAACGAAGATTTATTAATATAAGGTAATTAGTTTAATAATAGAAACTTGCTTATTTATTTAAAAAGCATTCTAACTAAAATCATTATAATCATATCAAATGCTATTTCAAACTTAAGTCAGTTATCTTTCGCTAATTTAGTTTGCTTAAAGAATAAAACTAAGAAACTAGATAAATAATAAAGAAGGATTTTAACTATTTTCCGTTAATAAGAATTCTTACTAGTTTGAAAGTTAAAAGTTAAGATTAATAAAATTATGAAGCTTTCTGTTAATCTCAGCAGAAAGATAAGCCTATCCTGATTTAATTGATTTAGCTTACTTTTGTAAGAATAATATATTTGTCTATGTCTTTAAATAGATATTTACCTTTATAAAATTGAAGAGTTGCTAAGACACTTTACTTCTAGGATTTATAACTTAAAGCTTTTGAAACAATTAAACTAAATATGAAGAATCATTCTTTTGACTAATCTATACCTAGTTATGTACTTTTTAGAATGTGATAAAAGAGAGAGATCAGATATTTAAGCTAAAGAGAAGTTTTAGTTAAAATAATTATAGAACATATGGTCTATATAATTTATCTATAATAGCATAAAAATTTTAAGTCAATAATAAGCTGCTTTCAATTCTAATTCAATAGTAGAAATAGTTTGAAAGCTTATTATAGACTTAAAATAATTTACTTAGCTACACTTATCTATTTATCTATAGCAATTTATTAATTATATTGACCATGTAGTAAACTTGAGCTACTATATTCTCTATACCAATTGCTTAGGAAGTAATAAATAGCATATAATATATTTTTTCTGATATAACAAAGCTTCTTAATCTAAGTGTCTTTAAATAAAGAACCTTTCGCTACTAGAACGATATTTCTATTTCCTTGATTGAAAAGCTGATAAGTTTTCAAATATTATAGGATAATCTATTATTCCAATGGTAAGAGTAATATTGCATTATTATGTTATAACTAGAACTAGAAAAATTAACTATAGCATTTTACTTCTAGAAACTGAGGATACTAAGATAATGCTAGTTGGCTTTGTATATTAAGCAAAATTAACTTATCCAATTAATTCTGAAAGTGAAAAGAGTAGATATACTCTAAAGCAGTGTAATAAGATTATTAAATAGTATTGGTAGGAGATTTATAAGGTAAATTAAAGATAAATTAATTTTAATTTTACTATAAATGAACTCTACCAAAAATACAAAAGGTACCATGAGTTCACTGGACTTTCATGAATATTCAACATGTGCTTCTAGATTCGCTGTATTTAATACCAGAAACTAAAAGTTTGTAGAAGAAGATTATATATATGACAAAACAGTCAGAGATTAGTTCAAAGAATCTAATCTTTTTGGTCATGACAATAGTAAACTGTTTCAAATTAGAAGGACCTTGGGAGAATTTGAGGATGATTCCTAAAGAGAAGGATATATTGCTAAATAACTGATAGAAAGCCTAAAAATCAGTGATCTTCCTGATATGAATAAAATCAAAAAGCTTGACTTTAATGAATGAACACTCAAAAAGGAATCTGAAGAAAGACTTACTAGCAAACTTAATACTGAAAGAGCTTATCAAGCTTATCAGGATTCTATTAATACCTAGAACTTTCAGTCTCAAATGAAAGAGTACAAGAGCGTTTAAGTAAAAAAATGAATTTAGGATAAAAAGAAGAAAGCAAAGAGGGAAAAAATTCAAAAGGAGAAGGAAAAAGCAAATGAAGAGTATGAAAAGCTAATGAAAATTCAATAAGGATAAGAAGCTTATAAAAAATGGTATCTAAGCAAAAGAAAAAACGTTTTTAAGCAAAAAAAAGTGGAAAATAAAAAGTAGAAAGAGCAGCAAGTAAACCAACTTTTATAAGAAAAATAATAGAAGCAGTATAAGCAGAATTGCGACTTAATGTTTTAAAATTGAAATAAAAGTAAAAAAGTAGAAAAAAAGTAAGAAAAAGAAAAAAAGGACCAAAATATATAAGGTAAGAAAAAAAATTAGTATTAGCCTAGAAAAATTCTTAAGCTTGCATATTCACCTAATCCTCCAAGAAATATAAAAGTGAAAGAACCCTTCAAGAGAATTTTATCCCCAATGTCATCTCATATTTCTAAATCATAACAAAAGACAAGTCTTAAATTCGATTCATCAAATCCCTACTAAATTCCATCTTAATAATAGCAAAATCTCCAAAATGTTCTAGAATTGAATTCTTCATCCAATATAAATTCAAACTTATACTGTTCAGATTTAAACCATATTGAAGATCTTCAAAGTGAAAACTAAGAATCAGAACAATAATAAAGCTTCTAAATAGAATCAGAGAGTGAAGATCAATAAAATAGATTTAATGGAATTTAAAATTACGAGGATGAAGAAGTAGAGATGGAAGAGGAAGAAGAAGATGAAGATGAAGAGGAGGAAGAAGAAGTTTCAAGTAGTGAGATATTTGGTAACATATTACACGGAAGGAGACAATCCAGATGATTCTTATTTATGACCTCTTAAATAAATTATTTATCCACCTCATAATAAAATACATATAACTAATTTCATTCTCCCATCTATCTTTATCTGCTAGTTAATAAAAAGTATTTACTTAATTGTAGACATTTAAATGATATTGCATATTTTTTAGTGTGAATAATAGTTAAAGGATATTAGTAGATAGCTGTTACTATCAATTATAGATTTTAAATTAAATATCTTATTTATTTTCTAGCAGTCTTATATAGAACTATTAGTAAATCTAAGCAATAAATTAAGTGTAACTTATGCTTATATTAATACTCTTCTCCTCTTTTAAGCCAGCTACCAATTCCTTAGCAATTCTGTTTACTTACAATAGTCAATATCTATTTCTACTCCTAAGAGCTAAATATCTATAAGCATAAGATATACCTGATATTTAGATTGCATCGATTAAAAAAGAACAATAGGAAGTAGAGATTTAAAGGATGAAGTTGAAATGAAGAAAACGTTAATTAAGAATAATAATAACAATATTATTTAATGTCCTAGCAATTCTATTCTTTTACTAAAAACCCTGCTATTTACTCTAGTTCCTATACATCTCCTTCTATTTATGAAGATTATAAATCAGGGGATTAGGAAACCAGCTCTTCCTTTCTTAACAAGCTTTAAGCATCTGAAGAAGGAGTAACTCTAAATCTTAATGATTCTAATATAGGAGATGAAAACTGCCCTTTATTAGTAAGGTATTTAAGCTAAAATAAGTAAATTAGAGAAATTTACTTAAGAAATAACCAAATCACTTCTAGAGGGTTAAGGGTGCTTTCTGAAATATTTAAGACTTAAAACTTTATTTAGATTTTAAACTTATCATGAAATAATATTGGAAGCCCTGATGATTTAGGCATTCAGGAGTTTTGCGAATCTCTTGCTTTGAACTCTAACTTATAGATTCTAGAGTTAAGAAATAATAAAATCGGTGATAAGGGAGGAGTTGCTGTTGCTAAAATGATAAGTATGAATAAAGGGTTGCAAAAGATAGACTTAAGATGGAACTAAATAGCAGATGAAGGAGCTTCACTAATTTTGTAATAACTCAAAGCTAATAGTACTTTAAAATCTATTGAGCTAGATGGAAATAAAATCTCTTAATAGTGCTTAAATCTTATTAATCAAGTTATTGGCAAGAGAACTTAGTTATAAACTTCTAGTTTAAAAGCCTAATTACCTAAAATTGATTTGACTGGCTTGGATTAAACCATTTAGAATTAGTACGAAACAATTGAGTAGAATGATACTAAAAATAAGACAGCCAGATTGCAAAAGGAAACCCCAAAAACTGCTTCTTAGGTCTAAGATCTGGAAAATTTATTTGAAAATGAAAAAACGTAGAACAACGAAAGTGTAAGAAACATATCGACTGACGTGGAAGAACTAAGGAGCAAAAGAAGTTTCGCAGAAAAGAATTTGATAGATTTGTAAGAATTAATAATGAAAAATTAAGAAAACAATCTAAAGAAGAAATAAGATTTGAAAGTAGAAATGTGCAAGTAATAGTGTGAAAACTAAGATTTATAGGATGAGATTCAAAAAATTAAATTCTAAATTCAGAAAATATAAAAAGACACTGAGCATTAGACTTCTCTTATATCTCAAAAGCTAATCGAATAATAGAAGAAAAATGCAAACTTGGAAGATGAAATTAAGGTTCAGGTTAGAAAGGTTCAAACTGAATAAAGGAACCAATTGAATAATAAAGTCAATGAATGGGAAGGTATTTATATTTAAGTTAAGCAGTAGCTTATGAAAGCTTAAGAAAATGTCGCATTCTTTACAGATGAACTTACTAATCTGAAGTCTCAAGCAATTCAGGATAAAATCGATTAGTTTTTATAAAACATTGACACAGATGAGCAATCTAACAATTAGGAAGGCTAAAGCATTCAGAAAATAGTACAAGAGTTTTAGAGTAAGCTGTCAAACTAAAAAAATTAAGCGTAACTACTATAAAAGACTAGTTGGGAACTACGTGAAAAAATATAAAAGCAAGAATAATTGGCTTCAGAGCATTAAATATCGCTAAAATAGCAAATAAATGAATAGTAGAATCAAAAAACTGAAGTCTAGCTTCAAGTTTTTCTGTAGTAACAACGAGTCAAACATCTTGAAAGTAAACTCTAAGAAGTTGAAAACCAAATTTAGAGGAAAATACATTACAATTAGCGTTTGACTTAAGAGCTTAAAAATCTAGACTATTTAAATCAAAGTAAAATATAGCTTTTATAATAGAGCATTGAGCAATACGCCTAAATAATGAAAAGTTAAAATAGCTAGCAGAACTAGAAATAGATTAAAACTAACAAAGATTTGAGTAAAGCTAATTAAAACCTAAACTTCATTAAGAATAAGCATGTAATTTTTAATTATAGGAAAACTTAATTCAAAGCCTTTCAAATGACTTCTGTGATACTATCGACACAGTTTTTTAAGATCACTTGGGAAATGTAAACTACGAATTTTTCTTAGAGAAAGACAACTATCAAAAACATTTGAATGATTTAGATTTAGAAATAGAAATTTAGAGTAAGAATAGGAATCCTTTTTAAGAAAAACTATATGATGAAGAGCCAAATGAGTATTAGACTAAAAATTACAGTTAGTATCTATAGAAGAAGTACAATCTGAATCCCCAATTTAATAAATACGAAAAAACGCAAGATTAAGATATATTTCATAGTCCTTTAACAAGTCAAGGTGATATATCCCAAAACTTTTAAAGCATTTAAGGCGAACCTCCAAGATAAGCATCTGAAGATAATTAGGCAAGTGAAGAAGAATAATATTAAGAAGAATAATATTAAGAAGAAAAAATGCAGACCAAGGGATAACAAGTAAAAGATAGAAATTTTGAAGAATATTTTGATCAAGATTCATAAAATATAGGATATAACTAACTTTGACTTAACTTATATTGAATCTTTTAAAGCGTATTCCAAAAAAAACTTTTTTAATTTTATAAATGATCAAATTTATATTGGTCTTTAGGTAATGGTATCAGCATAACTATCACTTATTCTGCATTGATTCATAATATTTTGAAAACTTCTAAATAAAAAATTCATGATCGAACAAAGAAGCTAAAACTCCTCTTTTATTTTGAATATCTTCATTTCTAATGTATTTGTATCTTTTTCCTGAGAGATCGGTAAATTCTCCTCCTAATGATCTAACTAGAGCTTCTGGTGCGCAAATATCTCATCTCTTTGAATGCTTTGATTCTTGTAATTATACTGAAGCTCTTCCTAATATAACTTCTCAAGATCTACTTCCAGATCCCATTATTGTTTTTTTTCCTTTACTGCAAATAGGTACTGAACAGGTAGCAGGGCATAAAACAATAGGTTTATCAAGTCTTTAAGGTTTTATTTTTTTCCAGCTTGAATTCTACTACTTTAAAAATACTCCCGTGTTCAAACATCCTCACATTACTTCATTTGTGAAAGGTTTATTTATTACTCCAGCGATAGGTTCATCTAAGTAAGCAACTCCAAGCAAATTAGTGGTTTATTCAGGTTCGCCTCTAACAAAAGCAGCAGTTCCATCTAAAGGATCCATTCATATAGTAATTTTACTTAAATCCAACTATCTTCATTTTTCACTTATTTCTTCGCTTTTAATAACTTGCAAATGTTGTTCGGTTATTTCAACATTACTTTCTATCTATTCAGGTAAGCTTTCTTCACCTATTATAAATATACCAGGTCATATTTTAACTAATCCTTATGCTATTAAATTCTGAGCCTCAATATCAGCTCTCGTACAAGGATCGTCATAATGCTTCATATAAGCATCCAATTTTCCTGAATCGTATATTTAAATTATTTTTTCACCTGCTAGTTTAGACAAATGAAGAAGCAGAGAAATTAGTTCATTCATCTTAATCTAATTGCCATTCTAACGATCAGATGAAAGGGAATTTCTGCAAACAGTACTCTAATTTTGCTCATTCAATTAACTAACAGATCTTGCATTCTTAATCTAAGTCACTAGTTTCAACATTTCTAATTTATAAATGCTATTAAAGCCTAATTATGCAAACCCTAATTAGATTAGAAGGTTTTATTAATGTCTTAAACTTAGGCAACTATCAATAGTATAATTATTGCTATCATTACTATTTCCCGTTCTTTATAAAGAAGAGGCACTTTTAAAATCTTTCTTATTACTAATTTTTAATAAGATGCTATCATTCTACTTTAAAGATCTTTAAAATTTGCCTTAAATATATTAAGATTACATGTAGAGTCTTTTACTAGGCTTGAGTGATATAGACTAGAACTAGGTATATATAACTTTAGATCTTACAAAGTAGCATATACTTCTAATTTCTTTACTGTGATATCTAATTTACATACCTAACTTTTATCTTGCCTTTAAATGAAATCTCTTTTGAACTTAAAATTAGCTACCTCAAATTTAAAGAATTAAGTTGTATTATTTAGCATCAAGAAACAGATTAACAAATATTATGTGAGATACTGCTTATTAAACTATAGATTGGAAATAAGTGAAAAGTTAGCCAAAATGAAAGTATTTGGCATTGATTAGTGGACAAATGGTTTAATTGTATTATAATTTAGTGATTATTACTTAGAAAGTTAAAGCTTTGCAATTACCGTTGATTGTTTAGTTACTTCACCATCATTCATATTAACCAGAACTTTTCCTTTTGACATGTTCTTTCTGTAGTATTCAACTCCTTGTAGAACTTCGTTCATGCTTACTATTTTACTTACTGATGTTCCAAATATATTACCTGCATATTATTGAACCTATTGTGCCATGTGCAACTTCATATAAAATGGCTATTGCTTAATCCAATTTATTGCCCAAAACCCGTAGATTTTTTAACCGTTAAATATAATCTTATTTGTATTTAAAGCAGTTGGAGTATTAGATAGGTTACCATAAATATAGATACTTGATTTTTGAGGGAGGCAGTCACATAGAGTCACTAAATCTGATCCTCCAATTACATCAAACGCAGCTTGAACATTCAACTCTTAGCACAGTTTAGTTAAATCTTCCTTATAGGAAGGACTAGTTTAATTTAAGATCCACTTAGCTCCAGATTCTTTCATTATATTTTCCTGTTCTTGGGTTCTTACTATATTCACTACATTGATTCCTTTTTCAGTTAAATATTTGAATAATATTTTTCCCATGGCACCTGCTGCAGCGTTTTAGGCTATTGAGCGAATACCTTTCTTCTTCAGTGTATGAAAAGCAGCTATTGCTGTTGAAGGATTTGCTGCTAGTAGTGACGCTTACTAGAAACTAATACTTTCTTTAATACCAACCATATTAAAGGCATTGCAAACGACATATTACTACCATGTACCTTCAATTCCAGTTTATGGACCTATAAGGCCAACTTTCTGTCCTTTCATCATCCATGATCTAACTCCTCCTCCTGCCTTTACTACTCTTCCAGAACCTTCAATTCCAGGAGTAAATGGAAGTGATCGTTTTCCACCGTATTTACCATAAATAGTTGAAATATCTCCTGGATGTATAGGAGAATATTCAATTTTAACTAGCACTTAGTTATATCCAGGCTTCATTACAGGAACTTCTTATACTTCTAAAACAGGAGGCTTGCCAGGCTATATCAACTTTACAGCTAGCTATGTTTTTGGTACTTTCATTTATGCTTGGCTTTACTAAATAGAGCAATTTGTTTAGCAGATTTATAAATAGGTAAGAAAAAATTCGTGGTAGTTCTAGTTGAAAACTTTACCACGTAGTATGATTTTCAATCTCTAATTAAATAAGCATCGTTAAATTTATAGTCTATAACTCTTTACTCTATTAATATGCTAGGTTGACATGCTTCAATGTCTATTTTATTATATTTATTAATACTTAAGTAATCCCCTTCTTATCTAACTTAATCCTTTATGCTTTTTATCTTAAATTATTTACCTATAAACACTTAGTGATTCTATCTGTTGGCTTTAACTCATTAAAGCTCCTAGCTTAATATTGCATTATTGCCTTTTAATATATCTTATAAAGCAA
The DNA here is from genome assembly GCA_946699065.1 of Loxodes magnus. Taxonomy (NCBI): domain Eukaryota; phylum Ciliophora; class Karyorelictea; order Loxodida; family Loxodidae; genus Loxodes; species Loxodes magnus. The sequence goes on along the minus strand of CAMPDV010000051.1, from coordinate 47,139 downwards.
CTTATCAAATAAAGGTGTTCATTTAGTTTTAAACCTACATTTTCTTAATTTTTTTACATTCTAGCTCCACCTTTAATCTCATAAAGCAAGCATCTCCACAAGAACACTTCAAAATTTGACTAGAAAAGAGCAAAATTTTGAAATTATTAGACTTATGATGCATTAAGGCTTTAATGTATGAATAAATAAAGGATCTTAAATAATAAGATGACAACATTGTCCAGATTAAGGATAAAAGATTAAAATTAGAATTAAAATAGCTAAGTTTAAAGAAGTGATCTTCATCCAATTAATCCTATCTAATATATAAGAGATTATTCATGCTTATACCTATCAATCTATTTATATTATTGCTTTGAGCAATTGCTAACTTAGTATGTTATAATCCTAGCTGCTTATATTAAGAGAAACTAATTTTATACTCTATGAGTTAAACTAATCAAAGTATCTTATTATTGCTATCTTAGCAAGCTAGTATTTATCATACACATGGCTTTAAGTTATTTTCTTAGTTCCCATTCTTTAAGTTTTTAGGAATAACTTTGAAGATAAAAGCATTAACTAATAAATAAAGATGTAGAAGTATTAAATTAAAGACTCACAGGTTAATTTTACCAAGTTATAGATAGAAGTGTATATTCATTCTGCTTTCCAAATAAGAAATCAATCAGCTTTATACATATAACCTTTTATTAAACTCTAACATAATTTATAGCTTTTATAGCTAGATTTCTGAGAAATATTTTCTTCCTACTATAAGAATAATAAAGAATAATTTCTAAATCCAATAAATACTAATGATAATTATAGTCTAAAATATGTAAATTCTAATTAATTAGAGTAGAGTTTTCTTAACTCTCTGCTATTTTTTTACTTCCTAAATAAGCTTTTTATCAGTTTAGCTAAGTCAAATATTTAGATATATATTCGTTTGTAATAGTTCATCTATGAACTCTGTCTTAGTATAATTTTGAAAAGTGAGTTGCATACAACATCTGAATTACATTTTTATTCTGATTGTAAGCAATAAAAATCCACCATTGGAATGTCCTTTTTTAAATAAAGCGTTTAGTAAGGTTTAAAAGTGAAGTGAATGGTATTTGTTTTTTATTAATCTTCTATAAAAATTAAATTCTGCATTACTTTACTTTTACTGTTAATTAGTCTTAGAGGATAATTAAACTGTATTAATACCAACATAATCAAATAAGATAGAGTTGTTTGCTTATAATTTTAGTCGAATAAGTTAAGATTAAGATTGGATAACTTAGATTTACTTATATTATTTATCGTAACTAGAACTTTAATAATTTTAGCTTTTCCTGATAATTCAATCTGTTTCACTTAACTGATTTTTATGTGGATAACGAATCTGCTCTATCTTACTGAGATTTTTTCTGAATCCTGTTTTTAGGAAAATTATATTGCTATTTATATTGAGCATTGTGAGTTCTCTCCAACCTATTTTATATTAAAATTAATCTCAGTGGTTCTTGAGTTTCTTTTCTCCTGTAAATGTCTACTTCATGATTATAATGATTATAATGATTATAATTGAGCTTTTCTTTCTATTTTTTCTCCTAAAGTCAATATTATTTTTTAAAACTTCAAATTTTCAGCAATTCTTGTATAAATGGTATTAACTATTGCAAAAGTAGCATCTATTCCTAATTCTTATTTTTTAGTTCTTATTTTTTGGATATTTCGTTTTTTCTATTTGAAGTTAGTTTATTCCAACTTGCTCTATTTCCATTTTAAAATTCCAGAGATTTTATTGATTTTAACTTTCCTCTTTCTGACTCTCTAATTGGTTTTCAGTCTGTTAGCTTTAATCTTGAATTTTATATAATTGAGAGTTTGTCTTATTGTCTGAATTACTCTCGTTAATAGTTCTTTAGGGCTATGATTTAATCTCCTAGTTGGCCATTCTTAAATCCAAAGTATCTTAAAGCTCATTGTTTATAAGCTCAGTTAGTTTAGAGTTTTTCTTGCTGAGCTTCTTATCCTCTTCCAACAAGCCAAGAACTTCTTAAAAGAGTTTTTCCCTACTCATTTGTTTAGAAGATTTAATTCTGAGACCTACTGATATAAGATGGACATCACCTATTTCCTCAGTTTTTCCGCGAGGTTGGTTTGATAGCAACATGAGTTATTTTCTTTTGCTTTTTTTCCTCCTCATACTGTTTTTAGTTTCATGGCTTTACTTCATTGGAGTCTTGAAGAATTCCTTTCTGAAATCCATCATCTTAAATATTAAATTCTTATTTTATTTATTTACAATTGAAATTTCTCAATTAAGCTAGATTAGAATTAATGATACATCTGCTCTTATACATAGCTCATCTTATTTGCTGAGAACTTTCTAATGGCACTACCAGTTTTGCCTTTTAAACTAGCCAATGTGGATAAAGGTGGACACATCTTAATAGGATATAACTAACTTTTTTCAGGGTTCTCACTTGCATAAAACACTACTGAAGGTGTAATCTTAGTCCAAGACTCCAGGTTCCGGATTCAAATCTCCTGTCTTCATATCTCATACAATAATGCAGAAGATAAATATGAAGATGCAGTGAAATGGAGGAACATTAAATTTTCTATTTAATGATGACTAATTTTGAACATTTCTTAATTAAAGTAAATTCGATAATTGAAATTACACAAGAGTTCCATTTGAAGTTACAGGAAATTCTAGGAAATGAATTAAGATGATTCAAGAAGAACCCTAGGAAAATATAAATAATTAGAACTCTAAAAATTATTTTTAGCTTAATTCATGACAAATCATTTAACGGTAGCATCACGCTAATTAATTAGTCTCTATTATCCTTTAGAATTTATATTACATTTATTATATTAATAACCCATAAATGCAACATTTAGCTATTATGAATCTAAAGTTATTTTACATGCAAACTAGAAATGAGAGTAGTTGATTAAATGAAATTAGGTTTACTCACTTAGATAAAAAGATAAAAGAAACATTCAAAGGAGAGTTTACAATTTGGCTAATATAATGAAATGCTCCATTTACAAATGGGAGAAACTTCTAATGACTTAGTTTTGCTAAAAATAAAAAAAGAAAAGTCTCTTAGTCATTATAAAAGTAAGTATATAGTAGAGTGAGAAATCACGCTAATTGTTGCTATAGTGAATATAATTAGAGCAAATGATGAATATATTTAAGACTATAGAAATTACAACTAATGCAATAGATGTTATATATTAAAAGATCTTATAATTATATAAGTTTAGATAAAGAGATAACGGCTAAATATTTAAGCTGATTACATATATCTAAAAAAGAAATTTATTGAACTTTTTTTACTTAATTGTGTATAAATTCAATCTTAGATAGTTGCTAATATATCTATATATCAGAAAAGAAAATACCAGGAGCTAATATCGAAAGGTAGTCAATATAAAAAATCAAAAATATAAGTGAAATTTTGAAATTTTAATAAAAGAGTGAGCAGAAACCAAGCAGTCTCCAAAAGGATAAATTTGATAACAAACATATCAATAGTAAAGGAGTAATAAAGCTTTAATGTTAAAAATAATAGAAATGATAACAAATAAAAGGAAGCCAAAAATTAATTCTTACAATCTAAATATTAAATAATAGCCACTATATTAAATAACATTTACACTATTAGTCTAATATTTAACCCTTTTATATTTAATTATACAAGATGCTTTATTTTTAACTTTTATAGCAGGAAAATTATTACTGTATATTTGAGATGCTTAATGGATTACTTAAATAGCTCTAAAGTAATCTGGTAGCTTTATATCAACTTGAGTGTAAATTATTGGATCAAAAGCATCTTGCTTACTTCATATTAGAATTAGCCACATAAACGAAAATTTAAACTGATAGTGATAATTTAAAGTAGAAAGCTGTAATTATAGTAAGATGATAGTAGCTCTATTTAGAAGCTTAAATATGAAACTAGAAATAATGTATTAAACTGATCTAGCAGAATAGATAAGGAAAAACGTTCAGTAAAAGTCTTTAAAAAGGACTAAGCAATTCTTTTTATTTAGCTTTAATATTTTATAAGTTAATGCATTAAGTTTAAAACAGTTATCTTTTAAGACAAAGCTTTAAATGGCACATACTGCTTTCAAAAAAGAAGAAGAGAAGAAAGAATATTTTGATAGTGAGGAAGAGTTAGATTTAAAAGTTAGCACTTTGGCAGAATGAATCAGAGAAAGTGAACATTTTATTGCTTTTACTGGAGCTGGAATTAGTACATCTGCTGGAATTCCTGACTTCAGAAGTGGATATAATACTAAATTAAAAGTTGGACCAGGAGCATGGGAAGTTAAAGCCTAGAAAAAGGTAGTTCCTAAGGAATAAAAGAAAGCATAAAAAGGATTTCTTTAGGCTCTTCCAACTTAAACTCACATGATTTTTGTTAAACTTATGGAAATTGGACTTCTAAAGTATATAATAAGCTAGAATACTGATGGACTACATAGAAGATCAGGCATTCATCCAGCTAGACTATCGGAACTTCATGGAAATACTAACCTTGAAATTTGTAAAAAATGCGGAAGAGATTTTATGCGTGACTTTAGAACTAGAACAAGTAATAGTGTACATAAGCATGAAACTGGAAGATTCTGCGATGATCCGAATTGCAGAGGCGAACTGATGGATAGCATTATAAACTTTGGTGAGAATCTAATAGAAGGAGTACTATAAAATGCAACTGAAAATGCCTTTAAAGCTGATCTATGCATAGCAATGGGAAGTTCTCTTACAGTTACTCCTGCTGCTGATTTACCTTTAGAAGTAGCAGAGCGTGGAAAAAGATTAGTTATTGTAAACTTATAATAAACTCCACTAGACGGAGTAGCAGCAATGAGAATAAACGGAATGTGTGATAAAGTGATGATGTTACTAATGAAGAAACTAAATTTAGATATTCCTCCTTTCAAACTATAGAGAAGATTAATGGTTTAAAAGTCAGTTAACAATAAGGGAAAAACTGAAATTCTATTTAAAGGTGTTGATGTTGATCTTAATGATTTTACTATTTTTCCTAAAATTATGATTTTTAAAGGCACACCTGAAGAAAAAACACTCAAATAAGAGCCTTTCAAATATATATGTGACGTAATTCCACCAATTTGTGAAACTAAATTATTCTTTTAAGGTCACTATTAAGAGCCTTCTCTAGATCTAATGATAGATATGGATGGCTTTGAAAACTCTAGAACTTATTTACTTGAATACAATCCTCAGAGTGGAAATTGGGATAACATAGGAATACTAAATGAAAACTGAGGAATTGAATTGATTAACTTTTAATTTCTTTTATATAAAATCCTTTTCTCTAACTTCATCCTTTATCTATATTTCCTCTTATTATGATAACTATACTCCTATATCTTTCATTTAACTCTTTCTGTACTCCTCTTAATTTAGTAAGTAAGGATAATTAACTAGCGTTATATTATTAATCTTAGTCTAATTACTGATTTACTATAATAATGCTAATTAATCTTAGCTTTTTTCATGTTTAAGCATGAATCCTTTGAAAAGCATTGTAGCCTACACTGTATTTATATAGTTTACAGCTGCCACTCTTTCTTATATTACTTTTAGATATTTAGATAGATCTAACCTTCTTATGATAGTTAAGTTAATACAAAGGATTAAATAATGCTGACTAAGTGAAAAGAAAGCCAATTTAATGTTAAGTTTAATTAACTTTAAGGCTTTAAGTTTTTACTACTAGTATCATTAACGCAAATATCTTAAATAATTGAAAGCTTTCCTAAAGATTCACTATATCATTCTGCTAATTATTTACACTCTATTTAAATTAAAAATAGCACTCTTAACATACAGAAAGATAAAACCATATAAAGTTAGTTACTCTAGAAAAAAGGATAGAAAGCAAGGTATCTAAGCTAAATAGAAATGAAGGGATAGAATATCAGCTTAAATTGAGTATACTAATAATTTAGTATTAAGACTACTAAATAATAGCTACATCATTTAATAATATCAATATATATATATTTAGAATACAAACTTACTATTTAGGATATTATATCTTATAATCCTATTAACTACTTTGTAGAGTTCTACATTTGTATTGTGTATAATGAAGACTTAAGGATAGGGTTAGTAGATGATAGTATGAGTACTTTAATAAATTAAGTTGTTAATTAGAAATAAGATGGTAAGAATAAGATAATAGGGAAGAAGGTAGATAAGGAGAATTGGCTTTTATAAAAGCAAGGATAATAGAGTAAAATTAAATAACTATAATGCTTTTAGTTGAGAATGATCAAAGAATATTAAATTATTTAATTCAAAAATGGTAGAAAAGTAAGACATCGTTTATATTGAGCACTGGTAAGTTACATTTTATATCACAACTATTCTTCATTTAGCGTTAATTGCTAGGAGCATAACTGATGCACTTATCATGACTAAGGAAAATACTTATTCTATGCCTAAGAAATAGCGAAGGAAATTAAGTTATAGCTGCCTGGAGCACAGATAATGATGAATATTCCACCTAATAAGAAATAAAGGAGACCCTAAACATCTCAATATGTTCCTAATAATGCATACAATTAAAACTTGTTTAACAGAAGGGAAAGATTTCCTAGAGTTGGTTCACTGGAGGTTTACTACAAAAACTAGTATATTTTTTCTAAACTTACATGTGGATAATGGCCTAACTGTAAATTAATAGCTTAAAGAGTTAAAAATGTTTAAGAAGGCAAAATTTAAATTAATTCCAACGAGCCTTCTTAGTATCAAACAGGAGAGGGGTCAGTTTTTTTTCCATCTATAGCGCCAAACAACGTTAAATAGTATTAAAGAGTAAGTACTGCATAAGAAAGAAAGTATAAAGAAAAGGTAGGTAGGTTTAAGTCTTAAAGACCATAAACTAAGTAAGATTTAATTATAGTTGGTAAAATTATCGAGAAATTCCTGCTGATTAAATGGCTTTGCAGTAGTAAGAACTCTATGCCGCCTAACGACCAGGAAATCCCGAGCGTATTATGAAATCTGAGAAAATGGAATTCGAAAACTATGAGTAGGATTCTTTCATAAGACAGTAAAAAGAAGACTTTTATGAAGCTTAAAATATTTACGATAACTAAATAGACCAAATGCCTTTAAGCTAGGTTTAATATCGCAAAAGAGCTCAGACTTCGCATTAAAAAAAGAGGTAAAATTTATAGAAAAGTCCTTATTCCAAAAATGAAATTAAATAAAGTCAACCCTACAAAAGTCAAAGCAAAAAACAGAATTATCAAGATCCCTAAAGGACTAGCTATAACACCAATTTCAATAATGAATTTTAGAAATTTTAAAATTAGTACGAAAATCAAGCAGTTAGTTATAGGGGGCAGAACTAAGATTATTAACCTTAAATGATTTTAAATGAAGAAGAGCGGAAACAATTAGCAGCTTATAAGTAAACTAAATAAAATGAAAAGCAATAAGTACACGCCTACCAGTAAAACCAGAGCTCAAATCAATATCCATAAAGCACTGACTATGTAAACCCTTAATAGAATGACATGCTTTAGAAATAAGAAAAATAAATTCCAAAAGTCACTGGCCAAGGCAATATTAACATTGAAAGAAAGTAAATTGATCTCTAGGCTTAGTAAGATAACTAGAATTAAAATGCAAATCCTTACAAAAGTAGTCAAAACTAAACTCCTTAGTAGTAAAGGTAATAAACACCTTAGTAGAAAGAGAAATAAGTACAAAATTAGGAGGTAATACAAAAGCCTGAAAGCTTTAAATAACCAGAATAGTAATAGGAAAATAATTTTGACTAGAAAACAAATAAAAGCTAGAATGAAAAAACTGCAAATCAAGTAAAAAATGGGTAAAATGAAAAAACAGCAATGCACAACTAAGAAGATATATAAGAAGAGAAAAAATAACCTAATCCTTAGTTTTAGGGACAAACATAACCAATTTCATAAGAAATTAAAAGTGCTAACTAAAGTAATAAATAAAAAGAAAATGCTGAGCAAGTAATTTAGTAAAAGATAGATTAAAGCGAGGAAATACAGCAAGTTCAAAAAGAAACACACAATGATAAAATCATCAATAAAGAGGTATAATAAAAATAGCAATAGAAAGAAATAAAGCATGACTAATACGAAGACATTAATCATACTTAAAAGTAAGAAGTTAGCTAGAAGGCGGAAGAGGACCCAAATTTGACATCTTAGAATGTTCAAAATAAATTGTTATAGTCTTAAATAAAAATAGTCTCAGATGTATAAAATTAATCAAGTGAAATACATCAAACAGGCAAAGAATCTATAATAGAAACCTAGTAAAAACAAATTGAAAAGAAGTAGAGTATAAGAGAAAGCTCTACAGAAGTTTAAACCTAAGCTTATACAAAAAAATAAAATTCAAATGAAATTGAAGAAGAAATAGAAATAAAATCTATTGAAAAGAAGCCAACTACTAAAGAATCAGACTCAGAAACACAAACCTAGCAAATTGTTAAAAAGCCTACATAAAAGGAGGATATATAAGAGATATAAAAACAACCCATTGAAAAGAAGCCAACTACTAAAGAATCAGTCTCAGAAACACAAACCTAGCAAATTGTTAAAAAGCCTACATAAAAGGAGGATATATAAGAGATATAAAAACAACCCATTGAAAAGAAGCCAACTACTAAAGAATCAGACTCAGAAACACAAACCTAGCAAATTGTTAAAAAGCCTACATAAAAGGAGGATATATAAGAGATATAAAAACAACCCATTGAAAAGAAGCCAACTACTAAAGAATCAGTCTCAGAAACACAAACCTAGCAAATTGTTAAAAAGCCTACATAAAAGGAGGATATATAAGAGATATAAAAACAACCCATTGAAAAGAAGCCAACTACTAAAGAATCAGTCTCAGAAACACAAACCTAGCAAATTGTTAAAAAGCCTACATAAAAGGAGAATACATAAGAGATATAAAAACAACCCATTGAAAAGAAGCCATCATTGAGATAAACTTCTAGTGAAATATAAAGCTAAACATCAGAAAAAAATTAGACATAACAGCGAGAAGTTGAACAAGTAAAAAATTAACCCATCGAAAAAAAACCTACCTAGAAAGAAACATCTTAAGAAGTTTAAAGTCAAAAGATTGATTAATAATCTAATTTACAGGATGTTGTTTCTCCCCCAAAACAGTCTAATTAGCATTTAACGAAAGAAGAATCAAAGGATCTTTCATAGGATAGCTAGATTAAAGTTGAAAAATCTCCCAAATCATCTGCTAATCAATTAAATGAAATCACTTATAATGAAAAAGATTTGGCTAAACTTCCTATATCTAAAAGTTATGAACTATCTCTTTAAGTAGGAAAGCCATCAAATAAAGTAAGCACTAATACAGAAAATAAGTTATTAAAACAAATCTCAAGAAGATTGCGAATTTTATGGAAAATCTTCAGCACCAGAAAAAATGATAGTGAAAGATAAAAAGATAATAGCTAAGGCAGGAGAAAAAGGCAAATTCTAACTGAAGTTTGCAGCAGTTAATGAAAAATGTTAGAATGTTTTCCTGCTATATGTTTTTAAAAACAACAGCCCCTTTGAAAGTATAAAAATCATTGTATCTTATGAAGACTCTTAAAACTGACTTTATATTTATATCTTTGCTTCCTTTATTTACTTAAGTCTTATATCTCCTTTCAATATCTCTCATTCTTGTACTTTTATCTTCCGCTCTATTACCGTTAATCTTGCTTTACCCTATCTAGCAACAAAATTTTCGCTCTGGAGTATTATTAATAAGTTTTAGTATAAGTAGTTTAAAGCCGTTAAAATTAAGACTAAGAATACTACAAAAGACTTAATATTCTAGGTATAAACCTATTAGATGCTGTTTAGATTTGATCTTAATTCGTACTTCTTATTTGATAAATAATAGTACAGCATAAAGAATGTATTAATACCATTAAAATAATCTTAGCTTTAGTAATTTTATCGATACTTGCTAAGAGATTGTATGGCAAATTGTTTGAATCTTAGGATTTAATTAAGCAGGTACATGCTAATTAAATTTGAGAGATTCCAATCTAATAGTTATGAAACTAAAATATTATAATCTTTGAAATATACATAGAGCTTAAGCAAAGTGCTTCTCTTTTCCTTCTTACTTAAATTTTTCTTATTAATATAGTGATCTCCTAGTTACTAGCTACTTAAATTTCCCGTTTATTTTTTTAATTCTGCTTCATTTTAATGTTTTCCATCTTGATTTCTTAGTATGTCTAAAGAAACGCTTTAGTTTGCCTATCTTTATTTTTTTTAATTAAATTTATAGCCCTAAAGCATAAGTTAGACGGATATTTTGAGTAAGAATAATAAAACTGAAATACTGAAGAAAGAATTAGCATATTGCATTAAGCAGGAAGTAGAAAGTAGAAAGTAGAAAGAGTAACTTAGAGGAAGTGAAATAGAGTATTGAGGAGGATGAAGTTAAGCTCTTAATGTTACGAAATTCTAAATTTTAAAAAAATTTTAAATATTTCAAATATCGCTACATTCCTTCCCACGTCTTTGGGCCTTTATAAATTCTTGTAATTTTTCCTTTATTGGCTATTTGAGTCTGTAGTAAATTCCAATCTTGGTTAAACCGAGCTTGTTGGCGAATACTTTTATGCAACTTAATATTGCATTGGGGTTTAAAACTATTTGATACTCTCCATTATTAATAAGGAGCTCTAAAAATTCCTCAGGTTACATGCCATTGGTCACATCACTGATATCTTGAGAAAAATTTAAATTTTGAGATAGATGCTTGAGTACTTTCCTAGCTGCACAATGACCCTGAGCTTATACATGTTGATCTGAAATTTGGGGCAAATCTAATTCGAAGGTCTTTAAAGTAAAAGAGATGTTTTCTTTTGTAGAAATGTTCTGAATAAGAACTTACAAAGTAAATTAATTCTGATACTCATTTTGGAATATTTATCAAAGACTTTCCTAGTTAACTTAGATAATCAGTCTTAGTCATTTTTATAAAAGCTCCATTCTCTTTTGTGATGCTTAAGAAATAATCGTTTTCTAGAGGAGTTTTACCAAAAACACTCTTACCTTCAGGCATTTTTCCAAAATCTTCTTTTTCTTTAGCAATTATTCAATAATAAAACAGCTTTGAAAGTATTTTCTAGAAAGCTAATTCTGGCTTTTCTATTTCTAGAATAGCTGAGCCTAGTCTTATGTTTATTCCTATAGGTCATTTATAAGAAGGCTCACTTTACTTTAGTTCTTCTACTTTCTACTCATAATCTACTCCATTTTCAACTTCATTTAGCTGTATAACAAGATTACTGAGTCTATATCATAACGAATTCATTGCTGGTTATCAAACTTAACGAGAACATCATTACCCACAATAGAAGCATTTTTAGCACAAGGTAGAGATTGAAGTTTCACAGATTCTTGGTTTTGACTTTCTAAAGTTTGTACCATATTGTCTTCTGTTGCAATTCATACCTATGAATTATTACTAGCTATAGAGAGTATGCCTGATTCTTTTTAAGTTAGTACTTATTACTCGCTTTATCGGAGATCCAATTAAATCACGTGGCCCTATTTTGTTCCACATAAGCTACTATTAAAAATTACCATTAATTGCTTTCAAAATCTGCAGAAACACTCCATATCGAACTTGGAAGATGTCATATCTAGATACAGTGCATTGTACCTACATCTCATAATCTAACAGTGCAATCTGAACTAGCTGTAATTAATTATTTCGCGTCTTTACTTAATTGGACACATCTTACATGATCTGCATGCTGTCGAAGCTCCTTGAAAGTGTAAAAATCAGGTTAAATAGCCTTTATTTTTGTTCTTAAATCAAAAAGCAAAGGAACCTATGTAAAAAATTACTTTACTAGATAGCGAAGCTGCTAGGATTTCGCAAGACTCATCCGCACTCAAGCTCCATATGCTAAGCTTCTAATTATGCACTATCTAGAAATCAATTTGTGTATCGTTTACTACTTTAGATTCCAGACTTCACTTTATAATCCTTCCATCTTAACCTCCTGAAAACAAAATGGATTTGTTCATATACAAAGCCCTTACATAATCTTGATGATGCATCAAACGAGCAATTGGTCTTTTTCTTTCCTTATATACGTAATTCTTGAAAGCAGGGATCTTATACAGATGTATACCATTATCAGAACTTGCTGTTACCACTACATAGTTAAAATTACATCTTTAATGCTCATTATCAACAGCTAGATCATTAATTCAGTGAATATGCCCCTCATACTTGCACATGCATTGAGGGTATAAATACTTTTGAATAGTTTCTTAGCTAATATCTCACTAAAGTACACATCCATCTCTTGATCCTGTTAGCAAATGAGAAAATTAGCCGAAATTATAGAACATCAACTTGTTTACAGCTACAGTTATAACTTACCTTTTCTATGAGCTTTTTCCCCTTTGGGTCTTAGTACTATTTCTATTTTCTCACTATCTTTTTACATTCTTTGCATTTTTAATAAAATGATTTCTATTCTTAGGCTTATTAGGGGGAAATATAAGACTATTGGTATGATCAAAAAAGTCAAAACTGCTGCTAAGCTAGGGAATCTTGTTTTCTTAATTGACAAAAACTAAGAAAGAAAAATAGTCATTGCAAGTGCTCTTTCTACTATCTTCATTGGTGCTTGCTTACTCTCTGGATACATTCTCAAAGTACTAAGGAAACCTCAAAAAAAGACTTTTGTGCTGCTATTAAAATAGATAATAAGCAAGTTTTAAGAAGAAGGGAAGGCTCTTACAAAGCACTTTTATAGTTAAAGAATTCAGCTAATTTAGCAAAAGCAAAACTCTATGTAACCTGCTATTTCTCTCTATTTTGAGTTTGACCATCTATTAGATAAAATTACTCAATAAGCACTAAAAAAGTTCGTCTTTAGCTAACAAGATTTTGACTTGTCACGCCTAAGATTTATCTTTAGCTAATAAATCAATAAAATAGTTTAATCAACTAACTTCTAGCCTAACCTAGATTTAAGAAACGAACAAAGTTTTAACTAAATAGACGAACTGCTTGAAAGCTATGCTCTATATTTTGAAGTAGCTATAAAGAAGTTTTAGAACATAACTGATCTAAAAATAATAGAATGATTAGCAAAGGACTAACTATACCTTGACTATAAAATCACCTTCCAGTAAATCGATTTCAGTCTAATTTGATATTCCACTCACTTTCCTTCCAAATTCAAGCGATATTTCTAGACTATAAACTAATTAATCTAGAAGTACCTAAGATCTGAGAAGGAAGTATTTAAAGAAATAATAAAGCTAAGCTTCAATGATAATTAGTAGAAAGTACTCTAGTTAAAGGAACAAATCATCAAAGACAGGAAAAGCTACAAGTAAATGTAGTAATATAAGAAGTTCATTAAAGACTCTCAAAGAGCTTTACATAGGTATATATAAGAAAGTTTGATATTGCAAGCTAATAGGTTTTATATATCTAGGCATTAATTATCTAAAATGATCGTCAATCTTTCGTTTCAAGACTCTTCTGTATTCTAGATTTTGGATCATTATAAGTAAAGTTTGCTTAAAGTTCAACCAAAAATACCACCAGAATTGACTAGAAATATTCTGATTGACATAATAAAATTCTAGTAAAAGGAAATTTTTTAAATTAGAATCAATCTAAAAGACCGTCATTTCTAGGAGCTACAAATATATGACAGAATAGAGTAAAAATTTGGCTTTAGTGAATTAATAATTCGTTAAGCCATAAAATAGTATGTAAGCTGGAATGACGAAGAAGTGATTACTCTACTTATATAGCAAGCAGATGATGCTTATGAATTTTGATTTTAAAGTTAATACATTCTATTTAACTCCTTATAAGGTTAAAACATCTCTATTAAATCACTATTAATAGCTTAACTTATCTATTTTAATTTCTGATAATACCATACTATACAATAGTTTGATACTCTACACAGTTCTTGCAAAGAGTGGCCTACAGTCATAAAACATAATGATAGTTATATATAAATTGAGTTGGAAGTATTAGATAGTAAAGGAATGGTCATAAGTAGGATAGAAAGGATGAAAGATGAGTATAGAGATGACAATATAAATAAATGATTTTATCAATTTAGATTAGTTCTTACATAAAGGGAGATTTTAAATGAAAAGTTCCAAAATAAAATAATAAAGACAAAATGGGGCAAAACCTTAATACAGACAGAAATACTTTGGCAGATTTTATTTCAACAGATATTTGAGAAGAGCAGAATATTACCAAGTTTATTAAAGAGACTAGCCAAGAGTTTAGAATTGATGACTAGTATATTATCAATGCTCATAATTCTACCTAATACAGTGAATTTGCCATGACTTTGTTGTAAAGCAGTGTTAAGGAGAAAAGGAGTGAGTAAGTGAAGAGACTTCAAACGCTAAAATAGAATTTGATGTCTGAAGTATTCGCTTTGTCACATAGTTAGCATAATAATATTGATTATGATACTTTTCTCACTGAAATAAGTGTGGAGCATAGAGCATAAGTTCTTCGTGAATTTCATGATGCTATTAGGAAGGAGTAAATAACCTTAAAGTCCCAAATTAAAAAAGAATCTTATTAAGAATAAGAATCATCAGCAAAGATTCAACCTTCTTTGATGCTTGCGTTATAAGTAGGGGTTGAAATGCTTCTTGACATTTTTGAAACAAGATCCTCTTCTTCCTTGGTTTAGCGAATTTGCTAGACTTCAAATTAAATTTTGCAAGAACTGTAATGCTCATCTCTTTACAGCTAATACGAAAAGATACCTGAAGTTAATTCTTCACTAAATAAGATAAGCGAAGCTTTGTATAAGCTGCTTATTGAGAGTGAAACCATAGATAGGAACAATCTTCTTACGACTATACTAGGCTTCGCTTGAGCCAGATCCGATCTAGTAGCAATTCTCTAAATGGCCTATTACTTTTACACTCTTTAATAAGAAGAAGTTCCAAAAAGCCTATCAATCTATTTCAAAAAAATGAGTGAATCACTATTATAAAAGCTTGACTAAATAACTTGGAACTAAGAAAAGCCTGGTCCTGGTATGATTTTTATAGATTCAAGGACAGTTTCAATGTAAAATAGACCAAGATGAAGCGTTTAGGTGTCTAGATAAGTTCTGTCATAAGGAGTTCACTACATTGAGTTCAATATTAAAAAAATGATTAGCAAGAAATTAGTTGTTGCTGTGGTAAAAGATGACTTTTCTGCTTTAGATTAAAGGCTTAATGAATTGAATAATGGATATATATGAGATGCTGAATATGGAATATACAATGAAACAACAAACATTTCGGGAGAAAATTTTAACGAGAATGATGCTATAGGAATGCTTCTAGATTTAGACAATAAAACATTATAGTGATATAGAAATAAAGTTAAAGTAGCAGGCTAAATTAAAATCAAATGCGACTCTGTACTTATTGCTACTTCACATGGAAAGGAACAGTAAATTATAGAAATAATCTAGAACCCTGAAGTTCCTTAAGATTGCTAGCACTAAGTAGTTAAAAAGAAAGAGGTAGACTCTGACAATCTGGTGGATAAGTATATTCTTAAAAGACTTGAGTTTTAAAACCTGTCTGAGTTTAATTTATCAGCTAAGTAATTTGGTCTCTTTTTATTGGGAGTGATTAGTAGGAATGGACTTTCATACTTTGAAAATTACAATCTGGACAAACCTTCAACAGGATCCATAATAAAGAATTAAAAGATTAGTAAGAAGCAAGGACTCAATCTGGACTACCAAGAAAAGACATGGGAGTTTTTACTAAAGCTGCTATAAATTTAAGTGCAAGATGAAATAGATAAACTGTTCATTTTTTGCGGCTTACAGATTCTTAAAATCCATTTATTTGGGATAAAATTAATAGGTCTATCAGATGAACAGGCTTGTCTTTAGCAAAATATTAAAAAGCAGATAATAAAGGTAATTGAAGAATTCCTAGAAGAAGAATCGACTGACAACTTAATTCAGCATGAAGCAAGCTTAGTGTTTAGTCATACTTGTGATGTGTTTATTTCAGAACCAGTAAGTTGTAATATTATAGTTCGAATAATTGTCCTTCGTAATTAGATCTATAAAGCAAGGGGATATTCAAAAAGAGCATGTAAAACTGGTCCTCAATTAGTTTAGATAACTCTCTTTTTTCGGAAATCTATTTGAAACTAAAGAAATAGAACCTTGTGCCTAAATTCTGCACCAGTATATCGATGTACTTGTATAGTAAAATCTAAGCTAAACTCTGCAAATTCTTGAATAAAATGAATGCGAAAACTTTCTGTTGACTGAGTGACTAATGACTTTGTAAAGATCTATTTTTAACTAGCAAATCTTTGACAGTAACAAATAGATAAATAGCATCCTTGAGTATTACCTGATTTAGCTTTTCAGTGCTTTAGAAAAAGTAATAGAGAAATTGAAATCTTAAAGTCAATAAAATGGTAATTTGACAGCAGAAATTCTTAAAAGACTTAAACCCACTTTTGTTAACTCCGTAGCAACAGAATGCATAACTTCATTTGGCTTAATAAAGCTATCCCCAGATATTTCTTGCAAAGTCCTTGACTTTATTTACCAGTTCTATCTAGACTTTTAGGTTATAGTTTATGAAAAGAATGCAAGAGTAGAAATAGAAACGATAACTAAAAGCGAGATAATAGAATCAAGTCATCCTTATAAAGATGAAGCAAACGAGTCTCATTTGATAGAGTATTCTGATCCTATCTAGAAAGCGATTCTGAAGTTTGATCCTCAGTGTAAAACTGAAAATGAGTATGATACACTATCATTATGAACTAATAATGAAGAAGAAGGATTACCTGATTTTGTCTTCTAAGGAGAAGAGGCTTGACGTTAGGAAGTTATTGTAGAAAAGCCTAAAGTTTTAAAGTTTAGATTTAATTCTGATAGATCTACTCATTATTGAGGCTATAAGATTGAAGTTGTTTCATTTATTGACTAGAAGAGAATAAGAGAAAATTGACTGACTCGCTTTGTCAACACAATTCAATATTCACTTGTTTAGCTTTGCAAAATTCTCATTAAATCAGGTGACTATAGCTTTCAGTTAAAGAACGTATTTATTCAGAAGGGAGTTAGTTAAGCTTGTATTAACTTATTCATCTAGCAAAAGGAATCATCACTTGAAGTAGGCAATCTTATTAATAAGTTCTTCCTAGATGAAAATTAAGATAAGCCTCATTTAGACCAACTACCTGTCTTAACTAAATCGATTTCGCACTAGGCATAAGTAGAGCTAGAGAATTCAATGTAAAATAAAAGTTAAGGAAAAAGTTCTCTAAAAGAGTATATTAGAGACCTTAAAAATAACAGAGTGCAAATCTGAAAATTCTCAAATATCTAGTTTCTTGAAGAACTAGTTTACTCCAATAAGCATAATAACTGACTCCAAGAATTGAGAAATTTATCCGGAATTCAGAAAGCTAATCTAAAAGCGATTGGGTAGCAAGCTGAATAAGCGATTTTTTCAGTTTTAATACTTTATTGTGGACTTGTTAGTGCAGCTTAAGCTTACTCCACTGATATTATATTTTGCAATCTTATTAAAATGAGCAATTAAATTAGGCTAATTATTCAATAAAAGAGACAGAAGATCCTTGAGAATGATCCTGAGGATGAATAACCCTATCCAATCATTATTAACGAAATAATCTCAAAATGTAGCCTTCTTGTTAACTCTAATTTCCAACTTGCATTAGATGAACTTGGCTATATTCAGTTCAAAGTACCTCTTAACACACGATTGGATGAATCTCAAAATTTTCTCGTGATCAAAAAATGCAAATCAATGCCTAATTTGGGATACATTAATGAAATAGCAACGAAGGAAGAACTTGAAGACTGAGCAAAGAAATAGTAGTTAAAGTAGTAAGATACCATTCAAAAGTTAAAAGCTCTACTTTAGTTATAAGGGGCACAAAGTAACTAGAAGCAAGCTATCAAAAATAGTAATTTAGAAACCTTTGAATCTAAAATTTTTGGCATTATAATAGACTTTGTATAGTCAGAAGAAAAAGCAAAAAACATAGCTGAAAATATAAAGAAAATGAGAGAAATTGGACTAAAGCGAGTGTTAGGACTAAAATGCCTGTCGAATTTACTCTAAGACGATCCTCAAAATATGTTAACGTTAGTTTCGAAAGCGTTCAATGAATCCTTTTACTGGCTTGTATAAAACGCAAAATCTAATTATCAGTAAACTAAATCCCATTTCTTAGCCGATCTAAAAGGAATAGACACATAACTTCAAAGTATTATCAGGAGTTCATTTTTTGAAGTGTATTAGCTTTTTATATAAGAGATAGTGCAAATAGAGTACTTTGAGTTTCAAAAGAACAATAACATAATTTAAACTTTAGAAGCACTTTCTTAGCCTTTCGAAGAAATGGACTGCGGAGAGTTACTTAACACTAATCTTCTTCAGTTCTGTCAACAGCTTGTGAAATGGAGCAAAGGAGATATAAAGGAAGTGGCATTCAAAAGAGAATTTAGTGCTAAAACAATCATCACAAATATCGAAATCTGCAAAGAAAATGAGATTTAGCAATCTCAAGATCACTAAAAAGCTTTTAGTCTTTGCTACTATAATAGACTTGAAGGAGAAATGCCTGAACTAGAAGAAGTAGAATAAAGCTAAACTGAAGAAAAAAGAAATGAATTAGCTTTGAAATATTACTTAGGCTAGAAAGATCAATAACCAATAACTGACATTTAAATAATTTCGCATGATTAGTCATGTCCTTTACACTTCATTAAGATAGATCAAAATATAAATGAAAAAGTCTAAGACATTAAAGAGAATAGATACCTTTGCATAAGAAGAGAACAGCCTAACGAAAAATTGAGCTTTGTTACTGATATTTCTATAAATCAATCCTCTGGGTTAGAAATTAGTAAAGGACTTTATCTCCAAATTAAGAAAAAGACTTATTAAGAACTTTTGGTAAGCGTGGAAAAGAAATAAAGTTTGATAGATAAGCGAAAGAATCTTATTAGGAAAGCTTCTTGAAGATTATTGAAACTTCTTATCTATAGTTGTGCAGGTGGACTTGATAGGTAGAAAAACGAGTCAATAAAAATGCAGATTTAGTAGATCTTCATTGATCTGATTTTTAAAGAGATATCCAATACTTAAACTTATAGAAAGCAAGATTTGACTTAAGTTACTTTAGACGTTGATATTTCAACTCTTAATTTCCTGCAGAAAAATTAGCCCGAAGAAAATAATGATAAAACACCAAATATTAAGTAATTTTTAGACATGCTAATAGTTGAATGTAGTAGAATGGAGTAAGAAATGAACAAAAAGTGTGATATGAAAGAATTTTTATAGGAATGGATACACTAATTTGGCTATACTAGATACCCTTCATAAGAGCAGTTGTCTATCTATAGCTAAAAGTAAAATTGACTAAATTGTTACTTACTCGATGGAAAGTTTGACTTATTAAGATACATTCTAAAGCGAAGACAGAAAGTTCTTCTTCATAAAGAAAATAAATTTGATGAAATAACAGTCCAAATATGCACAAATCATGCTTATATGTAGAATCTAGAAAAATGACTTTAGGAAGATCCTAACAAAAATATTGCCTAGTTATAAGAATCTTCTATTCATCTAGACTAGTCATTACTATGAATTCTATACTCTTGCTGTAGTAGCAAGAACTGGAGGTAAATACTGTCAAGTTAGTATTATGTAACATCTTTGATCAATTACTTCATCAAAGCTAATTCTTGTGGAGTTCAAATTTTGGCTAGCAAAATAATTTAGTTGATCTTAACTGAATTTTATGATGAGATAAGCCTATAAAATATCTGGAAGTCTATAGATAAAAATAGCTTTGAGATAATGAAGTTTACAGGAGATATTGATTTTATAACCCTTCTATTGCTCTTCAGTGGTTTAGAGCCATTACTTCATATTCAATCCAAGAGTCTTTAGTTTTGTGTAAGTTATTCACAAGCATAAGTTTATACAAGAGAAGCTGAAGAAATAATAAAGGCAATGATTAAAAACTAGGTATGAAGAAACTCAATTCTAAATATAATGCAGAGCTAGATACTCAAAATAATGGAAAATCTTGAAGATCAAATTAACTAAATAATACTTATAGGAATCATGAACATCTGGGCAGGATCCTCGTAAATAGAATCTTGAGTTTAACCATTATCCAAAGTAATCTGCAATGGATAATAAGCTATTGTACTGAAAATCAATAAATAGTCTCAACATGAAAACTACTTCTTTGTATTCTTAACTGATAGTGAGATTATAGGAAATACAAAACTGGAGCCTAACACTGAGAGATTTGGGGTTAGCTAGTAAAGCCATTAGTTTTAGGAGGAATATTTGTAGAATCTGGCTAAAAACTTGATAAAAGTACATTAAATAGCAAACTAGCAGTTCATAAATCACTAGCTTTAGTTTGTTATCTTGTTTAATATTAAAATCAGTAAGTTTTTCGAAAATTTGAAAACTTTACCTGACTTCGACTATGTCAAACTAATTCTCAACTTCATGGATTCTATAAAGCTATACTAAGAAACTGATTTATCACTTCTAGAACTCACTGAAAATTTCAAGTACTTAAAGAAGAGAATTGTGGACTTGAATATAGGAGGAGCTGTTTAGGAGCATAAACCCATTTAGGTTCCTTAGAAACTAGAAGAGCCATATCCAGTTGACCCTGTTTCTGAGGAAGAAGTGAAGAAGTATATAAATAAGCTATCAGAGGAAAAGTAGATTTTAATAGGCAAGCTTTTTAGCCTTAATTACAAGTTTTAAGAAGTTAAGTTTGGGTTTGAAAGATAAAACTTTTCAGGAGTCGAAGATTTCATAGCATGGAAGGACTCTTACGATCAGGTGTTAAAGGAAAAACAGGAGATGATTTAGATTTAGCAATAAGAAGTATAAGATGCCATTTAATAATCCAAGCAACCAGTTTAAGGCTTACTTTATAAGTTTAAAAAAATAAGTGAGAAGGAAATTTAAAAGCCAGAGAGAGACTACATTCTTAAGTAAGAAAACGAAGGTCTTTTCTTATTTTCTCTTAATGAAAACGAAGAAAAAAGTAAAATCCTTTTTGACGTTGAGAAGTACATTTTTAAATAAATGCAGCAAATCTAAAGTTAAATATTCATAAGAGTAGCCTTTTTTTCTTATTTTTTGAATCAGAATGGAATCTCATCGTTCTTAATAGGACCTATCTAAATACAAGTTAGTAAGTAGGATAATCTTTACCAACTAAGTGTTTTATTAGACTCTAATGTAGTTTCCTAAATATAACTTCCTGAGCTTTAAGTATTTTAGTTGATGATAATACTTGATGAGAAAGTAACGATAGTATGTGAAAGATATAACTATAATTAGACTATATAAAGAAGCATTTACAATACCCTATAATTCCCTAAAATAGGGTTAGAAGTAAGTTCTAGAACTGCTATATTTATGATAGGGTTTTACGTTTACTCAGAATAGCCACCTGATTTCAATATCTCAGCCTAAGAAGAACTGATGATGAAGTCTAACTAAATGCTTAATGATTTATTCAGCAATTTAGAAAAAGAATAGTAGCAAGAAGTGAAGGAAATATCAAGCTTCTCTTATTAGTTCATATAGAAAACATTCTAAGTGAAGAACTCTTTGGAAATGTTTCTATAACCAACCTGCTTCTAAAAGAATCTTAACTATAAAGAGTTTTCATCTGTAGAAAGGTCAGTTGAGTTGTTACTTAGTGAGTAGTGGGATGCTAAACAATTCCCCACCTAATTGTAAATTCCTATAGTTGATATTAAGATATTTGATACTTAAAAAGAAATAGACCCTTAGTACGAAAAAATTTTGATTTATAATTAGGACCAAAATCTAGAAATATGCGAGCAAATAGCGTTTAAAAGAGAAGATAATGATTACAGCGCTTCGAACTTTATAAATTTTATCAAAGTTGTATAGGGAAATTCCCAAACAAGTAACTTCTTAGCAGGAAACATTTTTGAGGATGTTTAGCTTCAATACAGCTTTACAGAAAAGCGAGAAGATGCTATTACTGATATAAAGTTCTTACAAATAAATCCCTAAGTACAAGAAATCTAGATTCCAGATAATTACTAGCTACTAGTTAATGAAGGCAAGTCTATCCAAATAAATTGCAAATAGTCTTCATTTGTAATAATATTCTAAAAAGGCAGCAATTTATTCAATAATGTAGTTTATAACTTTAAGAAAGAAGAAAATCAGCCTAATTATGGACTTATTGATGACTTGAACTAGAACATTTCTGATGAGAGGTTAAAGGCATAGTATACTTAGTCTGAAAAAATGCAGACTGAGTAATATAACTCTATGTCAGCTGTTGAACTGAGAAAGTAGTTACATAGGTATATGTAATCTCTTCATATTCAACTTATCAAGAAATCATTAATTCATATCTTAAGCAGCGAAACAATTGCAATGACCTTCTTCTAAAATCAGCAAGAATAAGTATTTTTCCTGTTTTTAATCATAGCTGAAGAGCTTTAAAAAGCCCCAAAGATACTAGAGATGATCTAAAATGAAAAAGGGACAGCAAGAAGTTTATCCAAATATCTGCTAGTAATCTTGCTATTGTACCAAAGTAATGAGAAGTGTAAATAGAGACTAAATTATGAGTCTAATATACTAAAATCCTATCACACTAACATTGACCATGTATTTTGGATTCTAGGAAATCTAAGTAATAAAGAGTTTATTTAACTACTTATCTCCCCTCCTTTATTCTACTCTTTGTGTGTTTTACTGTTTGGTAAATAGAATGCAGATATAAAGAAGAAAATAGTGAATTCACTTGGAAAGATTATCCAGTAATGTGATTAAAAGGTATAAGGGATTGATATTATAAGCTTTATGAAGATGCTATAGAAGTAGACTGAAATACTATTAGAGTATGAAAAAAAGGAAGAGGGAAAATCCTGTTTACTACAGTCATTGATAGAGATATAACTCTAGTTTAAACTTACGGAGGATCAGTAATTGAGTAATTTAAAAGAAGTAGTATAGTTAGCTGAAAGCTTGATAAGGAGAGATTAACTATTTTAAGTGTTTCTTTTTAATTTCTTTTAGAAGAGAAATAACATAAACCAGGATATTAATCGAGAGAGCAAACATCCATACTCTAAAAAGCCTACTACAAGAGAAATTTACTTAAAAGGAGCATAGCAACTTGAAATTATTTTTGACTCCTAGACTGAATTAGATGAAAATGATTGAATAGCTTTTACAAAAGATAGACAAGGTACACAGCTGATAACAGTTAAATCTAATTATACAAGTAAAGGAAGCTTTATAATTGAGCGACATGGGCATGGAATTGAGTTCTTAAATAATAACTTAACCGCATATTAAGCAGCTCATCCAAGTGGTTATAGATGCACTGCTTTATGGTCTCAAACAGTTAAAAGAGGAAGACTAAGTTTGGAATTTTAAATAGATCATAACCATGGAAGTATAGATTTAGGAGTGTTCAACAAAAATTAAAACGTTGATATTAATACCGAAATAGCTTAATAGGGTGTTGAGCATTATACTTATTATTCAGGAGGAAGCTTTTACGATTTAAGTGGAAGTAGGCGAGGCAATCGATAAAGATATAACGCAGACTTTAGAACAGGAGCTATAGTAAGAATGGATGTTGATATGGATCAAAAAACAGTAGAATTTAGTAAAGACGGTGAGGTAAAGCATGTATTTGAAAATATCCAAGCAACTGAGATGTAGCCCTATATCACTTTTTATGATATTTAGTAAAAAGTAACTATCATTACAGGAGAGGATCTAAAAGGAATATACAACTAAACCATTCAAGCAGACAGAATTTACTACCATTTTCCTGCTAACATTGGCTGCATGAAATCATTGACAGCAACATGACTCAAGTCTAAATCCAGCAATACCATATCAGAAGATGGTTTGACAGTAATAATTCAGAATTAGCAGAAGCAATTTTTAGATATACAATTCAAAAGAAATGCTTAATATTTCGTAGAATTCATGATTTAAAAAATAATTCCCGTTCAAAACGAAAAAAATCAGAAGCCTTCTATTTAACTTCAAATCAAAGAAGGATAAAATACTAGACTTTAATACGATAATAGTGGCCTTGTCGTGAAAAGTGAGTAAATGTAGATTGAATAAGAAGCTACACCATTTGGGGAAAATGATAAAATAGGATTATATTTCAATGGGTAAAATTCCTCACTTACCATTTTTATCAATAATGAAGAAAAGCAATAATCCATTATCTCGGCTGAAATTTTGTAGCCTTGTATATTTGCAAACGACTGCACAATCCATTTAAGAATAGTCTAAAACATGTAAAAGATACATGAACTAGATTTAATTGGGCTAAAAAAGTAATATAACGAGGAATAAATTAGTCAAAAATGAGGCTTCAAGTTTAAAGTAGTTCCTACCTTCTCTATTTTACATTAAACCTAAATCTTAGAATCAATAAAAGATCATCTAGGAGAAAAATACCTAGAGAAATGGAATGAATTTCTAAATAATCATGTCAAAAAATTTTCCTTCTAAGCAGATGAGCAGCTTGTATAGTTGATTGATTCGTTAGCTATCAAATCTTCTATGCAGCCTTTAAAAATGCATGTGGAAGATTTCAAGCCGAAACATCAAGACTTGATAAAATATCCAGCATTGGATAACTTCACTGTATCTGAACTTCGCGAACGCTTTGCTTTTCTTTAAGATGTAATATCCAAACTAGTAGTTCTGCTTAATTATGTAAATCTAGATATTTAAGAAATGCCTAGCTATCTATAAAAAATCTTCCTAGATGCAAGAAGTTACATTTTTGAGGCAAACAAAAACAACATTTTTAAAGACATTTTAAACAAAACAAAGCATGATTAAACTTAGTCTTTTGTAGTATCCGTTGATAGAACAAAAGCATTTGCCATGAAAGATAGAGGAAGAGTTGATAATGAAGGTACTTTTAGTGTTTTTGGATAGATAGTCAGATGTTTAATGTATGTTAAAAACAAGCTTTTAAGAAGCATGGGATAAGTATGGAAGACTGAGTTTTAGCATGAAGGTGCTGTTGATGCAGGTGGAGTTTATAATGAACTTTTTAGTTGTATTTCAGATGAACTATAGTCAAGCTTCGTTCCTTTATTTGTTCCTACTCAAAATTAAATTCATAACGTTGGTACTCACAGAGATTGCTGAATGATAAACCCTGGAGCTACTTCAGAATCTCAAAAAAGTATGTGGATCTGCTTAGGAAAGCTATTTGGTATATCAATCAGAACTAATAATCATTTGAATTTATCTCTCCCTCCACTATTTTGGAAGCATTTAAACTTAGATCCTTACATTAACAAATAAGATTTAAAAGGAGTGGATGAATGTCTTTGCTAGACTATGAATATAATGACTAACTTATAGAAAATAACCGAAAGCTAATTTGAAAAGACATTCTAATATGAAAGCTTTAATACCAGAGATACAGCTGGAAGAGTAGTTGAACTAGTTCCTGGTGGAAGTAACATATAACTAACTTATCATAATTCATAGGTAAAATTATCTATTATAGGAATATGTTTAACTTGTTGAAAACTATCGATTAAATGAAGGATTGGAAATCTACTAGTGAATCAGACATGGCATGGCTAGTGTTGTTCCACTTACTACTTTGAATTTGTTTACTTGGAAATAGTTAGAACTGAAAGTCTGTGGAGAAGCTGATATTGATACTTAAAGACTTAAATAAAGAACTAAGTATGAAGGCTGGGCTGAATAAGATTAAGTGATTGTATGGTTTTGGGAGGTTATTAATGAAATGATTCCAGTTGAAAGAACGATGTTTTTAAGATTTGTATGGGGCCGTTCAAAACTCCCTAACACTGGAAACTTTAGAAATTTTACTCTAACAAAGCTAAATAGGGGTGATGAAGCTATGCCTATATCGCACACATGTTTCTTCTAGCTTGAGTTACCAGTTTATTCAAGAAAAGAAATCCTCAGAGAAAAGTTACTCTACGCTATAACCCACTGTACAGTAATATTTTTATATAGGCAATTGACTTAGATCTTGTTGCTTCAGGAGGCTTCCAAGAGGTTCCCTGAAACTTTTTCTTTAACATTTCCTTTTATTATATTAATACCAAATATTCCGTAATTTGCCCTTCTCTTTTATTATCCCATCTTTACCATATTAACTAGGTACTTAACCTTAAAAATCAATTACAAATCTACATAACCAACATTCTACTAAGCTATATTTGTAACCTTAGCAAGTTTAACTCTTCATACACCCTTCCAATAATAATATTTGACCAGTCAAACTTATAATGATATATTAAATTAAGAAGGTTTAATTGATTATAAATAGTCAATTAAGACTAGAAGTAGATAGACAATAAAGTGCTACTATATCCAATTAAATCTGTATAGCAATAGCTAAGTATAATGATCTATGCTCAAACTAATTAAAAGCTACTATTTATCACTAAACTGCTCTAACCTTTACTTCTTATGATCTAACTCTATAGAACTAAAGCTTATACCTATCAGTAAATTTGTATACTAGAGAATCTAAAAGGAATGCTAGTTATCTGCTAATCTATATTTATAAGTAATCTTTCTAATTTATACTTATGGAAAATTAAGTTCTAGAGACATGCAAGTTATTAAGCTTAGCTTAAGATAGAATAGCTTCCTACTTAATAAAACAGAAATTATAAGAGATAATAGTGAAAGTAAGCAAATAGAATTAATAAAGCTAACTAGGTAAGCTTACAATAGCGCTGATTTGCCTTTGAAGCTTCTTTCTTTTTAAATATTAAAACGTAAATAATCAGTCTTAATTAGCTTTTACTAGTTAGTTATCTCTATCTTTATTACTCATTTCGCAACTAAATTCTTAATATCAATATCTTAATCCAACTGGAAAAAGCTTAATAAGTACAAGCTTGATAAAGGAAGGATTGGAAGTGAAAGGGGGAAATATAAGAGAGATGGGATAATGATAGTATAGCTAAGGGATTAATTTAAGTAGTGAGATACTAAAGATTTATAAATTTGGATTTATAAAAGACTGTTATTTTCAGTTAATTATTAGATGTCTGAAAAAAATGTTTAAGTTGCTCTCAGAGTGCGCCCTATGGTTGAGCACGAAATATTAGATGATGAAAGTAATATTGTACTATGCTAGTAAAAGAATATACAAATAAGTAACAAAGAATTTAACTTTGATATTGTGTTCTCTCCATAAAGCACGTAATAAGAAGTATTTGAATATGCAAAGCCTTTAATAGACTAAAGTTTCTAAGGCTATAATGCTACTATTCTTGCTTATGGATAAACTGGAAGTGGTAAAACCTATACTATGGGTACTCATTCAAACTAGGAATATGATTCAGGTCTAGTACCTCGTGTGATTGAATATATGTTTTCAAAATTAGGGAAAGATTTTGCGATGAGAGCTAGTTTTAGTGAAATTCATAACGAAGAGATAAAAGATTTGCTTGACTTCTCAAATAAGATTATCCAGATAAGAGAGGATAAAAACGGGATTATTTCCATATTAGGACTTTCTGAGGAGTCAATTACAAGCTAAAACCAGTTGCTAAGATTAATGCATAAAGGATCTCTTTATCGTTCAACTTCAAGTACCTTAATGAACTCTTAAAGTAGTAGATCTCATGCAATATTTACTATCTTCTTAGAAAACCTGAACTTAAACACGTTTAGCAAATTCCACTTCGTAGATCTTGCAGGAAGTGAAAGATTGAAAAGAACAGGTGCTGAAGGACTTACTTTAAAGGAAGGAATTCACATTAATAAAGGATTACTTTGCCTAGGGAATGTAATTTCAGGATTAACCAGCACACACTAAAGCTATATACCATATAGAGACAGTAAATTAACAAGAATACTCTAAGATAGTCTAGGAGGGAATGCTTTCACCATTATGATAGCATGCATTTCTCCTGCTTCTACTAATCTAGAAGAAACCTTGAATACTCTAAAGTATGCTAGTAGAGCTAGACATATAAAGAACAAGCCTATTATTAACACTGATCCTAACCTTATTATCATTTAGCAGCTTAAAGAGCAAGTAAAGGACCTTTAATAAGAACTTGCTATGTATAAACCTCAGGGAGATAATGAGATCTACGTTCTTAATAAACAAATTTTATGTCTAAAGTAAGAAGTCCAAGACCTAAAAATCTAGCTTAATGAAAAAGAGATTCTTTTATAGTAAAACCAGTCTAGTCATTGTAATAATGAGGATAATAACTGAAAACAGTTGTACTTAGCTAGCGAAAAATAGAGGAAAGATATTGAAAAGGAGTATAAGAAGTTGCTATAAGAAGTAGAGGTAGATTAATAGCTTCTTTAAGAGAAATCTCTAGCTCTAAGCTAATTATCTACACTTGATTTTGAGCCTGAAAAACTTAATTCTGATTCATTAGTTCATGAAACACAAAAAGAAATTGAAGAAATAGACTAGTAATTAAAATAAGGACAGCAAACTAAGCTTGAGTTATAAGCATAAGTTCAGAAAACACAATAAGAGATAATAGTTCATCTATAATAAGAATACTAGACTTAAATCACTTAACTAGAAGCTCAAATCTTAGAACTACAAAAAAATTCTAGTTCTAACTCCAAAATTCAGCTTATGGAAGCATAATTAGTTGAACTTAGAAAGAGACTAAAATGCTAAGATAAACTAATTAAAGAGAATCAGGCTTAAAGGCAAAAGCTTGAAAATCTAGACGTACAAATTCTAAGAGCGAAATAGTAAAAGCAAAAGCTCCTTAATACCATTCGAACGTAATAGAAGCAATACTTATAATTCAAAAGTAGTGTGACAAAGGAAATGCTAAGGATAAAACAGTAGACCATAAGAAAAGATAAGCAAATAGCTTAATTATTAGTACAATCTAAGAAAAAAGATGCATACATACAATCCTAGAAAAATATACTGAAAGGACAAAAATAAACTTAAATTAGTTCTTCAGATGCTGTAGAGCAACTGTAGCTTATTTTGCAGGATTTTATTACATTTCGAGAAAATAAGTCTAATTTATAGTAGCTCTCTTAGAAAATAGTACAGAGTGAGTAAGAAATATCCTAGTTTTAAAGAGAAATAACTGATCTGCTGATTAAAAAGGAAAAGCAGACAGTTTAAAGAATGCAAGGTGAGCAGGATAGAGTTAATTTGAATGAATTGGATTAACAAATAGAAAAGATAAAAGACTAAATAGAAGTAACTTAAGATAACCTTACTTACCAAAGTGCCTAGTTTATTAACATCTAACAAATTTGCAATGAAGAAACTCTATCTGCATTATAGGGAAGAATACTTAATTTATGTGATAATTCTGAGCAAAGTTGCTCTTTGATAAGTACTTGTCTTAAAACACTCGCTGTTGAAAGACATAAGACCAAAGTTTAGAGCATCAATAAGCAAAAGATTGAATAGCAGAATTATTAGTTAAGAAGGGAGATAAAATAGATTATGCAACAAGCCCAGTAAACTGAACTCAGTTTCACAGAAAAATTTCAATCGATGGAAGAGAAATGCAAACAGTTCGATTTGATTACCTAGCAACAGCAGCAAGATCTTGTAACTGAGTAAAAATTTGAAATTAATAAAAATATTCAAAATGAAAGAAGGAATAGTGAACAGACTCGATAATGTCCACTTCCTATCTTTACGAAACTACAGACAGCCAGGATTTAAAAGCAAATAAATCCAAGTACCTCAATCAGAACATTATCTTCTTCATAATAGAAGCAAAAGCTTAAAATAAAAGATTACACACCATTAAACAGAAGCTACTAATCATTTGATAGTGAATAAAGTGAAACAAAAACAAAGCGTAAGAAGAAAACTTTAGGATCATTCTATCAAAAAATGCAGACAACAGATAATAAACTATTTAAACGCCTAATCAACATAAGAGCCCATGACTCACCTATCCTAAGCATAGCAGTATGAGAAGACTTCACTGCCACTTCAAGCCTTAGAAACGTAAAAATCTGAAATAATAACCATGAGATGGTCAAAGAAATAAACGAAAGCAATATCCAAAAATTATTGATACTACCATATCAACTTGCAGGGATCTAACTTAATGCCATAAAATTATGAGATCTATCTTCATTTGAGCAAGTTTAGGAGATAAAAACCTAAATAATAATAAAAGATGCAGCTTATTATTAGTAAAAGATAATCATAGGAGGTAAGCAGATATGAAGTATTGACTTATAAGAAGATTAGTAGAAACTGCTAAAAGATTAAGCTGATGTAGTAGCACTTACTTTAGATGATTATAACGTACTTTATGGAGGTAAAGATTATAGAATACATATTTATAATATGGTTGATAGCCAGTCTCTACATATAGATTAACAAAGACATTTTGACAAAATTTCTGGAATCTTGCTTTTCTAAGAGAACATCATTAGTAGCTCTAAGGACAAGAGTCTCAGACTTTGAGGAGAATAACTTTTTGTTTAAGAAAATGCGCACAAAGATGATATTACATGCATTTGTGCTTCTTAGGAATATGTTTTTAGTGGAGGGAAAGATGGATAGCTGCGAGTATGAAAGATATAAGATAACTAGCTTCAAGAATTATGCTCGATAAATGCTCATCCAGTAAGCTCTTATTTCAGTATGTTAACTCTATAAATAGTTATAAGAACAAAATAATAACAGGAGGGTACGATGGAATATTATCAATATGGACTGCAACAGAACTTAAACTTTAATTTGCCAATTTTAGTTAATCTCTTATAGTATTCTAAATAACTTACACCACATAATTATAAAATAACTATTAATCCAATAGGACTACTGACAAAAGTATTAAACATATTAATAAAATAGTCATCACTTGGTTCTATTAAATCTAGTCAATTCAATGAATTTCAACTAACATAAATGCAATTAAATTAAGATATTAATAGAATAATATTTTTACTCCTAGTTATTGACTTATAAGTATAAATCCTTTATTAGTTTTATTATATTGAAGAACTGCTTTTTATATTTTAAATTTGAGTACTTAAAAATAAGCCTTGTAATGTACTTACAGAGTCATTTAATAAGAGAGTACAAAGCTAAGATTTATATTGATTTAAAACTTGAGTAAGTTTTAGAATGTAAGGTAAATAAATGCAACTAAAGTATAAAAGTCATAGTATTTCTTTCATTTTGAGCTGTATTTTTTTTAACGATTTGAATTTAAGAAATTTCAGGTAAAGTTCCTGTATGAAAACTTACTTCATTAGCCGCTGCTGGTAATGGTGCCGTTATTTCTTGTAGACTAGTTTCTATATCACTGCTTCATTTACTTGCTTATGGGCTTTTCTAAATTAATGGGAATTTCTTAGGTAGTCTCGCTTACTCTTCTAAAATCATTTTCTTTGTCCTGTTTCAGTTTTCATCATTAGCAGGTTCTTATTTAGGACTATTACTCATTGTTCTAAATCCTCGCGGAAGAGAATAATTATGAATAACAGGTAATTCTTAGGTAACTGGTTTAGGAGATTAAGCAGCACTTCTTTATTAATCCTTATTTTTGAAAGGAACTTTTTTAGTTAATATTCCAATTTATCCATCAGAGATACCTAAGTATTTTATAGTGTAATGATTAGGCCTCTAAAACCTAAGCACTTTCCTTTTTTTAACTACCTAAGTTTATCTCTTATGTTCTTGCAGCTTCTTATTAATAACTTATACTCTTGGCTGCTCTATTTAAACAACAGGCTTAGAACTTAATGAGCTAGTCCTTGTGGTTACACTAGTTCTATCTTTGT
This sequence comes from Loxodes magnus, assembly GCA_946699065.1. Classification (NCBI taxonomy): domain Eukaryota; phylum Ciliophora; class Karyorelictea; order Loxodida; family Loxodidae; genus Loxodes; species Loxodes magnus. Next base: position 15,207 of record CAMPDV010000051.1, on the reverse strand, counting down.
TAAACATTCTTGCATTATACTTATTAAACTCTTGCGCTAGGAATTATTAAGTTGATATGGCTTATTAAAAGTAATGACTGCCTTGTCTTTTCCATTTTTCTGGTACACTTGATATTCATACTACAGCCTTTGGTTCATTGGTTTTTTATCAAGGTCTTGCAGACCTTGGTAGCTGAAAGCGTTCCTTATCAGAGGTAAAGCTAGAACTCTAATTGAGCATTTAATTTAATCAATTAATTACTCTTAAGTAATACTAAAGAAAGCTACCTTGCATAAGATACTCTTCAATCCTTCTTTCCTGCTTATTCTCTACTTCCCCTTTTAATTCACTTAAGTCTACTAGATAATCTTTCCTTCTATACCCTGCTACTGCTTCTATTATCAAAACTACTTATAATTATTAGTATAACTAGCATAGTCTATATTCATCACTACAAACTGTATCTATATATATTTATCAACTCTCAGTTATATCCAAGCAGAACTTTAACTAAAGCATTAATAGTTTCCAAAAGGGACTAAAGATAGTTAATAACTGAGGATAAAAAGGAAGTACAGACAGATAAATATAACTAGGCACTCTATTAGCTATAATCATATTCATACGTTTACTCTCATAAACACTTCCAGCTTAGCTAGATATCACATAAAAGTAATTAGAAGTACTAAGAAAAATAGCTAACATAAGCTAGGATTGATAACTCTTATAAAGTATGTAAATAAACTCATAAAACTCCTTAGCTAATTTATAACTTCAACAATGCTAGAATCCTAAAAGGAAGTGAATAAGTAAGTATAGAAGTAATAAGATTGAAGAGATTAATAAGTGATAGTAGTAAATAAAGTGATTAAAGGTTTTTATTACTTTTATAATGGAAAATTTAGAAGACTAGAATGAAGAAATTCAGATTACTGCTGCTAATAGTGGAGAAAGCTTAAACCTATCCAATATCACTTCTGATGCTGAGAAATTGGATGAAATAATGAACGTTATTTTCAAAGAGGATAACGAAGAATCTTTAGATATATCAGCGTTCAGATAAGATTAATTTTCAAGATAGAGTACTATCAAGAGCTCTGATTCTGAAAACAGTAGTAATGAGTCTAATTCTTAAATAATAAGCTAAGAAAATGAAAACTACAATCCGTACGATCAATTGCAGATCCAATAATCTATGGATAAAATCAAAAATTATCAAGTTTATGATCTCCAAAAAAAAAGACTATAAGATGAATCTTAAATTAGACAAATGTCTTTCTCTGAAATTGAAGAAATGGAAGAAGAGCAAAGTCCTATTGAAAAAACTAGTAAAGAATTTGATTAAATAAAGGAAAGGATAAGAAACTAACTGAGAAATGAAAGAAGCACTAACAATTAATTAGTTGAATACTACACTGAATGTAGTGAAGACTTACATAAAGAAGAAACATTTAATTAACAAAGCAAAAGCAATGACATTTAAAATAAAATAAATAAGTAAGGAAATTTAACTTTGAATAGTCTAGGATCTGGTGATCAACTAATATCTCCCAATAGTCCTTTGTAATTAAGATAATAAGTTTTATAATTGCAGTTTGAAGAATAATAAAGCCAGCAAGATTTTTTCTGTGGTTGTATAATCAAAGATTAAGATAGTGTGAAAGGAGAAGATTCTTGCAATATCTTATGAACTCTGTTTAGTTCTTTTATTAGTTATTTATTTTCGCTTGTAATGTTACTCTCATCCTTTCTATTTATTTCCTAGTCTAAACTAATTAATTCTTATTAAAAAAGCTCTTTTATTTTCCTTAATAGACATGCTATTTAATAAGCTAATATGAATAACCTTCTAATGTCATTTTTATAAAAAGCGTTATTAATAGTATAATAATACAATCTAAACTAGCTAATAATACCTAGTAGGTAAATTATGTTAATATTTAGTCCTTTTATTTTTCTTGCTTAGTACTCTATTTTATATAGTCATCTCTTAAACTATAATTGGACATTATAATTAAATGCTGAGACTTTTCTATAATTGGAAGGATTTTCTATTTCAGTTTATTAATGTGGAATATACTTCAAAAAAGATTGAAGGTATCATTTTCAAGCTAATATCTCTATTTAATCACGTACTTTTAAATGTATAGTCTGTATATAGCAATTTAAGAATAAGGCTTTTATTATTTTATAGCAATTCCTTACTAAGTTTATATAATCAGACTTAGACTAGAGTGCATACTAATTGATTATAGAAGTAGAGCTAATTTATTATTTGAGCGTCTTATTACTTAATTTTTATGTTTATTAGATTAAGAAGTCGTTGGTCTTATAGCTATTATAATAGAGTAAAACAAAAAAGTGTTGCTTATATATGGATATATTCTTTTATTTATATGTACTGATTCAACTGCATAATCGTTTTTAAAATGACTTTAGTTTTATATTGCTCAACTATGGAGATATCACCCTATAAACCAGTTAGGTTGAGTGGCTATTTAAAATTGAATAGCTTAAATTATATTAAATAGCTGATATGTGTAGAAATTTAATAGTATGCTAATAGTAATAGATTAGGCTATAAATAGCATAGATTTATCAATTTAAAAGCTTTCCTAATATCTGTCATCATCTATTTCTCTCTCTACTCATATTTCATAACTTTTCCCTTTACTACATGCATTTAGCTTTTTAGGTAAGTAGTTATTCTTGATTGCTTTATCTTGCTCTTTAAATATATAAAGTTAGTTCTTTAAGGCATTGAAATAAAATATTTAGACTTTTATTATATTCTAAGATAAAGGCTTTTCAAAAATCCTCATTGCATCATTTTATTTAGGCTAATCACATTATCTTAGACCAATGAAGCAGGATTATTTTTAAAATTCCTACATTCTTTCTTATTAGCTTAAACTAGCTTTCAAGACTGCTATCACATCTATTGCTTCTTTTATTAATAGCAGTACTTAAGAACTTATTTAGGATCAAGTTACTAGTGCTTATAATACTAAACCAATAAGCCTTTCAAAGATCGGTAATAAGCAATTTCTCTTTAATCAAAGCGCTAAGCTCGCGTATCATTTTTTACCCATTTTAAATCTCCTTTCCTCACTTGAATCTCACTATCTACCAACTAAGATAACACAAGCATAAAGTAAAGCTTAAATAAATCTAGAAAAGAAAGTAACTACAAAAGTAAAGGAAAGAGTAACTAAAATAAGTAAGTTAGATATTTGAAAAGGAAAGCAATGAAGTAGTAATTTATATTAGCCTTTTACAGTTATTTTACATAATTATCTATACAGTATGAGGAAATCAAACTAGATGTCTAAACTTAAATTAATTGATGTTCAATGAAAAGAGGTTTAGAAAAACTTTCTCCCTAAAATCAAGACTTATGAAACCTAGGGTTAGTAAAATGTGAGTGATTTATTTCCTTCTACTGAGAGATACTAAAGGATGTCGACTGATAGAAGTAGAAAATCTTTTAATTTGCAATAAAACTTAGAAAAGCTAGAGTCTCATGAGGGTCTTTATTTTCCATTAAACATAAAGTCTTAGAAAAGAGTCACATAGCATATTCAAAAATTGAGTGAATAGATAATAAGCCCTATAAAGCCTAGAATTCAATTGAACTGCAAGACTTTTGAATTGAATGAAATTCTGCAAAATTTGCCTAAAATGCAGGTACCTCCTTTAAAGCCTCCAAAGGAGATATTTTCAAGCTTTTAAAACGATACTCATACTAGAAGAAATAACTTTGGTAAATGATATATAAATCCCTAAGAATGAAACTAGCAATTTAAAGATAAGTTTGTGTCTAGAATTTAGAAGCCAATAAGATAGGTAAAAAGGAAAAAAGAGTCTAGTTGTGACTATAAGCAGATTAATAATGCTTTTAGTATCAAAAATGACTTCTTTAAGGAGTTCTAATCTCAATAGCACTTCAAGAAATTTAAAGCAAGAAGTATTGAGTTGAAGTAGGAATTGAATGAAAGGATTTTAACAAACACATGCAGAATTTAAAAGGCAACAACTCATTTATTTGTAAATAACTGTTATAAGCTATTATCTATTAGTATACTCATTCTTCTCTCACACTTTATCACTTCTAATTTTATTCGATGAGATACACTGCTAGCTTTAATTTCATAAAGTAGTGTCTAGTATTTTTTAAACACTAATCATTGATTAAGTAAATTTGTACTAATTATTGAAGCCTTTTCTAAAGGAAAAAATTGAAATTAGGTATAAAGTAAATTTTAAGGCTAACTAGCTGATTTACAATTAGTAAGAGTATTCAATAACTAACTATAAACTTAGATTCAAACGATATCGTAATGGGCTAAAGGAATCGTTATTTAGTTCCAAATAACTTATGTCTGATTATCAAATAACGAAGAGGTGTTAATTACTTAGAGCTAATATAGCAGATAATTAAAAAAGTTTCGCTTTGAAAAAGAAAAGTATTTAGTATAGAAAGCACTTAGAGAGATTAAAGATAAAAGTATGCTAATTAAAAGGAATATAAGAATAGATTTTAATTAGCTATATAGAAAGATTTGTTAAATTCCAACTTTAAATTAATATAATAATGTTCCGTCAAGGAGAATAAGTATCAGTGAGACTTAAGGATAATTTAACTATAAAAGGAACTCTGCAAGCTACTGATGAACATTTGAACTTATTATTATCTAATGCCTAGTAAGAAATAAGCAGTGTTGAAATTGATGAGGAAACTTGAACTGAAAAGAAAATAGTGAAGACAGTTAATTATCATGTGATACTTCTAAGAGGAGATGAAATTAAGTTTATTAGCACATGATAAAAAATAAACTTTGCGATTTAAAATATTTTTACCTTAATTCTTTGAAATCATAAATCAAGATATTTCGTCTCTGGCAGTAATTTTTATTTCCTCTATGAGGATTTATTCACTATATTTATCAAATTTTAAATTTAATACTAAAAGCATAAACTCCTGATTCATCATCAATCAAAATATAAAACATAGCCGAATCTAATTTTTAAAGCTTTACATATATATTTTCATTCTTTATTCAAATTAGAAGCATTCATATTATACTAGAATCTTTAAATAAATCAAATAATCCTCAGTTTCAATAAATGCTTATCCCTCCATAAAGCGATATTTTCATTATATTCTCACTATAGTTTCAAAATAAATCATAATAAGTAGTATTAAAATAAGTTTTAGAAGTCTCATACTATAAACTCTATAAGTATTGTTCTAATTGAATCTTATTATAGCACACTCTTATCACTCTTAAATAAATTCCTTACATCTAAACACATTAAATATAGTTCCTAATATTAATTTAATAGGAAACTAGATTATAAGATATAAAGTATTATAAAGAACTATTACTTCTATTAAATTAGGTATAATATGAACTTTCTTTTAGCATTGCTAGTATCTAATTATAAGATTGATATATTTACTATAAAGCTAAATATTCACATCTTTATATAAAATTACTCTCAGATTCTCTAAAGCATCTACTAAAAATTGATAAGTTAATTATAAAATTAAACTTAGATTTTCAGTCAAAGTTATTGCTATGATGCTTTTAATAAAGTTAGATAGACCTTCAAGTAATTTTAAGGAAATTTATAAAGTAGAGAATTATTCTTCGCTATGATCAATCGAATATAGTAAAATAAGACTGCTCATTCCTTTTTGATTTATTTATATATAGATTTTGAAAATTTCTATATAGACTGTTTGATATTATATATGTCTTTCTAAGCTAGCAATATTGCTTCTTTTTTGCTTTCTCGTTATAGAATTTCAAGATTAGGAAAAATTTCAAATTTCTAAAGTCAAAATTTTGAAATAACCATGAATTAATAAAAACATAGAGTTTATGGGCGAAATCACAAAGAGTTATTTCTCTTATGTCTATATTACTAAATTTAGAAACTTACGTATTTTTTCCTAGAAGCTCTTGATCTTTCTCTCTTTTTACTTTCATAGTATAATTATCTTGATCTGCCTACGCTTCTAGCTCCTCTAGGAGTAGATCCTTTTACCTTCGAGTTTTCTTGGTTTTCTTATCTGCAACTTTGTATTTCAACTTTAGTGCGTAAGGCTCTTGGACTGCTGGTTCCTAATAAATTATTGTTAGACTCAATGACGCAACTATTATTACAACTATTAGTTGTATTGTTGCTGTTATCATTTCCTTATTAATTCACTTTCAAAGCTTGCTGTCCTTATGTTACACTCATTTTCTATCTGTAGTTTACAAGATGAGATTGCTAAAACTTTGATGACTTGCAGTTTATACACTTAATTACGTTCTTGTTAAGTTGATTACAATGTCTACAGCATCACTGCTCATTTTAATTTCTCTCTGGTGACATTATATCATTGTTTTGAATTGACTTTTGTGACCTTAAAGATCCAAATGGATCTTAAGTCTATTTATACTTCACATTTAAAGCATTTTTGTTAATGAATCCACTACATCCTTAGCAAGCAGGACTATTGCAGATATTGCAAGTAGGCTGCTTTCTGATTGATATCTTTTAATTAGGTTAAGAATCAAGAGGAATTTTTTCAACGAATCCTATTTAAGGAAGTTTTAGCTCCCAAAACTCATATTAGTAGGCGAAGTAATCCTTTATTTAAGGGTTATACTTTGTACTTATTTCTCTGCTTATCTCTTGAATTTATCGCATTTCTTTTTCTTTTTTAGTTATTTTACTGAAAATTTCTTCGTAAGGCTTCTTATCGTAGCACTGATCAATAGCTTTAATATCGTCATGCTGTTTATATATTATATCCATCTTTCTTAGTAGTTAAAGCTTTTCAGGTTCTAGTTTTCTTTTCTGGTCCTGAAATAGCTATTTAATTTGCTCTACCATCTCTATTTTTTTCAAGTCAAGGGTCTTTTTGAGTGCTTCGAAATATGTATTGATTTTCTCTATTTAAGCATCACAATGATCTATCATCTTCTGCTCTATATACTCAAAAGATTCTTTAGATTGCTTGGATATCTTCAAAGCTTTCTCTATCACCTCTTTAACATTTCTTATTTAAGTTCTTACAACTTCAAAGTTAGCGCTAAAAGTAGCTACTTAATGTCCAGGCCCAGTATGTTCAATAACGCAATCTGAACATAAAAATTTTTCATGGGTTTTGCACTAAAATTTAACTCTTTTACGTGGGTGGCGCATACAGCATATGACTTTAGGTCTATCTCTTGGCAAGTTAGCTAAAATTCCATAGCAAATAGGTAGATTCTATTACGGACAGTGATGTATAATTTTATCAGCAGGGCACTAAGTATTACCCTTAACCTAACACTTCTCAAGGCATTTTTCACAAAATACATGTCCACAAGGTAGTGACAGTGGTTTATTTGAAGCATCGTTATAAGGGGTAAAGCAAATGCTACATTCAAAAACTGAAGTTGACATTATTAATTTAGGAAACAAAAGTTAATTAAATACAGAATCTACTCTTATTTTCTATTTTTTTCTTCACAATCGTTTAGTTAAATCTCCAATAGCTTTAGTAACTATTTTCTTAAATCCATTCTACTTTACTTTAAACAATGCGTTGCTTTTTTTATTAATACCCTTCCTTAATATTTTACTTTAGTACTAATTTAAAGCTTTTATTTCCTCTTACTTTAACTAAATGCTTTAAGTAAAATATGACATGGGTTAATAGTTTAGATATGGTAATAGAAATAGAGATTTAGATTTGCAAACTCTTAATTGGATATAATATTATGAAAATTTGGCCTCATTATTTCCTTATACAATACTACATGCAAAAATGAAGTGAATTCAAGTAAAAAATGTTAGTTATGAAAATAAACTGATCAGAGGTATTGGAAAATACTAGCAACACATTACTTCAAAATATTAAGTTTAAACTCTTTTATAAATACTAGAGAATATGTCTAAACTAAATCTAACACTTATTTTACTTTTTTCTCTTAATCCTAATTTGAGCAAAGCAAGTCTTTTTAATATATAGTCCTAATTCAAATGAACTCAATAGAAGGTTAAAATATAGGGGATTTTATTTGTTAAAGCTTTGTCGAAAAATTGCAGAGTAATTAAGTAATCAATTGCAGGATCTAAAAACTTGATCATTTTCAAAATGTTCCTTAATATGTTAATTGCTTGGAGTAAATAAAATAGTTAGCTTTCTATATTGTTTTCATTAAGTCTTAGAGCTATTAAAAAAAATATTTTTTTATATCAAAACTCTAATATATAAATCTATATTATGCTTCATAATATTATTAATATAAAATGGCAACGAAGAAATAATAGGCCTCTATTAACGGATAGTTGAAAAAATAAGAATAACTTAATTTAATTGAAGAATAGTCTTAAAAGATAAAAATTAATAATCTAAGGAAATCTTTGCATAATCAGTTCAGCAAAGGATATCAAATATACAATTCGACTTGAAAAAGCAAAGATAAAAAATAGAAAATTTAGAAAACTTAATAGAAAAATTAATGGAATAATTAAACCTATAATTCCCATACAAAGATGAATCATTAAATAAAATATAATCGTAAATAGTAATTAACGTGGAATAAATTGATAAATAAATAAACGAAGTCACTCAAATGTTCCAATTTCATTTCAATTAAATTGAATATATAATAAAGCAACTGTGGGAAAAACAAGATAATAACGAGTAATAAATATTAGACAAACTTTTCAGAATATGACCAACAAAAACAGGATAAGTAAACAGAAAGAAAATATAAAACTCATCTAAAAAATGAGGTTTATAGAAATAGATGAAGAAACTATAATGATAATAAGCAGAAGAGAGAGACATGGATGGCGGACTAATGTAGTCCTTCAGAGTCCTTTAGTTCAGAAAAGAGAAGGAATAAAAAAAAGTGAAAACTGGAGCTCTTTTCAAAAACTATAAATAAAATTTTATCATTGAATATTTTTAATAACCTTAAACTTAACTTATCAGTTTTACGTAAAATATATATGGCTTTATCTTAATTTGAGTAAATAAGTATAGCGTTAATTAATAAAAAAATGATAAAAATTCTTTTAATTGTTTTTCTACTACTTTTATTAGTAAACTAAAATTTCTCTCTAACTACTAGTGCTAGATAACTTTCAATTAGATAAATAAACCGCGACTTTTTGCTTTCTTTGATTTGCTTTGCTTTGCTTTGCTTTTCTAATTCAAATTCATATAAAATAAATGATATCATCAAAAATCCAGTTTTTTATAACATTCATCTACAAAATGAATCAAGAAACTTTTAGTTGAACGAGGACCTTGAATGGACACGAGTCATGAGTTGGAGCGATCGCATTAAGCAATGACACGAAATGGATCGTATCTGGTAGTGGCGATCTAACGATTCGTGTATGGGATTTCTCGACGGGTAGTTGTACGAGGACCTTGAATGGACACGAGTCATGAGTTAGAGCGATCGCATTAAGCAATTACGCGAAATGGATCGTATCTGGAGGCGACGATCTAACGATTCGTGTATGGGATTTCTCGACGGGTAGTTGTACGAGGACCTTGAATGGACACGAGTCATGAGTTGGAGCGATCGCATTAAGCAATGACACGAAATGGATCGTATCTGGTAGTGGCGATCTAACGATTCGTGTATGGGATTTCTCGACGGGTAGTTGTACGAGGACCTTGAATGGACACGAGTCATGAGTTGGAGCGATCGCATTAAGCAATGACACGAAATGGATCGTATCTGGTAGTGGCGATTGAACGATTCGTGTATGGGATTTCTCGACGGGTAGTTGTACGAGGACCTTGAATGGACACGAGTCATGAGTTGGAGCGATCGCATTAAGCAATGACACGAAATGGATCGTATCTGGTAGTGGCGATCTAACGATTCGTGTATGGGATTTCTCGACGGGTAGTTGTACGAGGACCTTGAATGGACACGAGTCATGAGTTAGAGCGATCGCATTAAGCAATGACACGAAATGGATCGTATCTGGTAGTGGCGATTGAACGATTCGTGTATGGGATTTCTCGACGGGTAGTTGTACGAGGACCTTGAATGGACACGAGTCATGAGTTGGAGCGATCGCATTAAGCAATGACACGAAATGGATCGTATCTAGAGGCGATTGAACGATTCGTGTATGGGATTTCTCGACGGGTAGTTGTACGAGGACCTTGAATGGACACGAGTCATGAGTTGGAGCGATCGCATTAAGCAATGACACGAAATGGATCGTATCTGGTAGTGGCGATCTAACGATTCGTGTATGGGATTTCTCGACGGGTAGTTGTACGAGGACCTTGAATGGACACGAGTCATGAGTTAGAGCGATCGCATTAAGCAATGACACGAAATGGATCGTATCTGGTAGTGGCGATTGAACGATTCGTGTATGGGATTTCTCGACGGGTAGTTGTACGAGGACCTTGAATGGACACGAGTCATGAGTTGGAGCGATCGCATTAAGCAATGACACGAAATGGATCGTATCTGGTAGTGGCGATTGAACGATTCGTGTATGGGATTTCTCGACGGGTAGTTGTACGAGGACCTTGAATGGACACGAGTCATGAGTTGGAGCGATCGCATTAAGCAATGACACGAAATGGATCGTATCTGGTAGTGGCGATCTAACGATTCGTGTATGGGATTTCTCGACGGGTAGTTGTACGAGGACCTTGAATGGACACGAGTCATGAGTTGGAGCGATCGCATTAAGCAATGACACGAAATGGATCGTATCTGGTAGTGGCGATCTAACGATTCGTGTATGGGATTTCTCGACGGGTAGTTGTACGAGGACCTTGAATGGACACGAGTCATGAGTTAGAGCGATCGCATTAAGCAATGACACGAAATGGATCGTATCTGGTAGTGGCGATTGAACGATTCGTGTATGGGATTTCTCGACGGGTAGTTGTACGAGGACCTTGAATGGACACGAGTCATGAGTTGGAGCGATCGCATTAAGCAATGACACGAAATGGATCGTATCTGGTAGTGGCGATTGAACGATTCGTGTATGGGATTTCTCGACGGGTAGTTGTACGAGGACCTTGAATGGACACGAGTCATGAGTTGATTCGTGTATGGGATTTCTCGACGGGTCGCATTAAGCAATGACACGAAATGGATCGTATCTGGTAGTGGCGATCTAACGATTCGTGTATGGGATTTCTCGACGGGTAGTTGTACGAGGACCTTGAATGGACACGAGTCATGAGTTGGAGCGATCGCATTAAGCAATGACACGAAATGGATCGTATCTGGTAGTGGCGATCTAACGATTCGTGTATGGGATTTCTCGACGGGTAGTTGTACGAGGACCTTGAATGGACACGAGTCATGAGTTAGAGCGATCGCATTAAGCAATGACACGAAATGGATCGTATCTGGTAGTGGCGATTGAACGATTCGTGTATGGGATTTCTCGACGGGTAGTTGTACGAGGACCTTGAATGGACACGAGTCATGAGTTGGAGCGATCGCATTAAGCAATGACACGAAATGGATCGTATCTGGTAGTGGCGATTGAACGATTCGTGTATGGGATTTCTCGACGGGTAGTTGTACGAGGACCTTGAATGGACACGAGTCATGAGTTGGAGCGATCGCATTAAGCAATGACACGAAATGGATCGTATCTGGTAGTGGCGATTGAACGATTCGTGTATGGGATTTCTCGACGGGTAGTTGTACGAGGACCTTGAATGGACACGAGTCATGAGTTAGAGCGATCGCATTAAGCAATGACACGAAATGGATCGTATCTGGTAGTGGCGATTGAACGATTCGTGTATGGGATTTCTCGACGGGTAGTTGTACGAGGACCTTGAATGGACACGAGTCATGAGTTGGAGCGATCGCATTAAGCAATGACACGAAATGGATCGTATCTGGTAGTGGCGATTGAACGATTCGTGTATGGGATTTCTCGACGGGTAGTTGTACGAGGACCTTGAATGGACACGAGTCATGAGTTGGAGCGATCGCATTAAGCAATGACACGAAATGGATCGTATCTGGAGGCGACGATCTAACGATTCGTGTATGGGATTTCTCGACGGGTAGTTGTACGAGGACCTTGAATGGACACGAGTCATGAGTTAGAGCGATCGCATTAAGCAATGACACGAAATGGATCGTATCTGGTAGTGGCGATTGAACGATTCGTGTATGGGATTTCTCGACGGGTAGTTGTACGAGGACCTTGAATGGACACGAGTCATGAGTTGGAGCGATCGCATTAAGCAATGACACGAAATGGATCGTATCTGGTAGTGGCGATTGAACGATTCGTGTATGGGATTTCTCGACGGGTAGTTGTACGAGGACCTTGAATGGACACGAGTCATGAGTTAGAGCGATCGCATTAAGCAATGACACGAAATGGATCGTATCTGGTAGTGGCGATTGAACGATTCGTGTATGGGATTTCTCGACGGGTAGTTGTACGAGGACCTTGAATGGACACGAGTCATGAGTTGGAGCGATCGCATTAAGCAATGACACGAAATGGATCGTATCTGGTAGTGGCGATTGAACGATTCGTGTATGGGATTTCTCGACGGGTAGTTGTACGAGGACCTTGAATGGACACGAGTCATGAGTTGGAGCGATCGCATTAAGCAATGACACGAAATGGATCGTATCTGGAGGCGACGATCTAACGATTCGTGTATGGGATTTCTCGACGGGTAGTTGTACGAGGACCTTGAATGGACACGAGTCATGAGTTGGAGCGATCGCATTAAGCAATGACACGAAATGGATCGTATCTGGTAGTGGCGATCTAACGATTCGTGTATGGGATTTCTCGACGGGTAGTTGTACGAGGACCTTGAATGGACACGAGTCATGAGTTAGAGCGATCGCATTAAGCAATGACACGAAATGGATCGTATCTGGTAGTGGCGATTGAACGATTCGTGTATGGGATTTCTCGACGGGTAGTTGTACGAGGACCTTGAATGGACACGAGTCATGAGTTGGAGCGATCGCATTAAGCAATGACACGAAATGGATCGTATCTGGTAGTGGCGATCTAACGATTCGTGTATGGGATTTCTCGACGGGTAGTTGTACGAGGACCTTGAAAGGACACGAGTCATGAGTTAGAGCGATCGCATTAAGCAATGACACGAAATGGATCGTATCTGGTAGTGGCGATTGAACGATTCGTGTATGGGATTTCTCGACGGGTAGTTGTACGAGGACCTTGAAAGGACACGAGTCATGAGTTGGAGCGATCGCATTAAGCAATGACACGAAATGGATCGTATCTAGAGGCGATTGAACGATTCGTGTATGGGATTTCTCGACGGGTAGTTGTACGAGGACCTTGAATGGACACGAGTCATGAGTTAGAGCGATCGCATTAAGCAATGACACGAAATGGATCGTATCTGGTAGTGGCGATCTAACGATTCGTGTATGGGATTTCTCGACGGGTAGTTGTACGAGGACCTTGAATGGACACGAGTCATGAGTTGGAGCGATCGCATTAAGCAATGACACGAAATGGATCGTATCTGGTAGTGGCGATCTAACGATTCGTGTATGGGATTTCTCGACGGGTAGTTGTACGAGGACCTTGAATGGACACGAGTCATGAGTTAGAGCGATCGCATTAAGCAATGACACGAAATGGATCGTATCTGGTAGTGGCGATTGAACGATTCGTGTATGGGATTTCTCGACGGGTAGTTGTACGAGGACCTTGAATGGACACGAGTCATGAGTTGGAGCGATCGCATTAAGCAATGACACGAAATGGATCGTATCTGGTAGTGGCGATCTAACGATTCGTGTATGGGATTTCTCGACGGGTAGTTGTACGAGGACCTTGAAAGGACACGAGTCATGAGTTAGAGCGATCGCATTAAGCAATGACACGAAATGGATCGTATCTGGTAGTGGCGATTGAACGATTCGTGTATGGGATTTCTCGACGGGTAGTTGTACGAGGACCTTGAAAGGACACGAGTCATGAGTTGGAGCGATCGCATTAAGCAATGACACGAAATGGATCGTATCTAGAGGCGATTGAACGATTCGTGTATGGGATTTCTCGACGGGTAGTTGTACGAGGACCTTGAATGGACACGAGTCATGAGTTAGAGCGATCGCATTAAGCAATGACACGAAATGGATCGTATCTGGTAGTGGCGATTGAACGATTCGTGTATGGGATTTCTCGACGGGTAGTTGTACGAGGACCTTGAATGGACACGAGTCATGAGTTGGAGCGATCGCATTAAGCAATGACACGAAATGGATCGTATCTGGTAGTGGCGATCTAACGATTCGTGTATGGGATTTCTCGACGGGTAGTTGTACGAGGACCTTGAATGGACACGAGTCATGAGTTAGAGCGATCGCATTAAGCAATGACACGAAATGGATCGTATCTGGTAGTGGCGATCTAACGATTCGTGTATGGGATTTCTCGACGGGTAGTTGTACGAGGACCTTGAATGGACACGAGTCATGAGTTAGAGCGATCGCATTAAGCAATGACACGAAATGGATCGTATCTGGTAGTGGCGATTGAACGATTCGTGTATGGGATTTCTCGACGGGTAGTTGTACGAGGACCTTGAATGGACACGAGTCATGAGTTAGAGCGATCGCATTAAGCAATGACACGAAATGGATCGTATCTGGAGGCGATCTAACGATTCGTGTATGGGATTTCTCGACGGGTAGTTGTACGAGGACCTTGAATGGACACGAGTCATGAGTTGGAGCGATCGCATTAAGCAATGACACGAAATGGATCGTATCTGGTAGTGGCGATCTAACGATTCGTGTATGGGATTTCTCGACGGGTAGTTGTACGAGGACCTTGAATGGACACGAGTCATGAGTTAGAGCGATCGCATTAAGCAATGACACGAAATGGATCGTATCTAGAGGCGATATAACGATTCGTGTATGGGATTTCTCGACGGGTAGTTGTACGAGGACCTTGAATGGACACGAGTCATGAGTTGGAGCGATCGCATTAAGCAATGACACGAAATGGATCGTATCTGGTAGTGGCGATCTAACGATTCGTGTATGGGATTTCTCGACGGGTAGTTGTACGAGGACCTTGAAAGGACACGAGTCATGAGTTAGAGCGATCGCATTAAGCAATGACACGAAATGGATCGTATCTGGTAGTGGCGATTGAACGATTCGTGTATGGGATTTCTCGACGGGTAGTTGTACGAG